>CM076570.1:874168036-874709637 GCA_034641835.2 Pinus albicaulis
CTAACCCTGTCTCTCAAGTGAATATTGTTCCTTTGACAAATTTGGCTTCCTTTATTGTTAAGTTGTCCATGTGGCTTGCTCTGCCCAGCAGGGTTTCGGACATAGAACCAGTTGAAAATAGAACCAGTTTGACCTTCCCACAGTGCCTTCATTCTATTGAAATCTTCTTTCTCAATACTATGCTTTCTAGCCTTCTTTCTCATCACAACAATTTCTTGGTTTGCTAACCTCAATTTCTCTTCAAGATGTTGAAGCTCTGTTTTCTTTGTCACTTCTTCTTTTCCCTTTTTTGTTCTGCTGGCTGTATGCTTCACTGCAGGTGTTGATAAATCAAAAACTTCTTCATGGGATTTAACTATCTCAATAGGTTCTTTAACTTCCTTGTTGCCTTCTTTGAGTTTCTTAGCATGCCTAGTTATAGGTTTTCTTGCTTGAAAGATGAAGGCTGCATTTTCACCCTCAAACTCAAGCTTCTTTGCAGACTTAGCCCTTTTCTGTTTATGCTCATCTTCTCCAATGAACTCAACTTAAACAATGGGTGTCTCCTCTATGTCAATAGCATGCAAGATGTCATCTAAATTTCCATTTTTGGTTGGGCTGTCCTCTGTAGCTGTAGCAACTATCTTTCCTTTTAATGTCACTGCTTGGCTTCTTGTTACTCTTTTGATTTCCTTCTTGATGACATCTTGTTTCTGTTTTGCCTCTTTGACAAACTTTGACCTCTATTTTGCAGGTGATGGAGTTGGAGTATCAAGCACTTGTGTCTTCTCTGTCCTTTTCTCAACTTGTTTCCTTGGATTTAGTTTTTCAAATTCCTTTGGTTTTTCAACCACAGGTTGACTAGACTCTCCTGCTGGTGGTGATGGAGTTCCTTCAGTTTTAGGGTTTCTAGCAAGAGTTAGGGTTTCCAACTCAAAACCATTTATAAACAAAAAGGATGATCAATCCCTCCCTATCTTCTAAAGCTCATTCAAAATCAATAACTTCGTCAAACCATGATGAAACAAGGATGTTTTACAACCTTCATATTTGGCTTGTACTTTATCAGCCATTTTTGCAAGACTCCTATGCAAATAAAAAGGAAAATAGAGTTAAATCTTACCAGTGAAATGCAAAAGCATCTTGAAATGATATGTGTAAACCTTATGATATCTACCTTCACATGTAAAATACCTCTGAATGTTGATCAACAACTTTGAATAAGTGTCTTTGATGCAGCTTCTAGGGATAGCATTATTGAGGTCCATATCTGCATACTCAGGTTTCATGAATTCATTGCCTGGCTCCATATCATATTTGAAACTTTTGAACCAAGTTTCTTGTCCTCTTGGTATCTCTGTAACAATAGCAATAATCTCTGGTGTAATTAGCACACTTAGCATCCCAACCTTGGTAGTTGTTCCATTGAAGTTCAAGGCAAATTCTTTGGAACCCTGTGTGTGGAAACCCTGTAACTTTTCACAAAACCGAAGAAAACCTACTCTGCTGAACGCCTCCATCACTGCTGGGTCTTCAATTATGGCCTTCATATTTTCAGGCTCATGTCTCAAGAAGTGTCCCCCTCTGTGGATTTTCTTTTCCTCTGCCATGCTTCACAGAAAACCTATCAGCCTCGCTTGATAAATTGAATCATCCTCGCTTGATTATTTTATATCAGCCTCACTTGATTAAGATGTACAAAACCTTTGTATGGAACAACCATAGGTTTGGCTTGATACTTCAGAGCTCAGACACTTGAATGGAGGCAAAGGAAACAAGAATGACCAATTAAGCAATATTTTGAATTTAAAATGTCATCTCATAACTGAATGATGCCTCATTCATACCCTATCATGACAATGATGACTGCAAGATGGGTAAGTACATTGAATCTCATCACTAACTGACTCATCATACCACTAACCTATCATTTCCCAATAGATTCTGACATATTTCAGCTCAAATGATAAAACAGCTTAGAAACCACGCTTTCATAGCGCCGGTAGTGTATTTTACTCTGTTTGTGCTACGAAAATACTAGAGTTTTCGTAGCACAAATCAACTTTTTTGAACTAGTGGCGCTACTAAAACGAGTTTTTTTGGCTAATTGCACATTTTTTATCTGGAACTTTAGGAAATGAACCAAAAATGGAAATTATGGATATTTGACAATGAATGGACCTTAAAAAATACTTTATTTGAACTTAAGGATGGGCTTTGAACTTATGAAAATATAACCTGCCCTTGATCAAATCCTAAGTTGACTTCTAAACCCAATTTTGAACCATGACCCTTCAAAATTTGATGAAAAAGGGCAATAAAAGCCGCTACAACATTTTCGTACACTTTTCTCCCTTTTTACACTGTTTGCGCTACAAAACTGTTGAGTGGGCAGTTTTGTCAAAAAATTTCCAAAATGAAAAATTGCAAATGTACCAAAACTCAAAATAAAACTGATTCCATCATATCCAAAAGCCATATGAACTGAAAACACAATCATTTCAGCCTTCATAAGGTCTCTTCTTCATTTTCACATGATTTAGCATTTGACTCTTCAATGATTGTCATTTTAATACCTTTGTTCTTTAACTCATCCTGAATCAATTTCAACTGCCGCTCCAAGTCTTCCACTTGATCTTTAATTTTCCTATTACTAGCTCTCAAGTGAGTATTTATTACTCTGACAAATTTGGCTTCCTTTATTGCTGGTACTATCCATGTGAAAAATTGCTCTGCACTGCTTGGGGTTTCAAACATAGAACCAGTTTGACCTTCCTACAATGCCATCATTATTTTGAACTCTGCTTTTGTTATAGGTCAATTTGGGCAACATTCCCAATGACCTGGTTAATTTGGCATCATCTCCAGGACCAATGATCAAGGGTCTATCATTCCCTATCATTTCAGTTGCTATATGCCCTAAGAAAAAAAACAAGACAAATCAAGCAATACTTTCATCAAGCAAATGTTTGCATGGTTTGAAGCTTATTGTATAACATATGAGAGCTCACCAATGCAGGCTCTAAGGGGTCTAAGCGCATTGCATATGCAGGTAGCCCCATGCAAGGCTGCTCTGCAAAGCACTTCCCGACATTCAAAGGTGCGTTGGTCACATTGGGAGCGAAATTCTCATTGTTCTGGAATCTCCACCTAGCCAATGCCTTCTAGAAGAGTTCACATATGTCAAGCTTCGGATCCAAGTGTCCATTTGACATCTACATTACTGGAAACATGTCTTGCCTATTTTTGGAAAGTTATTGATTGCAAAACAACCTACAATTCATCTATAAATTGAGCACAGATCTAAGAGCTTGAGGAGGAAGAATTTGAGTAGAGAATTGCTGGAGAATTTTCAATTGAGAGCTTGATTTGTGAAGCTATTGCTGGAGAGATTTATATTTTTATGAGGTTTTGGATCGTTGCTGGAAGGGTCACTTCAAATCAGTCATTTGGTTGTAACCTCTCCTTCTATCATCAATAAATAATACAACTTATTTTTCCCTATATGCATCTATTGGCTTTGATTTTCCATGTTGCAAGATCTTAGTTGATGTGTATGGTTTATGTTTTACTGATTTAGCTAACTAAATTGAATATATATCTATATTATTGCATCTTCTACTGTTTCAGTGTTCTTTCTTGTAGGAAGCATTCAGCCTACAAACCACTTGAATTTGAAGTTGCATTGGAAGCAACAGAAGGAGCCATTTGGAAGCGACTGAACAAGTAAGCCTCCAATCCTCTCTATGTATCTATTATGAGTTAGAATAAATAGTCGTATAGTCTTTCACCTGTTATTCTAGACTAGAACCTGTCTAGGGAAGCATGATTTATCCGTAATTCACAATTCTAGCCCAACAAATTGGCGACTCTACTGGGGAGAATTTCTCTTAGATCTAGGTGTTAGAGCCTTTGATTTGCTTTGTTTATCCACCCAGTAGTTATTTCACATAAAGATTAAAATTTTTCAGAGCTTAATTTGCAAAGATAGTGAGTTAAACATTAGTATTTTTCTTTGCCTATTGCGCCCAACGCACCCTTAGACTAGACACAATGCTTTGCAGAGCACTGTCTCCCTTCCAAGCCTGCATTGCAGAGCATTGTTTCCCCTTGGAAAATGCGTTGACTCTTAAAAGTGACCAAATTCCCTTGAATTTGACTTTAACACTTGCTTCATTTTTGTTTTCTGCTGTGTTCTAAAAAATTTGATGCTCAATTGACTAGTGACTCTATATACTTCTTCTCCTTTGACTGAAAATTTGTTCAATGTTGTTTTAAAAAAGTTTTTCTTTATCATCGACAAGTTGATTTCAAAGTATTTTTTATGGTCGCATTAAGAATCATTTTCTTTTGAAATAGGAAATTGTCTTAAAACCTTCATTTCCTTGATAGGAGAAATTGTTGTTGAAATCCTCGTTTCTCCTTCAAAAGAGAAATTGTTGTTTGTATTCTTAATTTCTCGAAAGTAAAAAGAATTTGAATTATTGATCTAGTGCACCTAGTTTCTTTTCTACATTCATAACATTAAGGAAACTGAAAAGAAAAACTTGGATTTGCATGTAGGATTATGTGTGTTTTGCAAAAGGAACATGAGGAAATATGAATTTAGTTTGAGATTCATTGATTTTAGATATAAATCTTCCGGGAAAATCACATGAGAATTTTAGGAACGACGTGTTTCGAACTACTAACTGTAGTTCATCATCCACAGTTGATGAACTATAGTTGGTAGTTCAAAACGCGTCGTTCCTATAATTCTCATGTGATTTTCCCGGAAGATTTATATCTAATATGTTATGGATCACAGAAGCTTTCACTCTCAAAAATTCATTGATTTTGTTTTTCTCATTGATTTGTTTGCTCTCAAATTATTTGCTCTCTTCCCTTAGTAGCTAGGTTATTCATTGAAAAAGCTGAAACTGAAAGTTTTTTTATCATTCTTAGCTTGCATTTTAGGAATTTCATATACATCATTTAGAAGGTCTAGGCTAGAGACGTGTTCCGGTGTCGTAAAACATAGCAGTTGTCGTTAACTTGTCTGCGATACATTCTGAGTGTGATACCTCACTCCACGTACGTAAGTATATCATAGCTCATCCACATACTTTCAGGTATATCGGGCGGTATTACAATACGATAAGTATAAAGGGGTGCTCTCACTGTGCGGTTTCGCATCAGACAGCGCTAATACGGACTTGGGCGTCCACGTACCTTCAGGTATATTTGGGAGGACAAATTTTAGGTGCTATCCATCCATAGTGAACTGAGTCAGTCGACTTGAAATTGTGATACACCGAACACAACATTCGGGGAGATTACCTGCCCGTACTTCTTGGTTCTCCAGGAGGTATTCTGCAGTTCACAGTTTCTTGGTAAACCCTTTTGCCTAGCATTACCCTCTTTTTGTTTATTTTTTTTTGAATAAAATAAATCATTAATCATGGAAGAACATAATCCTATCCCCCGTGTTTCGCGTAGGTTAACTTTAAAACCACCTTTACCACCAGAAGTTACTTCTGGTAGGCGAAGGTGATCATGATCTGCCGAATCAAGTAAAATTCGTACCTCTGGTGAAACAACATATTTTAACCCAGTGTTAGCTCAAATTGTTTCCACACATCCTGATTCATTTACTGTTTTCGAAACGGAGTCTTCATAGCTACCCGTGGTCACGATCCATTCAATCGCTGAGACTATACCTCCTGGACCCGACCTTTTTCAATCACAAATTGATCCAGATCTGGTTTCTTCTTTACAGAACATCTGAATCCTAAAGTTGAACAACCGGGAGTTTTTCCTACCTTGTTCATCCCAAAAAGTTCCGTAGCTATTGAAACTCCCATATCACACAGTCAACCATCTGAAATATATTTTACGCCTGACGGTGAAGTTGTCCTCCTGGTTTAATTACGATTGAAGAAATCCCACAAGACAATACACCTTTAACTCCAACCCATTTTGGGGGGGACCTTTACCTGTACCAGTCTTTTCCTCAATTGTTTCCATCTGCTTTTATTGATCCTATTTCCATTCAATCTCCCGTCAATTTTTGAGGGTATACATTTGGTCAAGAAACCATGTCTGAACCAGCATCTTCGGTTGGGTCTGTTGTTCTAATTACATAAACTCCTACCCTTGCTACTCCATCGATGTTCACAACCATACCAGAGTCATATTTTCACAGTGGCCCTTCAGTCCCAACAGGTTACAAATCATTATCTAGCACTTTCTCTGGTGCATCTTCATGTTCATGGTCTTTGTCAATGTCATCATCTAGTGTTTTAACTGGTATTCCTATAGTTAGTACTAAACGACTTAATTCATTACATCCATCATCAGGGTAATATCAAGTTGGTCCTTATGGGTCAATTTCTTTAAGTACCATATCAACTAGACTCCCATCATTCAGGGAACAATATTTTCCATCTTATTATCCTCCTTATGTTGGGGGGGAACCTTTGGTCACCCAATATGACACTACTCAGTCACTTTTTGGTCAAACTAATGTTGACATGAATGTTTTTCAATGGCATCCCATTCTGCCTATCTAACCACAAACGGTTGTACAATCGTATCAACCAGTTCAACCTGTTACACCCACTTCATTACCACTTGTTAATACATCTATACCCCTATTACAAAATAAAAATATTGTACATCAACTTTATCATGCGAGTTCTTCAACTCAATATCATCAAATGTCGGGTCCACAGACTCAAAATCCTTTGGTTAATTTACAACAACCTGTATCAGGAACTATTTATTCACAAGCTAGTGTACAATTTTATGGGGTGTCACAAACGTAACTTGGTTATACATATCAACCGAATCCAACTTATACTAATTTGGGTTATAACATTGGTGGACAGATCCCTTGTTAGCCACAGGCGCAAATGCCTCAAACTTCATTTCAACAAGTATCATATCCAGGTTTTGGTCAACAGAATTCTCAAGCGTTTGCCATGAAAAACAACCCCTATCTAGGTTAACAGTAGCAGATTCCATATGCTGGTGCTCAAATACCTGTTTCCCAAAAAATTCCATCTTACCCTGGCTATGCTCAACCTGACCTTAATAGACAGTTTCCTTTTGTTGCAACCTTGGAATTACCAGATTTAAACTGGTTGACCAATGATCCTATAAATTATGCTCCTTGGTGGCCGGTGATACCTCATAAATTACCCTCCGATATTCCTAAATTAAATGGAAACCCTGGAGAAGATCCATCGACTCTGGTCATGACTTATCATTTATGGTGTTTATCAAATTACTTAAATTATGATTATGTTCGACTACGTCTTTTCTTGCGTACGCTCACAGGTCCAATTGCTAAATGGTACATTAAATTACCTAGAGCTTGTTTTGACAATTTCATTGTCTTAGCTACTATATTTTTGACCCATTTCCAGTTACCAATAAGATACAAAACTGGAACAGAACTCTTGACCAACTTCAAACAGACTAATGCTACTCACATTTCTGATCATATTCATGAGTGGTGTCGCCGTCGACGAATGGTTAAGACATTTATTCCCAATCAGATCCTTGTTGAATGGTTCATTAAGTCCCTGTTAACATCAATAACTGAGGATGTGGCTAAAGGTGGCGTCGTCACAGAAGATCAAGTTATCGCTCATGCCCAATATTTAGACTTGATTTACATTCTATCTGGCACGCTCTATGAAAAAATTCCTAATGCGCCGCAATCTAATTTCAATGTTCCTCCTCAAATAAAGGACTCTCATGCCAGAGACGGCTTGATAGGCACT
This sequence comes from Pinus albicaulis, assembly GCA_034641835.2. NCBI lineage: Eukaryota > Viridiplantae > Streptophyta > Pinopsida > Pinales > Pinaceae > Pinus > Pinus albicaulis. The sequence continues at coordinate 874,175,785 of CM076570.1, forward strand.
GCAAACACACACCACGCTACTACATTTGATCCTACTTCTACTTCCAAAATTAATGTCGTGTCATTTGACAAAGGAAAAAGTGATAAGCAACGAGGAAGGAAGAAAAAGGGAAAATCAAAGAAAAAGAAAACTTCTAACATGCAGGAAATATCATCTGATCAACTGTGAGGACCACGGAAACCTCGTTATCCATGCATAATCTATAATGAGGAACACTTTGTTAGGGATTGTCCTCACTGTGCTGAAGTCTCAAAAATCATCAAGACTTCCCATGCATCATCTGTGTTGACAGACCCATTTCCAAATCTAGACACAAATTTGGTCGCTGCGGATCCAACTCCTAGTTCCCAAATGTTAATTTTATCCACCACAAAACCTTCACAATATATTTTGATGTTGATGCAGAATAAATACTATGGTAGTCTAGCCACTGATCAACCTACTACCTCGACAACAAATCCATCTAATGAATCAATACCACCTACTTTTATTCCTGAATTGAGAATTAATCCACCAAAGGGAGTAATTCATAAATCAACATATAATCCTCAAGAAAGAGCTGCACAAAATTATAATATAGTTGAATATTTGGCTCAATCCCCTTCAGCTATGTTTTCTCTTGAGGTATTACAAAATTTTCCCTCCCAGAAGCAGGCTTTATTTTCGGCAATTGGTGGAATTAATCAGACTGATTCTAATCTTGTCGTCTTTAATCATACGGGCTATGTGTCGCAACTACCAGCGGAATTGGCATTCTCCATCCAAGTAAATGTTCTCAATCACCTTTTTCATCGCACTATTATTTATGAGGGAGCATCTACGTGCATTATGTCTCTAAACTATTGGAAGTCACTTGGCTCGCTGTGATTATCACAATCATCAACGACGCTAAAGGCTTTTGATGGAAGAACATATAAACCTTGTGGTATTATCAATAACCTGCATGTTGAATTAGGGGGAAAAATAGTGAATATTGATGTTGAGGTTGTTGACGGACCCCTTGACTATAATATTTTACTTAGAAGACCATGGGTATATGCAATGACTTCCATTGTTTCTACATATTTTAGAATGATTGCCTTTCCACATAAAGGTACAATCACAGTCATTAATCAATTATCCTTCTTTGCCTCCGCCTCACAAGTAACTGGAAACGTTTCGTTTGTTCACTTACCCCAACTATAAATCCAGAACATTGGTTTAGGACTCTTAAAGGATTCCACTCTTATGGGAACCTTTTCATTACCATCGCTGGCGACGTCAGCAGAAATCGCAAGTATAGAGACCTGCTACATGATCTCTTCCACTCTATCTGGCTTAAGGGAGAGTACGGGTGTTTCTAATGTTTCTATGTTGGGTGATGTTTTACCGCCCAGCCCTATTGAGCTGGCATATAAATCAATCTATTTGGCTTGGGTGGCAAATCCGAAATCAACGTCACCGAGTGTTTGGGTTGATTGTTCTTTAGATTTTGGTACTCTATCTGATCCATTTTCCTCAAAATTTTTGATAGATGAAAATATTTTGGAAATGTTAGAAGGAGAACCATGGGAACATTATCATCATCATTCCCATCTTCCAAATTATGAAGAAAATAATCTCAGTGAACTATATCACCCATCCATCAAAACTTTCTTTTCGATTTTTTTTCCAATTAATGCAATCGATTCTGAGTGAAACTTATCAAATATTGAAGAAATGATTTCTATCGATATTTCGACCAAACCTGGCATTGTATAAAATATTCATGTCAGTGTATCTTGTTCTCCATCAAAACTTGATTCATATTGCTCTCTTTTTCGTGAATTTTGTGACGTATTCGCTTGGTCTTATGAGGAAATGCTAGGCATAGATACTAGTATAGTTGAACACACTATTAATATGTATCCTAATGTCAAACCGGTGCGTCAACAACTTCGTCTTGTTCATCCGACAAAAGCCGCTACCATCAAAGCAGAAGTTGAAAAAATTTTGCATGCTAGTTTCATTTACCCTGTTCCACTAACTGAGTGGATTTCCAATATCATTCCTGTTATGAAAAAACAAGGAACCATTAGAGTGTGTGTCGATTATCGGGATTTTAATCATGCTTATCCAAAAGACAAGTATCCTACTCCCTTTATCGACCAGATTATTGAAAATTGTGCTGGATGCGAAATATTCTCATTTATGGATGGATTTTCCAACTACAATCAAATCAATATCCGCCCAGAGGACCAACATAAGACAGCATTCATCTGTCCCTGGGGCACATTCGCATATATGAAACTTCCATTTGGTTTAAATAACGTTGGGGAAAATTTTCAGAGAGCAATGGATTATTCTTTCAACGACATCAAGCACATTGTTCAACCATATCTAGATGATTTACCAGCGCATTCACAAAATCATACTGATCACTCGATGCATTTGAGAGCCATTTTCTTACACTGCCGACACTACAAGATATGCCTCAATCCACATAAATGTGTGTTTTGTGTTGGTTTTGGTCGATTGCTTGGATTCGTAGTCTCAAAAGAAGGAATTCGAATAGACCCACTGAAGGTTCAGGGCATTCTTGATTTTCCTGCACCATCAAACTTACTTCAGATATAGAAACTTCAAGGAAAGGCTAACTTCCTGAGAAGGTTCATTCCAAAATACGCCGAAATGGCTAAAGGATTTACTTGATTATTGAAAAGGGGGGTTCCCTTCCATTGGGACCAAGTTGCGCAAGCTTCTTTTGATGATGTCAAGGACACTCTTGTCCAAGCATCATTAATGTATCCTCCAAATTACCAAAATGATTATTTCCTATATATTGTCGCAGCTGAAACGACCATTGCTATGGTTTTGGTCCAAGTAGAAGATGGAATTGAACATCTGATCTATTATTTGATTCGTAATCTCAGTGATACGGAAGTTAAGTACTCATACATGGAAAATCTTGCCTTGGCAGCTGTTCAAGCTGTGCAAAGATTTCCCCATTATATCCTGCTCTGAAAAACAACAATAGTTTTAGATTGCAACCCCATGACATATATATTATCACGTCAATTGTTGGGGTAAAAATATTCAAAATGGATTGTCATTTTGCAGGAATTTAATTTGGAATTTATCAAATCCAAGTTAAATAAGTCTTTAGTTTTGGCTGAGTTTCTCTGTGACCTTCCCTCTGATAGTACTCCTACTACGTCGTAACCATCTATTCCAGACGAGTCTCTATTTCTGATCGGATCATCTGATCCTTGGTATGGGGGTTTCATCATTTATCTCCAAACCCAAAATTTTTGACTTAATACCTCTCGCTCTGAACAACAACATATTCGATACCAAGCCAGAGATTATCTGATCGTCGAGGATACACTTTATCGTTGTGGTGTTGATACCATTTTAAGGAGGTGCCTCACTCATGAGGAGGCCGAAAAAGTGTTAAATGATTGTCATGTTGGGGCTTGTGGTGGACACTTATCTGGATATGCTATCGCGTAGAAGATACTCCGTGTCGGTTAATTTTGGCCTACTATTTTTCAAGATTGCATCCTCGCAGTCAGAAGTTGTCATGGATGCCAAATTTTTGATCATAAAATCTGCAAACCACTAGCGCCAATGCATCTTGTTGTCTCTACTGGACCATTTACGAAATGGGGTATTGATTTCATGACCTGTAACCCTCCTTCGTCCGGGGGGCATGGTTATATTATTGTCGCAATCGATTATTTTACCAAATGGGCCGAAGCGATGCCTACTGTTTAGTCAATTTAGTGTCCTAAATTGCTAACATAAATTATCGACCAGGGTTAGTAAACTGATGAAGTGTAATGCATTGTATGTGCCTAAGTATCCCTTTTCTTACTTCATTGTTTTAGTGTTTTGTTGATGTTTTTGGGTTTTTTATGTTTTGGTTCTTAGTATTCTATTCTATACTAAAAAGATGAAGTTAAATCTATGCAAAGAGGCAAAACAAGAAAATATTAATAAATAAATGAAAACAGAGTTTATTTGCAAATTATGTTCCAAACTAGAAAATGATGAAAACAGAGAGTCCTAATCCATGGATATTACAGCTTCTAAATGAACATTCATGAAATAAAAAGTAACTCAAAACACTACAACTTAATCTGATTCATTTAGTTAGAGATTTGTTGGAAGAGCTTTTTGAAAGAGATTAATCATAATGTGATAAGGATCTTCTATGAAGCAAAACAATCAATAACTCACAATATTACAACTTAGTCTCATTCGTGAATTAGAGGTTTATTGGAAAAGCTTTTGAAAGAGACTAACTGCAGTATAATGAGGATCTTATTTTTAACTAAATAACAGAAAATAAAATGCTAATAACTCAGAATATTACAATTGAATCCCATTCATTTAATAGAGATGTATTGGAAGAGCTTGAGAAATAGACTAACTACAATATCATGAGGATCCTTTATCTAAGCAAATGACATGAAACATAATTCTAAAAACTATGATTTCAGAAAGTAGTCTAAGTAAGGAAACATGACAAAACAAAATTGAAAATGACTTATCTAGAAAACATATAAAACCTCCTCGAATAGCAGGGGCCCTCTGCTACCAATTTGGTGAAATTCTTCAGCTCCTTAAAGTTGTAATCAAAACAACATCAAAGAACTGAACTTCTTTATTGATAAACTTACAAATCTACATCCCATTCCATCTTAAGCTTGTTACAAAACAATCTCTAATCCTTTCTCTTCTTCTCCTATTTTTCACTACCCATGATAGGAGAAAGCTTCTCCTATTTATACCAAATATGAGAAGTTATCTCATTAATGGGAGTCCATGAATCTCTCCCTCTATCTCTAGAGTTACAATCAAAATAGGAAATGATAAGACACATGTCTTTTTAGAGTTTCAACACAAATAAGAAATGAGACACATATCCTCTTAGAGTTTCAATACAAAAAGGAAATGAGACATGTTCTCATGATCACATGATCTTCTCCACTCAAATTCGAATTTGGTTTTGGGAGGCCACATAAAGGTCTTTTAGAAGCTTCCTTTTGACCTACACATATTACAAAACTCATAACACATATATAGATATATGAAACTATGTTAATTTTCTATTTTCTAATCATAAATTCACTTTAAATACATAAAATAAATAAATTTGGAAGACAAGGATCTTAACCCATATATTTATGAAAATGGTTACTTGATGTAGGGTTTTAGGTCAGATGGCTATGAAATAAGAGCTGAATGGTTATGGCATAATGGAAGTATGTATGAATATGAAAAACACTTTTGAGACTCAACATACCCCCCAACTGAAGTTGTTGCATGTCCTCATGCAACTATTGCAATGATTCATTTGTCCATGAGTTGATCTTTTATGAGTTTTGACTCATATAGATTCGTTCCAAACCTTTTTTCTTGATATTTTCTTTTTGGAAAAGTATAATACATTTGATTGCAACATTTTTTAATGGTTGGTTCTTGTGACAGCCAATTTTTTTTTAGCAATGGTTCTTGTGAAACAATGCTTTATTTTCTTTGTTGCATCAAAGTTCATGAAAACATTTTAGAATCAATTACTTCATCAATGAATTGATCATTTGCAAGGCATATAATCTTTTGGATCATGTTGCAACAATAGTTGGTTGGGAAGTATATGCGGGTGGAAATGAAATGAAAATGTGTGATAGTGTATGACATGTGGATATGAAATGATGTCCCTTCCCCCCCAACTAAAGATATGACAATGTGAAAAAGGGAGTGAGGAATTTTTCCAAAGTTACAATTTTAGCATTTTAATGAATTACATGACTAAAAATTAGAAAACCACATACCTTCACTTACCTTAAATGTGGATGAGTTGTGTATACTGAAGAGTGTGGCTGTTGATGTTGTTGGATCATGAACTATGTAAACAAATGAATTTGATCTGCTTCTTTGTTCTCTTTGTTCTCTTTGTGCTGATGGAAAGATTGGGATCTTTATTGCTGCTGATACAAATTGATTCCTGCTGCAAACTGCTGAAATGATGTAGTCTTCAATCGTTACAAAATCCGATGGTACAATTCTAGTCATGCGAATAAATGTGTTGATGTCGAGCATGAAGAGAAGTCATTGGATTACCGACCATTAATGAATGTCGTTAACCAATGCGAGACAAACTCACCATTAATGTCAATGAGTGCCAAGGTACCTAAGTACATCTTGCAAAGTGCGAATAAATGGGCTGATGTCGAGCCACTTGCAAGATTTGACGATCAAGGGACATTGATGTATTCCCATGATTGTCAGCGAGAGAACTTGTCATTAATGCATACAAGCCTCAAGGTACTATTAAGGACTCTAGTCTTGGACCTAGATAATGTGCTGATGTCGATAGGCCAAGACTTGTTAGAAGGGAGACCTTAAGGAATCCTCCATCAACTAATGCGAGCATGAAAGAATAATTTTTGAAGGACTATGGATGAAAATTTTTGCAGTGGATCAAGGTTTATTTGACAGAATGAAAATGGAAATGAAATGAATCAGCTTTGTAGAGGAGCTGAATGGTTTTATTGCTAGGTTTGTGAAAGCATGGAAGGAAAATATAACGACTAGGGAAAATAAAATGAGTAGTGAGGGAAAATGAGATGAGGATTTTATTGAATGACTAAGTAGAAATGCAATGGCGAATGTAAAGGGAAATGAGGTGAATGTTTTATTGATTTAGGAACCATGGATGCAATGGAGATACTGAAATATGAAAGGCTTTCAAGTGTTGTATCTTCAATGCATTAGCATGTGCTCATGCATTGATGTTTATTTCTTTGTTGCTGATCATCTTCTTGTAAAATAAATGTAGTCTCTGAGAGAGACACTATTCGCTTGTAGTCATTTTTCCTTCCTCCAAGAACCTGGAAAATAAAACTAGTACTTCTTCTGCAATGGAATGTAAGATTATCAAAAAAGAGAGCTGATCAATCTCTCTGGTTATGATATTTACACAAAAAAAACTGAGAATTGGTACTAATAAAACAAGTTTATGAAGAAAAACCAAAAGAATTTATACCTGTTTCAAAATTAGTGCCTCAAGTTACCTATTATGTCTTTTCAACAATTTCTTTAGTCTTTAATATTTTAAACTTTGATGATAGTTTTCTCATTATGTAGATCTCGTTGAAATCTTTCCAACGACGCTTGAATCGTCAAAATCTGATATTGGATGAGAAATTTAGGCTAGTTTAAAGTTTGGGTGAAACAATGAAGTTTCTCAGCTGCAGAATTGATGTTTAGCTGCAGAATGTGCATCGTTCCGTAGCTAAAATCCTGAAAAGAAAATTAAGTAGCCATGCCTATGCAAATAATCAGTCTTGACATTTATATTAATCAGTACCTCCTCAAAGAAAATGAACAATGCACTACTTATTTTATTGATGCAATTTTTTTTTTTTATAAATATTAAATATGTTACATTTTAAAAAATATATACATATATAATTTTATTAAACAAAAAAATTTATTAAATAAGGAAATTTAAAAGTAAAAATAAAAATAAAAAAATTGAAGGCCATTCTTCTGGCCACTTATTTCCACGTTGTTCATCCTCATGTGGCAATCTTTGCAAGGAACTCTCCATTGGAACATAACAAGTTGTATTAAGATCACCTTCTCTTCATACAAAGGAAGCTCATTTTTCCTTCATTGCAATTCGAGAAGAATTAATCACAACTTCAAGGTAAACAAAATCCAACATTCAAAAAGTGAAAGAAGTCTAATTGGACTCTTTGATTTATCAAAATCATGTGGAATGTGCATTGAATGACACGATAGACTTTGATTTAAATTAAAATTCTTCTTTCTTAGGAAAATCAGATCGTGACCGAAATCCGTTGATTGATTACCAGGAATTAATGAAAACCATTTTTTTCTCACGCAGACAGCGAAACAAGGCTTTTAAGAACCAGAAAATTCTATCTAACGGTTACAAAATCTAGAAAAATATTTCTGGGTTACCAAATTACCCCCGTTCCCGGAAAAACCGATGTCATGGATTTTTCTAATTCAATTTGATTTGCTTAGAATTTCCATTTTAAAATCACATGTCAATAGCAGTTCCGTTTTTTTGGAAATGAAAAACGATTTCTGTTTATTTCAAGATCCTAATTAAATCGAGAAACATATGCAAATGGTTTAATAGGCAAACTCAAATGCAAAGTGGTAACAGAGGCAACATTTGAATACTACTTGGATTAAAATCAACAGCTCTACTATCACCAGGAAGATCTTCATCATCTGTGGTATCCTTCTCACAAAATGTTCCTCAACGTAATTGATTGAATTGTGTGAATCCTCATTCTCATCCTCAGCGTTGCAACTCACCATTTCTTGAAGACAATCCCAACATATTTTTATCAGATTTGTAAGAGTGCAGGCAACATTGTGGAATCTTTGATCGCAAATTTTGTTTAACAATTGCAGAGGTTGGATCAAAATAATTTAGCAAATCAAGTTTGTTTTTTTATTGTCACCGATGCATTGGATATCAATTCGAAATCAGTCTCTTGAAAAAGGACAAAATTCTCAGCAACCACACCAAATAGCTAGATCTGCTTATCTACATACAAACAGATCCGCTTCTCCATTAATTCTACAGGAAAACAGGGAACTCTGTTGGTTTTACTATTAAATTCTGTAATGAGCAAGGTGAGAACTGAGGCTTCAGTCTTTGAAACTAAGAATTTTCTCTCAAAAACAATACGAACATTGCAAAGTGTTGAATCTGCCAGTAACGCTGTTGGGAACGTCTTGCAAAACAACCTACGGTCAAATGGTGATGCAAAATCTTTGCAATCAAATTATTACATGGACAATTCTCTGGCAATTCCTTTGGAAAACGTGGATCTTTTCGTTGAATTGCTAGATCTGTAGATTCTTTTAGCTAAAGTGTTGGGTTTTTTCATCCAATTTTAGTGATGTGGGTCTCCTCCGTGCAGATACAATCTTCTTATAGAAACAAAAAAATGGATTATTTTCTTATCATAAATTTTGCAGATTTTGAAGAGAGCACGCTGATACTCCCATGGGGGTTTATTTGCTACGGTTTTAATCATTTTATTTATACTTTGATTTTTTTATTTTTTTTTTTTATTTTTAAACGTGCGGCATGGCTTTGTTTTCAAATTTTTAATATTTTTTTTTTTTTAATTAATTTGTTTTGCTAATAAAATTACATATGTTATATTTTTAAAAATAAAAAAAAGATATACATATATATTTTATTAAACAAATAAATTATTGAATTTTTTATTTTTTTTTTTAATGATTTTTTATTAAGAGTATATATATATATATATAATAAACAAACAAAACAATTTAAAAAAAAATATATATTTTATTTTTTTATTTTTTTATTTGTGATTTGTTAATAAAATTATGTATGTTATATTTTCAAAAATTTAAAAATACACATATATATTTCATTAAACAAAACAATTTATTGAAATCAAAGTTTTTCATTAAATCAAATGAAATGATGAAAACATTTTATTTTTTTTTAAACATAAAAATTCTTTTTCTGATCCTCCAGATCACACAAAGTGCAGAAGGAGAGCATACTTGAGAAATTATTAATTTTTTTTTTAGATGTAAGAAATAAGGCTACCTAGTTACACTTCCCCGACAATGGCGCCGAAATGTTTAGTCAATTTAGTGTCCTAAATTTCTAACATAAATTATCGACCAGGGCTAGTAAACTGATGAAGTGTAATGCATTGTATGTGCATAAGTATCCCTTTTCTTACTTCATTGTTTTATTGTTTTGTTGATGTTTTTGGGTTTTTTATGTTTTGGTTCTTAGTATTCTGTTCTATACTAGAAAGATGAAGTTAAATCTATGTAAAGAGGCAAAACAGGAAAATGTTAATGGAAACAGAGTTTATTTGCAAGTTCTCTTCTTAACTAGAAAATGATGAAAACAAGGAGTCCTAATCCATGGATATTACAAATTTTAAATGAACATTAATGAAATGAAAAGTAACTCAAAACACTACAACTTAATCTAATTCATTTAGTTAGAGGTTTATTGGAAGAGCTTGTGAAAAAGATTAATCATAATGTGATAAGGATCCTCAATGAAGAAAAACAATCAATAACTCACAATACTACAACTTAGTCCCATTCATGAATTAGAGGTTTATTGGAAAAGCTTTTGAAAGAGGCCAAGCTGAGTATAATGAGGATCTTATTTTTAACTAAATAACGAAAATAAATATGCTCTTCCGAGAATATTACAATTGAATCCCATTCATTTAATAGAGATGTATTGGAAGAGCTTGAAAAAAGGAATTAGCTGTAATATCATAAAGGATCCTTTATCTAAGCAAATGACATGAAACATAATGCTAAAAACTATGATTTCAGAAAGCAGTCTAAATAAGGAAATATCATAAATTCACTTTAAATACATAAAATAAATAACTTTGGAAGACAAGGATCCTAACCCATATATTTATGAAAATGGTTATGATGTAGGGTTTAGAGTTAGATAGCTATGAAATAAAATTTGAATGGTTATAGCATAATGGAAATATGTATGAATATGGAAAACACTTTTAAGACTCAACACCTACATTTAATAACACGGGACAAACATATACATTTTCTTCAACCACGTTATTGCACGGTTTGGGGTCCCACAAGCTATAGTTATGGATCATGGGAAGCATTTTGGCAACCATATGATGTCTGAATTGACTACCAAGTTAGGATTGTCACATTATAATTCTACTCCTTATTATCCACAATCAAATGGAAAAGTTGAGGCTATTAACAAAATTCTTAAACGAAAGCTTCAACGAATGATAGGAGTCTGTAAAAGGAACTAGCACTTGATCCTGTACTTCACCTTGTGAGCATATCGAACCTCAGTGAGAAACACAACCGAATTTACTCCTTTTCAATTGGTGTATGGCCTGGAAGCTATCTTATCAATCCAAGAAGTAAAATATCATCGTTAAAACTTGTGAGAGACACATTGCAACACCTAAAAGAAGAATCACGTATCCTTAACCTCATCCATTCAAGATGGAAATAAATAAATAAAACCAATTATTAATAAACACATAAGAGACGTATAAAGGTGCAATATGACAAAAATGTCTAGCCTTGCATCTATTCAGAGGGCGACTTGGTCCTACTTTATGACCATGAAGCTGATGTAATTGGTACAGGGAAATTCGAGCCATTATGGCATGGCCCCTATATTGTCAAAAGATTTCTTGCTAAGGGTGCCTACGAGTTAGTTGATTACGATGGGATTCCATTGGCACAACCTAGAAATGGGTTGTATTTGAAACGTTACTATGCTTAATCATGAGCATGGTAATTTTTTGTATTATATTATTTATATGTTGTTGATTTTCATTCACTATCTTAATTTTCTTTTTAGAGTTTTCTTGACGTTAGTAATCCACTTTAAATTTTATGGCAGATGACTGAATCTTCGGAACCATTTGTTGGATATGTTGATGGTGCTAGTTGTAGTACACAGAATCTATCCTCTGCAGCGTGGGCCATTTGCGCTTCGAACAGTGAGTTAGTGAGTTTTCGAGGGATTTGTATTGGTAGATCGATGAATAATATCGCTGAGTATAGCGCGTTGATTGAACTTCTCTCTGATGCCATTTCATTTGGTATTAACCACATAATCATAAGGTTAGACTCACAACTTGTGGTACTACAACTTACTAGTATTTATACTGTTAGAAATCCAACACTGCTTAGATTGTTTCTTAGAGTTTGAATTTTGGAGAGACATTTTGATTTCATTCAATATCAACACATTTGTTTCAAAATTCCCAGACACTTTAACTAATTCATTAAACTAATCAATTTAAGTGATTGTTAAACCTTAGGTAAAGAAAATATTCACAACATTGAATAGGATTACGCATTAAACATAGGAAAAACTCTAAAAACATATGGTAGATAGTTATAGGATTTTGAAATTTATGCCCAAGACACATTGGTCATGCGACCTCAAAATCCCTGCAAAAATTTCACAAGTAAACTAGTGGTGCTCATGGTAACATGCTATAGATCTATCGTCATACGGGAAAATGACGCATCTAATGGTTAGGAACCCAGGTATGTCATTGTAGGTCGCAGGAAGCTATTTTAGTCCAATAATCTGGATGCCGGTCAACCCCTCCATGTCTTTGTGGAGCTCGAGCGAGAGTCTCGGCCATATCAAGGTCACGAAGAATTTGCTCTCCGTCAACCCTCTGTTCTTTGTCCTCTCTTGTCTAATTTCTATTGAATGAACACGACCGATATCTGCATTACATCAAACATTTAGTTTAGTCTTGGAAAGAAATCAAAACACAAAAACATTGTATAAACCTTAGAAAAAATCAAAAGACATGGTAAAATCATTCTTACCTATTGCACCCCACTGAGCACCTTCTGGTAATACTAGATCTGGATCTTCTCGAAAGTCGACGCCTGCGTATGTGTACTCATCGACGGCGATAATCTGTCGTTGGAACCAGGCGAATAATGTAGTAGAGAACACAACGGTCAATTGTACTGCATGCCGACCCATGAGTTCTACCCATCTCTGCATTCGAGGATCTTTAGGACTAGATATATCCAATGCTACATGTTGTGGTTGCATCAGTGGAATCAGTTCCAAAGCGAAGGAGATAAGGATCGAACCATAACTGAAATTTTTCTTCCTTCGTCCCTTTTCTTTATTCAGTTGTTCCTTTATCTGAGATAGAACAAATTCAGACTAGTTGAATACTGTTGGCTCTAAGCACTCTAGCGCATAATGCATATACTATATGTTCGCTACATGTAGTGTGATGGTGCCAGAAATTTTAGTGATCGTGAAAAGGATGGTTCTCAAAGCCAAATCCCTGACATCCCGGATGTTTATTTTTCCATCTTTTCTAGGTTATGCCCCTGGATAGCAATACTACATAACATAATCTCTCACTGTCTCTCCTCTAACGGTAGACCCTATGAGAGAAATGGGAAAACCTGTCCTCAACAAACCTGTGAGAAATACACATCCTCAACTGTTATGGACAACACTTTATTTTTTATGTGAAATGCCTCTATCGTAGGATCCCATGCTCGAACTAGGAACTCTTAGAGTTCTATTTGTTTCCTCATTCCTGATAATTTGAAGTACTTAAGTAGCCTGCAATCTCTTAAGGCTCTTACAGTACCCAGATCATTCAAGGCAATCATATCTTGTTCTTCATGTTATCTTTCCCTCCATGTAATCATCATTATAATCCAATGGAAACCTAAAATATAACCATAAGATCCATTAGATACCATTCATTGCAAAAAACTAGGAAAATTTTGAGCACATCATGAAAATCAAAAACTTGAACTGCGCCCAACGCACTCCCTAGGTTGAGACAGTGCATTACATATGCAGGTACCCTTCACTATACCTGCTATGCAATGCAGGTTTCGATATTCAAGAGTGCGTAGCCCTCATTTTGGGCAGAATTTACCCTAGGGGCCTTAAAACCCTAAAAAATTGCAAGAAATGGGAATGAAATGATTACTAAAAGGAAGAGGAGGTTCATACTACTAACCTGGATCAAACGACGATGAAATCTGTCCACAAAAACAACCGCAATCAACAACTGAAGTTCAGGGGCAAAATTAGTTTCAGAGCTCCAAAATGCAAATGGTAACTATGAAATGGTAAAAATGAATAGTGAAACTACTTAATATAGTCATTTAATTGTTTGCAAGTTAAATTTATTGCTATGACTATAGTTTTATTATGTTTTTTATCATGAAACAGGTATTTTTAATCCATTTGATGTTGTTCTGAACAAGAAATACAACTGATCAACAGATTAGTCGTGCAGACTTATTTCAAAGAAAGACTTGACCACAAAGCATACTTTTTCTCCTTATTTTTCGAGCTTTGTTAAAAAAGAAAAAGGATTTGAAGCCTTTTTATCACCAAGCTTCATCATATGAAGAACTAACAGGTCTTCTTTGACTCTTTTCGAGACTACGATAATGTGAAAATATTACGAAAGCACTTGTCATTTCAAGCTCGTTAAAGTAAATGAATTGATATCTACTCAGTATAAGTTTAACCCTTATCCGTACTGAGATGGATTATTTACGAAAAACGAATACCTTGGTTAAACATGACCAAAGAGGTTCTTTCAGATATTATTTTACACTTTTTCGGATCTGAGAGACCAATTTACGAAAAAGTACTTTTGGAGTTCTCGTTCGTCCTCTTTTTCAGACTCTCTAAATATGAAAAAGGATAGGGCTATCACTATTGTTAAGCTCGTTAAAACATAAAATAGTGAAGGGCTTGTAAATCATGGCAAGAATCGAGTTTCATTCATCGCTAGACTCGTTAAATTATTAAATAGCGATACTTTCTTCACCTGAAGGGTTGAATTATAGATCAAGAAAATTTTATCCTCCTCAAGCTTGTCAAAAAATAGAGAGAATACGAATTGACAAATGGCAAGAAAGAATGGAAAAAAATAATGTAGAATTTTCTTTTGGTAGCAAGTCGCTCTTGAACATGACACTTCTTTCACTCCCATGTCCATGAATGTTTAGGTTAGGTAATCATCTTAACGGTTCATTCACACCTATGGTTCATCATACCTTCACTTCGGTTTTGGGTCAATGCGCAACTCATCAAAGTGTCGTGATATGTTCAAAAATATCGGTGTTAAGAACTCATCCTTGTACGATAATAAATAAACCTTCATATTCTCATAGTAGTCATCCCTGAATATTTCTATATCAAGTCATACCCTTGTCTACGAAATTAGTAACTCCTGTTTTGCAATAAGGTGACTTCCTGTCGACAAAAAATCAATATCCAGGAAGTTCACTTAGAAACATCAGATTCCAGTACCATGAGGCTTGTTACAACATCGACAAGATCCTCGCTTCCGAACTTTTGATCAAAATATTTCGTTTGGTGTTCGACATCAAATCATCTATTCACGCCTTATGAAATGTACTATAGTACCTTGAGAACCATTGACATTAATGGTGGTTCTTTTGCATTTGTTAACAACTCACATCATTGGCTGGTAATCAAACGATGTATTTCCATGTGCGACTACAAATCATATATTCGCATGGCTAGACTTGTACCCGAATGATCGAGTGAACAAGATAAGAAGACCCCAGATCTAGTTTCAGCCATCTGGGCTACGATTTTAGGATTGTTGTACACATCATAATACGGTTATCTTATGAGATATCATCAACATTGGTAAAATATATAGTATATAGCAGTTGGGAAACATTCCAATGTAGACGACTTTATGAATTATGTACATGTTATTAGATTGTTTATGTGCTAACTATGGGAATGCCTACCCTCAGCAATTATGATCAAAAAAGGATATATCATGATGTAATGTATTGTAATATTGATGAAGGTGACCACTCCGCTTCGTTTCCAAGCCCATCATAGTGTAAAACATCTCAATCAAATGTTCTTATTATTTGGATCTCATGCTTTAGGGGGCAATTGTTATAGGTAAATTTGGGCACCATTCCCAATGACCTAGTTAACTGGGCATAATCTCCAGGACCGATGATCAAGGTTCTATCATTCCCTATCATTTCAGTTGCTATATGCTCTAAGACAGAAAACAAGACAAATCAAACAATACTTTCATCAAGCAAAGGTTTCCATGGTTTGAAGCTTATTGTATAACATATGAGAGCTCACCAACGCAGGCTCTAAGGGGCCTAAGTGCATTGCATATGCAGGTAGCTCCATGCAAGGCTACTCTGGAAAGCACTTCCCGACATTCACAGGTGCGTTGGTCACATTGGGAGCGAAATTCTCATTGTTCCAGAATCTCCACTTGGCCAGTGCCTTCTAGAAGAGTTCACATGTGTCAAGCTTTGGATCCAAGTGTCCATTTGACATCTACATGACTGGAAACATGTCTTGCCTATTTTTGGAAAGTTATTGATTGCAAAACAACCTACAGTTCATCTATAAATTGAGCACAGATCTAAGTGCTTGAGGAGGAAGAATTTGAGTAGAGAAATGCTGGAGAATTTTCAATTGAGAGCTAGATTTGTGAAGCTACTGCTAGAGAGATTTATACTGTGATGAGGCTTTGGATCATTGCTGGAAGGGTCACTTCAAATCAGTCATTTGGTTGTAACCTCTCCTTCTATCATCAATAAAAAATACAACTTACTTTTCCCTATATGCATTTGTATTGGCTTTGATTTTCCACATTGCAAGATCTTAGTTGATGTATATTGTTTATGGTTTACTGATTTAGCTAACTAACTTGAATAGATATATGTATTATTGCTATGTTCTATTGTTTTAGTTTTCTTTCTTGTAGGAAGCATTTTTCCTACAAACCGCTTGAATTTGAAGCTACAATGGAAGCGACAGAACGAGCCATTTAGAAGCACTTGGATTACAAGTAAGCCTCTAATCCTTTCTCAATAATATCATTGTGAGTTAGGAGAAATGATGCATTTATGGTCTTTCAGACTATTATTTCTAGAATAGCACTTGTCTGAAAGCGTAATTTATCAATAATTACTATTAGTCACAGCCCCAACGAGTTCTCAATACTGTGCTTTCTAGCCCTCTTTCTCATCACAACAATTTCTTGGTTTGCTAACCTCAATTTCTCTTCAATATGTTAAAGATATTTTTTCTTTGTCACTTCTTCTTTTCCCTTTTTTGTTCTGCTGGTTGTATGCTTCACTACAGGTGTTGATAAATCAACAACTTCTTTAGGGGATTTAACTATCTTAATAGGTTCGTGAACTTCCTTGCTGCCTTCCTTGAGTTTCTTAGCATGCCTAGTTATAATTTTTCTTGCTTGAAAGATGAAGGCTGCATTTTCATCCTCAAACTCAAGCTTCTTTGCAAACTTAGCCCTTTTATGTTTATGCTCATCTTCTCCAATGAACTCAGCTCGAACAATGGGTGTCTCCTCTATGTCAATAGCATGCAGGATGTCATCTAAATTTCCCTTTTTTTTTGGTTTGTCCTCTGTAACTGTAGCAACTATCTTTCCCTTTAATGCCACAGCTTGGCTTCTTGTTACTCTTTTGATTTCCTGCTTGCTGACATCTTGTTTATGTTTTTCCTCTTTGACAATATTTGACCTTTGTTTTGCAGGTGATGGAGTTGGTGTATCAAGAACTTGTGTCTGCTCTGTCCTTTTCTCAACTTGTTTCCTTGGCTTTAGTTTTGAAAATTCCTTTGGTTTTGCAACCACAGGTTGACTAGACTCTGTTGCTGGTGGTGATGGAGTTCCTTTAGTTTTAGGGTTTCTAGCAGGAGTTAGGGTTTCTAACTCAAAACCATTTATAACAAAAAGGATGACCAATCCCTACCTATCTTTTGAAGCTCATTCAAAATCAATAACTTCATCAAACCATGATGAAACAATGATGTTTCACAACCTTCAGATTTGGCTTGTACTTTATCAGCCATTTTTTCAAGACTCCTATGCAAATAAAAAGGAAAATCGAGTGAAATCTTACCAGTGAAATGCAGAAGAAGCTTTAAATGATATGTGTAAACCTTATGATATCTACCTTCACATGTAAAATATCTCTGGATGTTGAGCAGCAGCTTTTCATAAGTGTCTTTGATGCAGCTTCTAGGGATAGCATTATTGAGGTCCATATCTGCATACTCAGGTTTCATGAATTCCTTGCATGGCTCCATATCAAATTTGAAAATTTTGAACCAAGTTTCTTGTCCTCTTGGTATCTTTGTAACAGTAGCAATAATCTCTGATGTAATTGGCACTCTTAGCATCCCAACCTTGGTAGTTGTTCCATTGAAGTTCAAGGCAAATTCTTTGGAAACCTCTGTGTGGCAACCCTGCAACTTTTCACAAAATCGAATGTTATAGGTCAATTTGGGAAACTTGTTCCCAATGACACAGTTAACTAGGCATCATCTCGAGGACCGATGATCAAGGGTCTATCATTCCCTATCCATCTCATTTTCTATATGCCTAAGAACGGGAAACGACATAAATCAAACATGACTTTCATCGAGCAGGTTTCCATGGTTTGAGCTTATTGTTCAAGTGAGAGCTCACCAACGCGGGGCTCTAAGGGGCCTAAGTGCGTTGCATATGCGGAAGCAACCCCATTCAGGGGCGCTCTCGCTTCCGACATTCGAAAGGTGTGTTGGTCACATTGGGAGCGAAATTCTCATTGTTCTAGAATCTCACTTGGCTAGTACCTTCTAGAAGAGTTCACATGTGTCAAGCTTTGGATCCAAGTGTCCATTTGACATCTACATGACTGGAAACATGTCTTGCCTATTTTTGGAAAGCTATTGATTGCAAAACAACCTATAGTTCATCTATAAATTGAACATAGATCTAAATGTTTGAGAAGGAAGAATTTGAGTAGAGAAATGTTGGAGAATTTTCAATTGAGAGTTTGATTTATGGAGCTACTGCTGGAGAGATTTATGCTGTGATGAGACTTGGGAACTTTGTTGGAAGGTCACTTCAAATCAGTTACTAGGTTGTAACCTCTCCTTATATCATCAATAAAGAGTACTTCTTATTTTTCCCTACATGCATCTATGTTAACTTTGATTTTCCATATTATAAGATCTTGGTTGATGAATGTAGTTTATGCTTAACTGATTTAGCTAACTAGCTTGAATAGATATCTATATTATTGCATCTTCTGCTGTTTTAGTGTTCTTTCTTGCAGGAAGAATTCAGCCAACAAACCGCTTGAATTTGAAGTTGTAGCAGAAGCGACAGAAGGAGTCATTTGGAAGCGACTGAAACATGTAAGCATCCAATCCTCTCTTTGTATCTATTCTGAGTTAGGAGAAATGGTAGTATAGTCTTTCATCTGTTGTTCTAGACTAACACCTGTCTAGGGAAGTGTAATTTATCCGTAGATTACAATTCTGGCCCAAGAAACTGGCGACTCCGCTGGGGATAATTTCTCTTAGTTTTAGGTGTTTTAGTCTCTAATTTTCTTTGATTATCCACCCAGTAGCTGTTACACATAAATATTAGACTTTTTCAGAGCTTAATTTGCAAAGACAGTGAGCCAAACAATATTGTTTTTCCTTGCCTACTATGACCAATGCACCCTTAGTCAGGGCACAGTGCTTTGCAGAGCACTGTCTCCCTTCCAAGCCTGCATTGCAGAGCACTGTCTCCCCTTGGAGACTGCGTTGGCTGCTGAAAGGGACCAATTCCATTGAATATGACTTTGCAACTTGCTTCAATTATGTTTGTTGTTGTGTTCTGAAAGTTTGATGCTCAATTGACCAATGTCTCTATATAATTCTTCCTCCTTTGGCTGAAAATTTGTTCAATGTTTGTTTAGAAAAGTTTTTCTTTATCATTGACAAGTTGATTTCAAAGTATTTTTTATGGTCGCATTAAGAATCATTTGCTTTCGAAATAGGAAATTGTCGTAAAATCTTCATTTCCTTGATAGGATAAATTGTTGTTGAAATCCTCTTTTTTCCTTCAAAAGAGAAATTGTTGTTTGTATTCTCCGTTTCTCGAAAGTAAAAATCATTTGGATTATTGATCTAGTGCACCTAGTTTCTTTTCTGCATTCATAACATTAAGGAAACTGAAAAGAAAAACTTGCATTTTCATGTAGGATTGTGTGTTTTTTGCAAAAGGAACATTAGGAAATTTGCATTTAGTTTGTGATTCATTGATTTTGTTTTTGTTCATTGATTTGTTTGCTCATGAACTATTTTCTCTCTTCCCTTAGTAGCTAAGTTCTTCATTGAAAAAGCTAAAAGTGAAAGTTTGTTTATCATTCTTAGCTTGCATTTTAGGAATTTCATATACATCATCGTGGTGAACCTGAAAGGAAAATTTTTAAGCAAGATCAACATAAAATAAATCTCAATTTACTTAACAACGCATTGGAACATTAACGATAACATTTAGAAGGTCTAGACTAGAGACGTGTTTCGGCATCGTAAAACATAGCAACTGTCATTAACTTGTCTGCGATACATTCCGAGTGTGATACCTCACTCCACGTACGTAAGTATATCATAGCTCATCCACGTACTTTCGGTTATATCGGGTGGTGTTACAGTACGATAAGTATAAAGGGGTGCTCTCACTGTGCGGTTTCACATCAGACAACGCTAATACGGACTTGGGCCTCCATGTAACTTCGAGTATATTTGGGAGGAAAAATTTTAAGTTCTATCCATCCATAGTGAACCGAGTCAGCCGCCCTGAAATTTTGATACACCGAACACAGCATTCGGGGAGATTACCTACCCGTACTTCTTGGTTCACCAGGAGGTATTCTGCATTTCACGGTTTCTTGGTAAACCCTTTTTCCTAGAATTACCCTCTCTTTTTTTATTTGTTTTTGGATAAAATAAATCAGTAATTGTGGAAGAACACAATCCTACCCCCCGTCGTTCGCGTATATTAGCTTTGAATCGCTTACCGCTAAAAAGTTACATCCGTGCGAAGGTGATCACGATTCATCGAATCACACAATTTGTACCTTTATGAAACACTTACTATTTAAACTAGAGCATTTAAATTGTTTCCACACATCCCGGTTCGTTTACTGTTGTCGAAATGGAGTCTTCATAGCTACCCATAGTCATGATCCATTCAATCACTGAGACCATACCTCCTGGACCCGACGTTACGGAATCAAAAATTGATCCAGATCCTGTCTCTTCTTTGCCAACACATCTGAATCCTGAACAACCAGAATTTGTTCCTACCTTGGTCACTCCACAAATATCTGTAGCCATTGAATCTCCTATATCACACAGTCAACCGTCTGAAATATATTTTGGGCCTGACAGTGAAGTTCTTCCTCTTGGTTTAATCGCGATTGAAGAAATCCCACAACCTAATACACCTATAAGTCAAACCCACTTTGGGGGAGACCTTTACATGTACCAGTCTTTTCCTCAATCATTTCCATCTTCTTTTTTTGATCCTATTTCCATTCAATCTCTTGTTGATTTTGGAGAGTATACATTTGGTCATACAACTATGCCTGAACCAACATCATTGGTTGGGTCTGTTATTCCAATTACGTCAGCTCCTACCCTCGCTACTCCATCGATGTTCACAGCCTCACGAGAGTCATATTTGCATGGTGGCCCTTCGGTCACAACAGGCTACAAATCATTGTCTGTCACTTTCTCTGGTCAATCTTCAAGACCATGGTCTTTACCAATGTCATCATCTGGTGTCTTAACTGGTAGTCCTACAGTTAGTACTGAACGACTTGAATCATTACATCCATCATCAGGGCAATATCAAGTCGATCCTTATGGGTCAATTCCTTTTAAGTACCATATCAACTGGACTCCCAGCATTCGAGGAACAATATTTTCTGTCTTATTATCCTCATTATGTTGGGCGGCAACCTATGGTCACCCAATATGATAGTACTCAGTCACATTTTGGTCAAACTAATGTTGACATGAATGTTTGTCAATGGTAGCCCACTCTTCCTATCCAACCACAAATGGTTGTACAATCGTATCAACCAATTCAACTTGTTACACCCACTTCAATACCACTTGTTAATACATCTATACCCCTATTAAAGAATCAAAATATTGTACATCAACCTTATCAGGCAAGTTCTTCGACTCAATATCATCAAATATTTGGTCAACAGACTCAAAATCCTTTGGTTAATTTACAACAACCTATATCAGGGGTCATTTATTCACAAGCTGGTGTACCATTTTATGGGATGTCACAAACACAACCTGGTTATACATATCAATTGAATCCAACTTATACTAATTTGGGTTATAACATTGGTGGACAGACCCCTTGGCAGCCACAGGTGCAAATTCCGCAAACTTCATATCAAGAAGTATCATATACAGGTTTTGGTCAACAGAACTCTCAAGCGTTTGCTATGAAAAACAACCTCTATCTGGGTTACCAGCAACAAATTCCATATGCTGGTGCTCAAAGACCTGTTTCCCAAGCATTTCCATCTTATCCTGGCTATGCTCAACCTGACCTTAATCTAAAATCACCTTTTGTTGCAACCGTGGAATTACCAGATTTAAACTGGTTAACCAATGATCCTATCAATTACGCTCCTTGGTGGTCAGTGATACCTCATAAGTTACACTATGATATTCCTAAATTCAATGGAAACCCTGGAGAAGATCCATCAAGTCATGTTATGACTTATCATTTATGGTGTTCATCAAATTCACTAAATGATGATTCTGTTCGATTACGTCTTTTCTCGCAAACGCTTACAGGTCCGGCAGCTAAATGGTACATCGAATTACCTAGAGCTTCTTTCAACAATTTCACTACCTTAGCTACTGTCTTTTTGATCCATTTCCAGTTACCGATTAGATACGAAACTGGAATGAAACTCTTGACCAACTCAAAACAGAGTAATGCTACTCACATTTCAGATCATATTCATGAGTGGCGTCGCCGTCGACGAATGGTTAAGACATTTGTTCCTGATCAGCTCCTTGCTGAATCGTTCATTAAGTCCTTGTTACCATCTATAATTGAGGAAGTGGCTAAAGGTGGCATCGTCACAAAAGAGCAAGTTATCGCTTGTGCCCAATATTTAGACTTGATTTATACTCAGTCTGGCATGCTCTATGAAAAAATACCAAATGCATCGCGATCTAATTTCAATGTTCCTGCTCAAATCAAGGACACTCATGCCGGAGACGGCTTGATAGGCACTACAAACACACACAACACTACTGAATCTGATCCTGCTCCTACTTCTAAAATAAATGCCGTGTCATTTGAAAAAGGCAAAAGTGATAAGCAAACAAGAAGTAAGAAAAAAGGGAAATCAAAGAAAAAGAAAACTTCTAACTTGCAAGAACGATCATCTAATCAACCATCAGGACCATGGAAACCTCGTTATCCATGCATAGTATTTAACGAGGAAAATTTTGTTAGGGATTGTCCTCACCACGCTGAAGTCTCAAAAATCATCAAGACTTCTCATGCATCAGTTGTGTTGACAGACCCATTTCCAAATCCGGACACAAATTTGGTTGCTACGAATCTAGCTCCTAGTTCCCAAGTGTTAATGTTATCCATTACAAAACCTTCACAAGATATTTTGGTGTCAACACGGAATAAGTATTATGGTATTCCGACTATTGATCAACCTACTACCTCAACAACGAATCCATATAATGAATCGATACCACCTCTTGTTATTCCTGAATTGACAATCAAACCACCTAAGGGAGTCATTCATAAATCGAAATATAATCCTCAAGCAAGAGCTGCACAAAATTATAATATAGTTGAATATTTGGCTCTATCCCCTTCAGCTATGTCTGCTCTTGAGGTATTAAAAAATTTTCCCTCCCAGAAGTAGGCTTTATTGTCAGCCGTTGGTGGAATTGATCTGACTGATTCTAATCTTGTCGTCTTTAATCATACAGGCTATGTGCTGCAATTACTAGCAGAATTGGCATTCTCCATCCAAGAAAATGTTCTCAATCACCTTGTTCATCGCACTATTATTGATGAGGGAGCATCTACGTGCATTATGTCTCTAAACTATTGGAAGTCACTTGGTTCGCCGCGATTATCACAATCATCAATGATGTTGAAGGCTTTTGATGGAAGAACATATAAACATTGTGGTATTATCAATAACTTGCAAGTTGAATTAGGGGGGAAAACAGTAAGTATTGATGTTGAGGTTGTTGACGGATCCCTTGACCATAATATTTTACTCAGAAGACCATGGGTGTATGCGATGACTGCCATTGTTTCTACATATTTTAGAATGGTTGCCTTTCCTCATAAAGGTACAATCACAGTCATTATTCAATTATCCTTTTTTTCCTCCACTTCGTAGGTAACTGGAAGCGTTCCATATATTCACTTACCCCAACTAGAAATTCAGAACATTGGTGTAGGACTCTTAAAGGATTCCACTCTTATGGGAACCTTTGCATTACCGCCACCTGTGACGTTGGCAGAAATTGCAAGCATAGAGACTTGCTACATGATCTCTTCCACTCTATTTGGATTAAGGAAGAGTACAGGTGATTCTGATATTTCTACATTGGATGATGTTTTACCGCTCAGCCCTATTGAGCTACAATAGCAATCAATCTATTTGGCTTGGGCAGAAAATCAAAAATCAGCATCACCGAGTGTATGGGTTGATCGTTCATTATATTTTGGAACTCAATCTGATCCATTTCCTCAGAAATTTTGACAGATGAAAATATTTTGGAAGCAATGATGGCAGAAGGAGGACCATGGGAAGATTATCATCATCATTCCCATCTTCCTGATTATGAAGAAAATAATCTTAGTGAACTATATCACCCATCCATTCAAACTTTGTTTTTGAATTTTTTTCCAATTAATGCAATTGAATCTCAGCGATATTTATCTAATATTGAAAAAAAAAATTCTATCGATATTTCGACTAAACCTGGCATTGTATAAAATATTCATTTCGGTCTATCTTGTTCTCCATCAGAACTTGATTCATATCGTTCTCTTTTTCGTGAATTTCATGACTTATTCGCTTGGTCTTACGGGGAAATTCTAGGCATAGATGGTAGTATAGTTGAACACACTATTAATATGTATCCTGATGTCAAACCGGTGCATCAATGGCTTTGTCCTGTTCATCCGAAGAAAGCCGCCGCCATCAAAGCAGAAGTTGAAAAAATTTTGCGTGCTGGTTTCATTTACCCTGTTTCGCTTACTCAGTGGGTTTCCAATATCGTTCCTGTTATGAAAAAAAAGGAACCATTAGAGTGTGCGTCGATTATTGAGATGTCAATCAGGCCTGTCCAAAAGACAACTATCATACTCCCTTTATCGACCAGATTATTGACGATTATGCTGGATGTGAAATTTTTTCGTTCATGGATGGATTTTCAAGCTATAATCAAATCAATATCCGCCAAGATGACCAACATAAGACAACATTCATCTGCCCCTGGGGCACATTCGCATATAGAATGCTGGGGAAACTTTTCAGAGAGTAATGGATTATGCTTTCAATGACATCAAGCACATTGTTCAACCATATCTAGATGATTTACCAGTGCATTCACGAAATCAGATTGATCACCCGATGCATTTGAGAGCTATTTTCTTATGCTACCGACACTACAAGATATGCCTCAATCTGCAAAAATGTGTGTTTTTTGTTGGTTTTGGTCGATTTCTCGGATTCGTAGTCTCAAAAGAAGGAATTTGAATAGACCCACTGAAGGTACAAGCCATTCTTGATTTGCCTACACCATCAAACCTACTTCAGATACAGAAACTTCAAGGAAAGGCTAACTTGTTGAGAAGGTTCATTCCAAACTACGCTGAAATGGCTAAAGGATTTACTCAATTATTGAAAAAGGGGGTTCCCTTCCATTGGGACCAAGTTGCGCAAGCTTCTATTGATGTTGTCAAGGACCATATTGTCCAAGCATCATTAATATATCCTCCAAATTCTCAAGATGATTATTTCCTATATATCGTCGCGGCTGAAACGACCATTGCTATGGTTTTGGTCCAAGTAGAAGATGGAATTGAACATCCGATCTATTATTTGAGTCATAATCTCAATGATACGGAAGTTAAGTATTCATATGTGGAAAAGCTTGCCTTGGCAGCTATTCAAGCTGTCCAAAGATTTCGCCATTATATCCTGCTCCGAAAAAAAAAAAACAATAGTTTCGGATTGCAACCCCATGACTTATATCTTATCACGTCAATTGTTGGGGGGAAAATATTCAAAATGGATCATCATTTTGTAGGAATTTGATTTGGAATTCATCAAATCCAAGTCAAAGAATTATTTAGTTTTGGCTGAGCTTCTCTATGACCTGCCCTTTGATAGTAATGCAACTACGTCAGAACCATCTATTCCAGAAGAGTCTTTGTTTCTGATCGGATCATCTGATCCCTGGTATGGAGATTTTATCATTTATCTCCAAAACCCAAACTTTTCTACCTAATACCTCTCGCTCTAATCAGCGACGTATTCGATACCAAGCCAAAGATTATCTGATCGTCAGCAATACACTGTATTTTTGTGGTGTCGATGCCATTTTAAGGAGGGGCCTCACTCATGAGGAGGCTGAAAAAGTGTTAAATGATTGCCATGATGGGGCTTGTGGTGGAAATTTATTTGGATATGCTACCATGCAGAAGATACTCCACGCTGGCTACTTTTGTCCTACTATTTTTCGAGATTGTATCCTCGTAGTCAGAAGTTGTCATGCATGCCAGATTTTTTACCGTAAAATCCAAAAACTGCCAGCTCCAATGCATGTTGTTGTCTCTGCTGGACCATTTACGAAATGTGGTATTGACTTCATGACCTGTAACCTTCCTTTTTCCAGGGGGCATGGTTATATAATTGTCACAGTCGACTATTTTACCAAATGGGCCAAAGCGATGCCTACATTCAACAACACAGGACAAAAATTTGCATTGTTTTTCTTCAATCATGTTATTGCATCGTTTGAGGCCCCACAGGCTATAGTTACGGATGATGGGAAGAATTTTTGAAACCATATGATGTCTGAATTGACAGCCAAGTTAGGATTGTCTCATGATAATTCTACTCCTTATTATCCACAATCAAATGGACAAGTTAAGGATATTAATAAATTCTTAAACGAATGCTTCAACGAATGATAGGAGTCCGTAAAAGGAACTGGCACTTGATCCTATACTCTGCCTTGTGGGTGTATTGAACCTCGGTGAGAAACACAACCGGATTTACCCCTTTTCAATTGGTGTATGGTTTGGAAGCTATCTTACCAATCCAATGCAAAATATCATCATTAAAACTCATGATAGACTTGTTACCTGACACCTCAGAAGAAGAAGCGTGTCTCCTTAACCTCGTCCATCTAGATGAAACGTGTCGTGAAGCCCAATTAGCCAACGAAGAGCATAAGAGACTTATAAAAGTGCAATATGACAAAAATGTCCAGCCTTGCATCTTCTCAGAGGGCGACTTGGTCCTTCTTTATGACCAAGAAGATGATATAATAGGTACAGGGAAATTCGAGCCATTATGGCATGGCCCCTATATTGTCAAAAGATTTCTTGCTAAGGGTGCCTACGAGTTAGTTGAATACAATGGAATTCCATTAGCACAGCCTAGAAATGGGTTGTATTTGAAACGTTACTATGCTTAATCATGGGTGTAGTAATTTTTTGTATTATATTATTTATATGTTGTTGATTTGCATTCACTATATTAATTTTTTTTTTTAAGTTTTCTTGACGTTAGTAATCCACTTTACATTTTGTCGTAGACGTCTAAATCTTTGGAACCATTTGTTGGATATGCTGATGGTGCTAGTCGTAGTACACAGAATATATCCTCTACAGCGTGGGCCATTTTTGCTCCAAACGACGAGTTAGTGAGTTTTCAAGGGATTTGTATGGGTAGATCGACGAACAATATCGCTGAGTATAGCCCGTTGATCAAAATTCTCTCTGATGCCATTTCATTTGGTATTAACCACATAATCATAAAGTTAGACTCAGAACTTGTGGTACTACAACTTACTAGTATTTATTCTGTTAGAAATACAACACTTCTTAGATTGTTCCTAAGAGTTCAACTTTTGGAGAGACATTTTGATTTCATTCAATATCAACACATTTCCAGAAATCTGAACACTTTAACTGATTCATTAGCTAATCAATTTTTAGACAAACATTTGCGACATATATAAAGAAAACATTCACATCATTGAATTGGATTGCGCATTAAACATAGGAAAAATTTTGCAAACACATATATAGATAGTTATAGATTTTTTACAAAATTTGTGCCTAAGACACATTGGTCATCTAACCTCAAAATGTATGTAAAAAGTCACAAGTAAACTAGTGGTGCTCATGGTAGCATGCTATATATCTAGCAATCCTACAGAGTAACCACATCTAATGGTTAGGAACCCCAATAGTCTGTCACTGCAGTCACATGGGTAACTCTTCGAGCCAGTAATTTGGAATCCCGAAGGTCAATCCCTCAATGTGTTGTTGAAGCTCTGCTAGAGTCTCAACCATATCAAGGTCCTGAAGGACTGCTCTCCCGACAACCCTCTCTGTTGGCGCATCCGCTTCACGTTCTGGTTCCTCTACTGGTTGAACGCGACCAATATCTACATTACATCAAACATTTAGTTTAGTCTTGGAAAGAAATCAAAACAAAAAAACATTGTATAAACGTTATAAAAATAAAAAAACATGGTCAAATCATTCTTACCTATTACACCCCATTGAGCGCCTTTTGGTAAAACTAGATTTGGATCTCCTCGGAAGTCGACGCCTGCATATGTATACTCATCGGTGGCAAAAATCTGTCGCTTGAACCAGGTGAAGAATGCAGTCGAGAACACAATGGTCTATTGGCCTGCATGTCGACCCATGAGTTCTACCCATCTCTGTACTCGAGGATCTCTAGGACTAGATATATCCAATGTTACATGTTGTGGCAGCATTAGTGGAATCCGTTCCAAAGTGAAGGAAATGAGGATGGAACCATAACTAAAAATTTTCTTCCTTCCTCCCTTTTAATTATTCAGTTGTTCCTTTATTTGAGATAGAACAGCTTCATACCAGTTGAAAATTGTTGGCTCTAAACACTCTAGCGCATACTACATATATGATCGATTCGCTACATGGAGTGTAACAGTGCTAGCAAGTTTTGAGATCATGAAAAGGATGGTTCTCAAAGGCAAATCCCTGACATCCCGGATGTTTATTTTTCCATATTTTCTAGGTTCTAACATTGGATAGAAATACTGCATAACATAATCCCTCACTGTCTCTCCTCCAACGGTAGACCCTGTGAGAGAAATGGGAAAACCTCTCCTTGAAAAACCTATGAGAAAATACACATCCTCAACTATTATGGATAACACTTGATTTTTTATGTGAAATGCCTCTATCACCGGATCCCATGCTCGAACAAGGAACTCTAGGAGTTCTATTTGTTGCCTCATTTCCGACAATTTGAAGTTCTTAAGTAGCCCACAATCTCTTGAGGCTCTTATAGTACACGGATCATTCAAAGCAATCATATATTTTTCTTCATGTTCTCTTTCTCTCCATGTAATCATCATTATAATCCGATGGAAACCTAAAAATCAACCATATGATCCATTAGATACCATTCATTGCAAAAAACTAGGCAAATTTTGGACACATCATGAAATCAAAAACTTGAACTCCACCCAACGCACTCCCTGGGTTGAGATAGTGCATTGCATATGCAGGTATCCTTCACTTTACCTACTATGCATCGTAGGTTTCGATGTTCAAGGGTGCGTTGCCCTCAATTTGGGGAGAATTTACCCTAGTGGCCTTAAAACCCAAAAAAATTGCAAGGAATGGGAATGAAATGAATATTGAAAGAAAGAGGAGTGTCTATCCGTTTATCCAGAGCAAAAATGAAACAAACAGTTGGAAGATCAACAAACAATCATGGAGTTGCAAAAAATCCGTGAGAACCGGCAAGCTGCCCAAAGAAGCCAAACCGAGATGACATCCATTGAGCGAGAGATTGAGGCTGATAGAGAGACTTGGCTTGAGAGGGTCAATATTCATCTTGAGAAGTTGTTGGAGAAGGCCAACAAGGAAAATAACATGCTCAGGCACATGAAGAATCATCATTGGGCAAGGAATCATGTTTGTAAGGCGCGAATCAAGATCCTGAAGGCAAAGCTAAAGAGGGCGTTAAAGCGTCGCAAAAGGCATGATAGACTCCAAATTTTGGCCGAAGCTTCTTTGGCCTAGCATAGTGCTTGATGGTGGAAATTCAGCCCAAATTTCAAGAAATTTGGAAAACTTTTTGTCAATTTTGAATTTTTTGGCCTTAACACAGATTTTCCTGCCCGACGCGTTGCGCCACTTGGCGCGCGCTTATAATTGGCAGCTCCTCTTGAATAAAAATTTGCATTTCTAGATTTTTCATCAAAATTTATGCATGCCTACCCATTACCTAAGGATTTTGACAAGTTTTGGGTTGCCTGAAGGGTCAAAAACACCTTAAAAATGGCCTTTCTGCCACTTTTTGGACACACAAGAAGCAGTGTTGGGAGATTTGATTTTTGGAGGGGAAAATAGCAACCAAATTCATAAATTCCACTTGGGTTGGAAATTAGATAGGAATATATTTCCAACGAGCTATCCTACACTCAATTTGGACTCCGGGAAGGCCCTCAAAATCAGCTCCAAAGTGGCGCGATGCATAGAGATTTCAGGCGCGGCGCATTGGGAATTTTGGCCTAGTTTTCACTCAGTAACTCAGTTTTTCGCCTAGTTTTGGCCAGTTTGACTTTTTCATCTCCAAATGTGAAAATCTTGATGTAACTTGATGTAATTTCATGGCTTTGATGTAATTTTGGCACATTTTTACTCATGTAAGTAGATTCATTCACCAAAAAGTGAATTGTAACTGAATGAATCAGTTTCCTATCTTATAGAGGCAAGCTGTTCCACTGCCTATTTTCCAGTTCTTAGTTTAGATCTTGTTGAAATAGCTCCTAAACTAGTGAGCTCGACCCCTAGAGGCATGGGGATGAGTTATGCTTGTCTATATCTTGTATTTTCTCAGTCATTTTCAGGGTTGGACACTTGGGATTGCTTTGAGCTTCATTGTACATTTCATCTCTACATTTTGGCAAAGGAATAGACCAGGGTTTGCAGCACTCTTTGGGATCCATGTGGCTCTATGTTTTGATGGTGTGTTTCTCTCTGTGATTGTAAGTTTACTGATGTTTCATGTGTATCATCTTCCTTCTCATTTCTTCTTAAATTAAACAAACAAGTAATAAAGGTGGAATTCATTAGATTTGCAGTGCTCTGCCTTGAAGTTTTGTTTAATTTTCCATGTTTTCAACTGTCTGAAGAGGATTATTGAAACCTCTTGCCCTCTTCAACTCCTCCCCGGTCTGAGCTATCCATTTCATTCAATTTGAAGCATCAAAACAATTTCCTTTCTTGCCCCATTTAGCCCTTTGCAAAACTGATCATTTCCCGGACCCAAAATTTGCCTTTCCCTTTGATTCCAACAAAAAACCCCAACATCAAATCAAACCCTTTTACATATATACCCACCCTAAAATTAGCTTTTATTTCAAGTCATCTCAAGCCCCATTGATTATTTTTGCTGAGATTGACCCGGAGAGAGCCCTCTCCTGATCTGGTAGGGCTAGCTACCAGATTAAGCGTGGTTTGATGTTACCCTAGACTCTGCCTTCCTTCGGCCTCGAGGTAGATTTAGGCACAATGTATGCGTGTCGTTAATGGTTTGAATTAAAAACCCTCACCGATTTCGAAGCATTACATAGGTCTCCCCGAACAAACAGAGCGGTATCGGCTTCAAAATTCTTTCCGAATTTCACAAGTGGGTGCAACCCCCTGCATCGGGAGGCCTGTAATCTTGTGGATCAACTCAGCATCGATAGGGACCCTGTCACAAATCCATAAGAAGCCATTGTGAATGAGGGTGAGTAACTGGCACGCCAATCGATCTGTGATGTTGTAACGGCCAAAGTGGGGCATGCGGAGCAGATTCAGGAGTTTGGATCTCGCCAAGATGTATACCCATTGCTGAGGTACTACTGTGATTCCATTATCCTCAGAGATTGTATCAAAGTATAATTCAGAGGCCAATTCTGGGAAAGCGTCATGGTCCGCCAGATCATGATCCTCAAACTTGACCTCATGGAGGCATCCACAGGGGTCATCGATGATGGGGACCTCTCCTGGGGTTAGCGGAGTCTGTAGGTAGGTGATCAAGCCATACACGTTTTTCGGTACATGCGTAGATGGTCTTCGTGGTCGAACGAAGGGGGGTAACCAGTTGATCGGGTTAGTCGGCAGAGCCCCCTCCTGGTCATCTTTTTCTGAGGACAGAGGCCTGGCACGTCTTGGGGAACTTCATGGTCTTTTTGCTACCTGTGGGGTAGTCCCTGAACTCTGAGCTTTCTCCTTGCCTTTCCTCATGGTCCGTGGAGGGGGGACTTCTTCTAACTCAGGCTCATCTTCCAGCACTTCTTCAACCTCAGGTTCAGTTGGGGTGGAGGTTTCGGCAGGGGTAGTAGTCGGCATCCTTGCACGAAAAATGAATCCTGGCTCTGGGTGACAACTACCTGACAGAGGGGGTTGATCAGTCATTAGAGGGGTGCTGCACAGTTCACTGCTTGATTGCTTCCACAAGACAGTTGAAGTAGGCCGCTTATTTACATGAGACAATACTGCTAACCGAACTATCCCGCCCCCTTTTAAGCATTTTCCATCGGATGATAGCAAGATATTTTTTTCACGAGGCAGGTTTCCCAAGGAACGATAAAAATTTCCCATAACTTGACCTACCAATAGCTCAGAAGCCGCTTCTCTCAACGGTAACTTCTGATTTTTACCAGAGGGTACAGTCCCAACGGCTAGTTGTTGCATCCTTAGTGATTTAAGCATACTCGTTACGCTAGGGTCACCGATATGTGACAGCTTCCTATCTTCCCCTGACACAGGCTTGCTTCCTAAGTAGCTCTTGGCCCAAGAGCAAGAATTTTTTATTATTTGTTCTACTAAGGCTTTAAGGGGGGCTGACATCAGAACAAACTACCTACCCCCTGGCTGTGTCGCCATTGAAGGGGTGGCTTGATGCATGGGACCGCTACCTGCAGAACCTATAGGTGTCGTAGGGAGCCTGTTGCTCACTCGTGGGCCAACTGGTCCTTTTCCCTTGGTGGGTTCGTCGCAGTTGAAGAGGGAGTCCTTTGAGATACGAAGACAACGCAACGTAGAGGCTTCCCCTAGCTGGGCCTACCAAGCTTCTAGATCCTTACTGGGATCCTCAATATCCTCCTCGTAGCATGGTATAGTGTCCTAGGTTAGGTTGTCCTTATCGCGCTCTGTCAATTTATAGACATAATCCCCATCCCCCTCCTTAGGTATAGATTTTGCATAACATTTTCCTTCTACCGGGTCTAGAGGTACAATGACCCATGTGCCCTTGTTTTCAAATATCATGCTGCAATTTTTGAGATTGATGATGCCCCCCATGTCTATAGCCCAGTCCAGGACGAGGAGCATAGGGTAGGGATCCACATCTTCCACAATTTCTATCACTTCAAAGTCAGCTAGGATCCTTATCCCTGTGATATCAACCACAACGTTGGGGAGTCTACCTAGAGGAATGATTTTTTGTTTATTTTCCATTCGAAGGTGGATGGTGGGTCACTCCAGCTTGGGTTCCCCCATGCATTGCCAAGTGTGCTTAGGTAGTATATTGGCATCTGATCCGAGGTATAATATAACCCGATCTATCTCATGGTCACTGATCTGGACTGTCAGCCGCATGTCCCTTCCAGTGTGTCTTTGGTATTTGTATAATTTATGCACATCCTTGATGTTGGGTGACCTGGTAGCTTGTGTTGCGCAACTTTCTAGTAGAGCCTGCAGATTTCGTACTGCTTGAGGGTTGCGCAACAACCTCACACATGCTTGTAAGAAAGGTTTAACTTCCACAGTTACTTCTTCAGCTCTCGGGTGTGTAGATGGCAGAATTTTAGTCTCAAGGAAGTCCTTTCAAACCTCCATAAACGTTTCCCTTTCTTTTACTAGGTCTATTCCTTCATGGGTGCTAACTTCCCTACGGATCAGTGAGTCAGTTTCTTCTTTCTCCTTAGCCCCCCTAGTCACCAATCCACTACGCATTACCACATTTACCTTGGTATCCTATCCTCTTAGCCCGATCTGGACCCTTCGCACCTTCTGCGCAGATGGAAGCTGCTTTTCCTGTATCTTTGATTTTAAGGTTGGGCACTCTTCCATCGTATGGTCCCATTGCCTACAATACCTGCAGGACTATTGTAAAGAGTTCAGGAAATCCTTCGCCACATGCCCCATGCCCCCACAGTTATAGCATAGTGACTGGCCTCGACCCCGACCTGCACTTCAGCTCCGGCTCCCATCCCTTCCTCCAAGGGGGGAGTTATCCCTGCCCAAGGGGGTTCTTGGCGAGGTAGGTTATTTTCCCCTATTTATTATTTCATTAGGGATTCGGCAGTCCTACTTCTTGTGGCCTATCGACTGGAAAGACCGGTACGAGCGTTGCTTTGGTTCAGAAATAGGGGTGCCATTACAGGGCCATTGGTGGATACCTGTTGCGCAGCTCCCTTCATGCCAGAGTGTAGGTTCCCTTGAGCCCTGCTGTCCTGGACCACGCACTCCTGGTCCCAAGTGGTCTACTGTGTGATCTAGTTTCGTGCCAACCCCTCTTCCTTTCTGCTGTAGAGTCTGAATTTCTTGGTGCATAGCCTCAAGCTGCACCTAGATCTATTGTACTTCTACTGCAGAATATTTTAGAGGTGTAGCTTCTGATTTCATCCCAGTTCCCAAGGCCTCATCCTGTGAGTCGAAAGCCTGGCAGCCCATAGGTACGTGTAAGTGAGAGCGTAGCATGGCGATGAACCATTCCGTAAGATTTTTGTCGTCACCGAAATCCTCCTTCTCTAATAGCTTTTTTTAGTCACTGATCAACCTCCCATACTGACTCAGATGCACCTTGTTTGAAGTCCTTTAATTCTTCTACAAGCTAAGAGTAAGATTTAGGGTTCCGAAACTGTTGTTCCAGGGCGTCCTTAATGTTCTAGATAGTTGCATCCTTATTTTGCGATACGTATCCCATATACCAGTCCATAGCTCTTCCTTCAAAGGCTAGGGATAGCTGTGCTTTTTTCATAGTGTCGCTCATCATGCCCTGCGTAACCCATACCGACTCTGTCACAAACCAAAACTTCTCCATGTCTTCATCGGTTGTGCCCTTGAAGGTAGGTATCTTCAAGTACACCGTCATGGTTTCCTAAGGGCCCTTTGTAGGTGCTCTTCTCCATTATTATTTTTTCAGTACCTGATCCCTTTTTCACATTCCTTCGGTCCCGGCAACGGAACCATTTGTTGGCTCGAGGGGTCCTGACCCAGGTTCAGTAAGCAAGATTTGCCAACAAACCCCTATACTACTGGCCCTTTCGGCTGTGACCTTCTTGCACAGGTCAAAGTCTCACCTGAAGTAGTATGGGTGGGTGCTAGAACCAGGTTTCTGCACCCTGAGAGAGGATGGGTAAGGCAAGCAGAGCTGCATCCTATTTCTGTAATTCCCATATTACCTTATTCTGTGCAGGGTTAATTATGTTTCTATTTGCATCCACGTGCACTAGATCTATAGTTGTGTGCTTTTTAAAACACAATATTACATAAATAGAGTTGAATAGATCTAGATCCAAGCATTCAGTACACAGACCTTCGCAGCTAAAAGACAGAAAATATGCAACACAGTAATTATCAGCAATTCAGACAAAAGTACTCACATATTCAAATCTCTAATAATCCTTTGTATTCATTCATTCATCGATCTTTCCTTACAATTCCCTTCCCAACTTGCACACATAGTAGCAGGGTCCGCACACAGCTGGCCTAGGATCTCCGCGCACATAGCCAACAGGAGTCTGTTCCCCAAAACCCAAACAGATAGCTTATACAATAAATCGCATCAATAGCTCATCATATCCTATATTTTACAATACAAAATGCATCTCTGTTTATAAAAATCTAGCCTCGACTTACCTATGGTCCGCAACCCATGGTTTTCGGACCCCTAGTTTACCCTTTGACCCATTACAATGCGTTTGGGGCTTTGACTCGCCCCAAAACCCTTGCGCTAGACTAAATATAATAAAAAATAATCAAAATGGACCGGTTTTGCAGCTTGTTAGGATACCCCGTTCCAACACTTCTTCAAAGGGTATGTTGGTGGAGGAAACTTGGCAGGGAACTTGCATCATATGGTAGCAAGGAGTTTGGGTGCATTATGTTGATATGGCATTCTTCATATCAATCATCATGTTTTCATATCCACATAGGAAGGAGACTCCCACACATAGCAGCATGATGGTGGATGACTGTGGCCTATGGCATGTCAAATAAGGGATTCATGGACTGACAAGAGCCTTATCACTAAGGCCAATAGCATTGTCACTTGGGAGTATGCTTCTATTGATGGAGTGTTCCAAGGGGAGTATGCATCCCTTCAATTTGCAGACCTTTATGAGGAGATTCTCATGGGAGGACTCATCCATGGACCTCACTTTCAGCCTACTCACAATGCATGGTAAGAAATGTATTTCTGTACTTATTGATCATTTCATTAAGTATTTTCATTATCTCACCATCTATGTACAGTGCATTGTTCCACCAAAGGGCAAGGTTAATTTTGGATTTCATGATCAATCTAAAAATAACATTTATGATGGAGGTAGCCTTTCTCTACATGACTTTGGGTAAGTATGGTTTTTTTTTTTGTGCTCAGCTGATATATAATGCCATTACTACCTCATAATAGATGAGAAAACATGTACAACTAGAAACTTGTTGGGAGCCAACCTGCCTCATGATGTTCTAAAACAATAGTTGGTAAAAATGTGCTGTATCCACTGGAGAAAACATTAGTATCATCCAAACTTGCACATAACCTTCAACATTTTTTTGATCTAGAT
This sequence comes from Pinus albicaulis, assembly GCA_034641835.2. Classification (NCBI taxonomy): domain Eukaryota; kingdom Viridiplantae; phylum Streptophyta; class Pinopsida; order Pinales; family Pinaceae; genus Pinus; species Pinus albicaulis. Next base: position 874,212,314 of record CM076570.1, read on the forward strand.
ATCATATGGTGATGGTGTACCATTCACTTTGTATGGGATGGTTTCGGCCAGCATGATTCATGACTCTAGAGAGAGGATCTTTGAAGATCCAATCTTTTTCTTGCCTCTTGATGACAACATTATTGCAGCCCAAAATAAGAAGCTACTCTACACTTATCATAAGTGGAGAGAGAGACAGCATGGGGTAGGCTATTTTTTCTACCATGTTCAGTTATACAGCCCACCTGCATTGCAGGAGCCAAAGGTGGAGGATATTTTTCATGAGTTACCATTTTGGAGGGTGACTCATTTTGTATGGATGGTAGCTTGGGAATGGGAGATTCACATGGGGATGATAGTTCCCAACATATCTCAGATTCCATGCCTCAAGAAGGCCTCTAGACAACACATGTTTGCCTCCATGGGTGTTTTACTTCTACATGATGATAACTATTTGGGATGGTCACGAAAAGCTAACTTGCATACTTGGGAGGGGCAACTTGGATATGTATTGATGAGACAACATCTTATTCCTTGGAGGAGTTTATCATATGAGGATGCTACAGGAGGAGGAGAGGAGGCTCTTTAGTTTTATCCTTGCAGTTTCTTGAGGACAAGCAACATTTGGGAGGGGAGGACTGTATGTTCCTAAATTAGCATGCAGCTAATTGGAATATTAATTTTGATCTTGACATGTTGTTAGAAGAATAAATGGGTAAGGAGGCCCATAAATATCTTTAGTAGGCATAAAATCCCTCTTAATGTGAAAAGGGATCATATTCATAGCTGGATAAAGCACCCTCCTATGTGAACAAGAGTTAATGCATGTGGACAAGGTCAAGTTTGACCAAGTCAACAACACTAGTATGGAGGAAATGAATCATCAATAGAGACAACTCAGTGTGAATGTGGATTAGTTTATATAGTCATATAAAATTTGGATTGAAGACCCTTACATGAGAAAAGGGGCTGGAGTAGGTTGAATAGGTCAACTTTTACCAAATCAAACAGCGTTGTTATGGAGGAGTGGCATTAATGATGGGACAACGCAGTTTTGAAGGGAGATAAATTGTATGATGTTGGAAACCCTAATGAGTGGGACCCAAGGTGAGAAGGCTCATATTGTTTATAAGGAAGAGGATGGAAGCCATATGGGGTTAGCTTATGATTATGATTTTGATATTTCTATTTATACTTTTTCTCTCTTCAACTGTTTAGCTAAGATTGCTGGTGTTGTTTAGCACAGGGTGTTCCCGGTCGAGAATCCCACCTCTTCTATTGAGTAGCTCTTGGGAGAGTACTGATCTCTCATTCCACATATCCGACATTTTGAAAAAGCTTTAGTCTTCAGCTACGGTGCAGTTTCTACAAAATATTGTGTTGTGTTGCAGGGTGTTGCAGTGGAGGGTTGATAAACCCACTTTTTGAGCTAGTTTTTTATAGGAGGAAGGATTCCTTCTCTTCAGAGATCAGTAAGGAGGGATTCTGAGCACATTCCAAATATTTGGCACTAGGCCAACATATTTCCACCATTTACAGTACATTTTTAGTCTAGAATTGCATTATTTTAGAGGGAAGCTTTAGGGGAGGATCTATTGGCTCTTTTAGAGTGTTTTCCTATGGTTGAAGGGTTCGACCTTTCATTAGAGAAGACCTTTGAGAAGATATACATAAAATATATATTATTTCAGCCTTTTATTTCATGAGCTTCAGTTTGCAGTGACTCTTCAATCCTAGGGCTATAGATCACCATTTGTATTTGGGTGTATTTCCGAAAACCCTTCCAGGTTATCTTGGATTTGTGTAAAGGAGACTAGATCTCAATTTTTCAACCCTCTTTAATAATATATCAGCAGATCCATTTGTTTCTCTATTTATATGGTATAAACCCTCAGTAAAATTCTCTGTCACTTGCTGTAGTATTTCTGTGTTGCAGTAGCCTTGGGGTTGCAGTGTTTTTGGGCTATTCTGGGCATGCGAGGCTTGTTTAACTCATCTATCATGATTTTTTTTTTATATCCTTTTGTATTTTGTTACCATAATGTATAAACCAATGGATCTATGGGATTTTATTAATTATTATATCATAAATTTCTGAAAAATGCATTTTTAATGCTTATATTATTTATTTCCCCATTTGGGAATATTTCAGGGTTTTTCCACGCTCTAAAATTCAGTCTCAAACAGGAGACCTAGGGAAAATCGTCGTAAATTTTGTTTTAGGCATTGGATTTGAGATTTATAAAAAGTGGTGGAAATTTCACGGACTATAATCTTTCATGTAGAAATTTCAGGGTCGAAGGTAGAAAAGTAACATGTGGCACTCCGCACAAGTTCACTCTACTGGACTAGTCTATAATCATGACATAGTGGGAGATTGGGCATAGCTCTTTTTTGAAGACTCCAATATCGGTCTTACTTGTGGGGTTGGAAAGTAGATTTAAATGGCTAAAACAAGACCAAATTACAGACCTTAGAGATCCGAAATTACAAATTTATAACCATTTCAAGATCAAACTCCCAAAAGAAAGAAAAAAGTGTGTATTGTTTTTAATTGCATAAATTTTGTTTGAAAAATTAGTTTGAAGTGATTCCAAAGGCATATTGAAGCATAGATATAAGTTTTTGATTATAAAATTCCTCCCAAAAAAAATAATTCCACACCCATTAATCCCTAATAAAGCTCTACTATGACACATGAAGAGTAATAATTACAGCATGATATCTCAAAATTACGGGACAAAGTGCAACAAATTTCGCTCTCATAAAGAACAACCAAAGATGAACTAAAAGATGACATGAATGGTTTAAAAGAATACATTGAAGCTAATATTGATGGTTTGAAGGATGGCATGGAAGCTAATATGGAGGGTTTGAAAGTAGACATGGAAGGTTTGAAGGAAGGTTTGACAAAGTTGTTGCAAGAAAGGCTTCCTAGTGATGACAAGGTAATCTATGAAAATCATGATAAGGAAAAAAGGAACATCAATTGTGATTTTAAAATCTCAAATGTTGGGTTTAAGAACCACCATATTCCAAATATATATATGAGGAAGTTTGATGGTAAGGATCCAGTAACATGGATACTACAAATGGAGCAATATTTTGAGCTTCATGATGTGTAACACTCACAAAAGGTACACATTGTAAATTTTTATTTAGAACCCAATCAGGTTGTATGGTATTGATGGCTTTGTTCTCATAAAACACTTTTCACTTGGTCAATTTTTACGAATTAAATGATAGTACATTATGAGGATACAAATAGCAACACCTTCTTTAGCCAATTGATAAATCTCAAACAAAAGGGTTCAATGGCATTGCACATTGAGGACTTTAAAAATTTGAATATCAGGGTAACATATATTCTAAAGGAGCATAGGATTGACATCTTCATAGGGAATTTAAAGGATAACATCCAACATGAGGTTCGCCTTTGGGAACCCAATTCATTGGAGAAGGAATTCATGGTGGCAAGAAAATTTGAAAGAAAAATTATGGCAACAAAGAAGTCTACCACTCACAACTATAAAGATGGAAATGTTACTACTCCTAGCCTTCCACAACCTACAAGGTTGACACCACAACAATTGGAGGAATAAAGAGCAAAAGGGATTTGTTATAGTTGTGATATAAAATACACTAAAGTTCATAATTGCGCTGAGAAGAAATTATTTTACATAGATTTTGAAAAGGAGGAAGAAAAGGAACAATAAACATAAAAATAGGAGGATATACACCAGGAACCAACCCCAAAGAAAGAAGAAATGAATCTGACCATATCTTGTAATGAATTGGTAATAATTGCCACTCCTCAAACTGTCAAGATAAAAGGATATATCAAGAAGAGAAAGGTAATAGTGTTAATTTATTCAGGTAGTACCCATAATTTTATTCATTGAAAGATAACTAAGGAATTGAATTAATTCCTATATCTAGCACTAGAGTGTCAAGTGATGGTTGCTAATGGAGGAACTATAAATTTCTCTTGAAAATGCCATAATATCATGCTAACCATGGGGGAATATTTATTTAATATTCCAATACTCTCCATTCCAATGGGTGGTGTTGATGTTGTACTAGGAGTCCAATGGTTACAATGTTTGGGGACGATAGCTTTTAATTTTCAAGAATTTTTTTTGGGAAGAAAAGGAAGTTGAATTATGGGGTATCACATGGAAACCATGGAAGAAAATAATCTCTACTGTCATGACAAAGCTTCTCAATAAACAACAACGAGGCATAATTTCACAATTATGCTCAATATAGGTTCAAACATCAAAATCATCTATTTCTCCAAATATCCAAAAAGTCTTGGACAATCATTCCAAGGTGTTTTAGACTCCCAAATGCCTACCACCTATTCATGATCATGATCATGCTATTCATTTGATTCCAGGAAGTGTTCCTCCAAACATCAGGCCTTACATATATCATTATGCCCAAAAGAGTGAGACTGAATGTATGGTTGCAAAAATGCTAGAGGCTAGTATAATTCATCCTATTAAAAGTTCTTGCTCTGCTCCAGTATTATTGGTGCACAAGAATGATGGATCATGGCGTATGTGTATGGATTATAGGGACATAAACAAGCTCAATATTAAAGATAAATTTCCCATCCCCAGATGAATTGTTGGATGAATTACATGGATCAATTTACTTCACCAACCTGGATCTTCGTTCGCAATATTATCAAATTTGAATGAAGACTGAAGACATTCCAAAAACAACATTAAAAATTCTTGAGGTTCATTATGAATTTTTGGTCATGCCTTTTGGCCTTACTAATGCACCTTCCACATTTCAAGGTTTGACGAATTCCATTTTCAAACCCTTCCTTAGAAAATTTGTGTTAGTATTTTTTCATGATATACTAATCTACAACAAGTCTTGTAAGGATCATGTTCAACGTGTTGACAAGGTGCTCAAACTATTAGAGGAGAAACAATTATATGCAAAGGCCTTCAAATGTTTCTTTGGAGTAAAAAAGATGTAATATTTGGGTCATATTGTATCTCATGAGGTTTTTAAGGTAGAACCTAACAAAATTAAAGCCATTAAGGAATGGAAAATCCCCACAACCATAAAGCATATTCAAGGATTTCTCAGGTTGACAAGATATTATCGCAAGTTTGTTAATAATTATGGGAGAATATTGGCACCTCTAACATCATTACTGAATAAATATGTTTTTTCTTGGACTCCAGAAGCAATTAATGCCCTTGAACATATTAAAGAGGAAATGTGCCAAAAATAGGTCTTATCTACGCTAGACTTCACGAAAAAATTTATTGTGGAATGTGATCCCTCGGGAAATGGAATTGTTTCGATTTTAATGCAAGAAGGAAGACCCATTACTTTTGAAATTCGTCCAATCAAAGGAAATTATTTACACAAACCTACTTATGAGAAGGAAATTTTGGTAATACTACATGCACTAAAGCAATGGCGAACTTACCTAATGATAAGACACTTCAAGGTAAAACATATGATGATAGTATTAAATATTTTTTGGAAAAAATATAATCTTCAAAAGAGAAAAAAAATGGGTCACAAAGATGTTGGGTTATTAATTTGAAATAATATACAAAAAAGGGAAGGAAAATGTTGTTGCAGATGCACTCTCAAGAAAGGATGAGGATGTGGAAGCATTTCTTTGTCCCATTTATATTATCCAACATGAGTGGATAACTGAAGTAAGGGATGAATGGAAGAATGATGAAGAGGTGAGGACACTCTTTCAAAATTTGTAGAAAGATCCTGGTACATATGATACATTTAGCTGGAAAAATGATTCATTATGGTACAAATATCATTTATATATTTGTAATAATTCCCAACTCAAACAAGATATTCTTTTTGAATTTCACACCTCTCCCTTAGGAGGGCACTCAGGATTTTTAAAAACTTACCACATGGTCAAGAAGGAATTGTTTTGGGATGGCCTTAAATCTAATATTCAAAAGTTTATGGTGGAATGTTTGGTTTTCCAACAAAATAAAGTTGAGATAATTAAAACCCGGGGTCTATTACAACCTTTATCAATTCCAGGTCAACATTGGGAAGAGGTTTCAATGGATTTTATCACAGGTTTAACTAAGTCCAGAGAAAAGAGTGTCATCGTGGTGGTAGTTGAAAAAATTAACAAATATGAACACTTTTGTGCATTATCTCATGCATTTAAAGCCAATACAATTGCTACTGCATTTATGGAAACAATTCAAAAGCTACATGGAAACCCAAAGATTATTGTAAGTGACAAAGATCCCATTTTCACTGGAATTTTTTGGATGGAATTATTTTCTTATCTGGGTACTCAATTAGCTCATAGAAAATCTTATCATCCTCAATCTGATGGGAAAACTGAGATAGTGAACAAATGTTTGGAAGGATATTTTTGTTGATTTGTATCTGATAAACAGACACAATGGGTCAACTGGTTACCTCTAGCTGAATGGTGGTATAACACTTCCTTCCATACTACAGCCAAAATGGCCCCATTTATGGCACTTTATGGATATCATCCATTATCCATCACATCATCTTCACGAGAAAATTATAAGGTTCAAGTATTGGAAGATCACATCAACCATCAACAAAAATTTATCCAACTCTTAAAGGATAACCTCACTTTGGCACAGAATCGACTGAAACAACAGACAGACCAACATTGAAGTGAAAGAATTTTTGATGTAGGTGACTGAGTATCTTTACGACTACAACCATACAAACAAATTTCCCTCAAGAACGCTAAGAAGGATAATAAATTATCACCAAAGTATTATGGTTCTTAAAATGTGTTGCAAAATATTGGTACTATGGCATACAAATTGGAGCTTCGTGCATCTTCCTAAGTGCATGCATTTTTCCATGTTTCATGCTTAAAGAAGGTTATAGGTGACAAGCTCCCATTTCAAACAATATTTCCAGAACTTGACAAGGAAGGAAAAATCATATTGGAACTTGAAGAAGTCACACAAACAAGAACTTGACAACTACGAAATTGATCAATTTCAGAGTATCTCATCAACTGGAAGAACTTACTCGCTAAAGACTCCACATGGGAGAAGGATAATTTTATACAGAAGCATCCAAAACTATTCAATAATTGAGCACAACACTTTTTTGAAGGAGAGGAGCATGTTAGGTCCCTATAATTCTAGTGTATCCCCTTATTGTTATTGTTAGTGTATCACTCTTATTATTATTGTTGTGCTAATGTTGCCCCCATATTGTTATTATTGTGCCCCATCGAAGCCCACTATTCTTATTTTTGTGCCCTTACATTATTATTGCTATTTCGGCTCTGATTATATTGTGACCCCTTAGACTCCTATATATAGAAAGGAGTTTTTTTCATTTGAATCATCTAATACTTGTTCACTTATGTAATGTAAAGGACGTTTCCCCCTTGAAGTGGATAATTTTTAAGTCGTTGATCTATATTTCCTTCTATTGTTTGAGTTGGTTGCATAACAGTGACGATATCTATCATCGAGGTGTCAACAATGTCCTTCATCATTGTCTCACTCATGCTGAAGCTGAGAAAGTGCTCAATGCCTACCACAATGGAGCTTATGCTGGTCATCTCTTAGAAATGGCCATTACCCAGAAAATTATGCGCGTCAGTTACTTCTCACCTTCTCTCTTTAGCAACTACATTTAGGTAGTCAAGCACTATCTCAATTGTCATGTATTCACCCCTAAGGCATGAGCTCCACCTGCTCCCCTCCATTCTGTCATCGCAGTTGATCCTCCCTATAAATGGGCTATTTAATTTATGGAGTGTCAAACCCCTTCTACTAGTAAAAACAAGTATATTATCGTGTTCATTGGCTATTTTACCAAATGGTCTAAAGTCATGCCTACATTCAATAAAACTATGACTATTGCAATGTTATTCTTTTTCATCCATGTTATCGCTTGATTTGGGGTTTCGAAAAAATTGGTTTCTGACCATGGTTGATATTTAAAATATGAGATATGGAATGAGTTTTCCTCTCTGTTGGACTTTGAACATCAATATGCATTGTTTTATTACCCCCAAGGAAATGGCCAAGTTGAATCGGTCAATAAAATCCTTAAAATCATGCTTTAGAGAGCGATGAATAAACACAAGAACAACTGGAATCTTATGATCTTCCCTACTTTTTGAACTGATAGAACCTATGTTAAAACCGTCACTGGTTTTACTCCTTTCTAGCTTGTCTTTGGATAGGATGCAATCTTACCAAACGAGTGTGAAATCTCGTCCCTCCACCTTTCCGTCGAACTCCTCCCAAACACCCAAACTTTAGAATAACAACTTATCATGCTTAAGCATGCCAATGAAGATTGTTGTGATGCATTTAAAACCATTGAAGTAGCCAAAAAGTGAACCAAATCTCAATATGAATGGAAATTCCACCCTCATACCTTTCACAAAGGTGACCTTATTCTTGTTTATAACCAATCTCATGAGGTCCTAGAGCATGGTAAGTTTAAATCATTATGTCTAGGACCTTAGATTATCTGTAGCTATTTGTGACATGGGGCATAGATTTTAGAGGATTTTTAAGTCCAACTCCTTCCTAACCCTCGTAATGCACTCTACCTAAATAAATTTTGCCCATAGCATTTCCCATTGAAATGCGTGTATCTTTTTATTTTATGTATTTGGTTAGATTGCATTCCCCCCCATCATCTCATACGTTGTCTTCTTGTCTTTCATATGGATACATCATCCACACCTCATATCGATTATGTCAATGGTGTGAGTCACTTTTCCAGAAATATTTCCTTGACAACTTGGGCCATTTTCACCCATTTTCATTCATTATCTCATTCCAACGGCATATGAATTGGATCTTCCACCAATAACTAGGTTGAATATGATGTTGTGATAGGTTTTTTAGTCGATTCCCTTGATTGTCGCATCCTTCATCTTCATGTTCGTCTATATTCCCTACTACTTGTCATGTAATTGAATGGTGTTTATCATGTGCATAATCCCATCTTATTTAGAAAATATCTATGAGTTAAGATTTTGGCACATGAATTTGAATTCATTACATTCATTCATGTTCCTAGGACCCAAAATCATTATGTAGATTCCATTGCAAATAACATTCTATATTTCCATTTAATACATACAAAAAGGCAACCATAGACATAAAAAAATAGTGAACCACAATAATCACAAAATATGCATAACCATATTATGTATCATCATATCAAAACATATAATTTTTTGGAGTCCACTACTCTAATTACATTTTGCATGCCCATAGAATGTTACAATACAAAAAAAGGGAATGACATGTCCATATCCCTAGTCACTATCATCTATAGGCTCTCAAACCAATGGCTCCACACCACCAACGCGTAGGTCTCGAACTTCCCAATTGGCCATAGTTATGCATCGTGTGATACCTCACCACTCAGTGGGAAGACCCGTGCACTCATATGTATACTGATCTTATAACTCAAGCCATCCGCGCTCAGTCACCCCTGTCAGTATCATGTTGAACCTATAACGTAGGTCCTCCAGTAGAGCATTATTGTCTAGTCTCTATTGTGATGTCAATCCACCCTATTCTGCAGCCCTATGCACTGTGGCTCAGCCTATATATCCTTCCATTTTCGTCAGTGTTATATATGCATCACATAATTTTATAAACTAGTACCACATATATACATTTTTTAAACTTTAAATGCAACCAAACATATAGTAACTTTCACTTACCATCTGGACCCCATGCTTGTCTTGGCAGTGGTGGAAAATCAAGATCCCCCTGATAGTTCATGCCATTATACGAATATCCATCTATGTATAATGGAATTTTGTCCCAATTTGTAAAAAAATCAGGTCAGAATGCTCCTCTGACTCCCCCTCCTCCACCTCGTCGCAATATATTCCCCCAGTGGTGCATATTAGGCTCTTGTGGGCCCCAATCATGTATTTGTACATGTGGGCAGATGGTCGAGATCTTCTCAAAGAATAATGAGCATAGAACTATCCCAAATGAACAATTATCATTGGCATGTCACCTAAATAAGTTCAACTGTCATTTCAAATATTACAACATCATCTGGGCCCACCCATAGTAGGTCCTTTCCAGCACACTCTCAACCAGCATCATCTTCCCTAGAGTGATGTGATGAAAGGAATGACTACCCAAGATCTATAGCACTACCGCGGTTGTAGATCATGTCTCAAAACTCTCTAATTAAATGATTTGGATGGTCATTCCCTTTGCATGAGCACCCACAAGTGACAATGACGATCCATAAAATCATTGATTTGCCTCCCATAAGGTAGAATTGGATGTATCTCCCCTACCATCCCCAAGGGGGGAAGTCCTATCTCAAAATATATGTCTTGGATAATCAACTTGATCTATGGAAATGTACCATAGAGGCCTCTTGATCTGGGTCCCAGTCGTTAACTACCCTCGATAGCAAGGACTCACCAACCCTCATCAATGGGTTCTCCAATAACTTAAGAACTCCATAATGAGCCAAAACAACTCTGACTAACGGATTCCCGTGAATTTCAGCATGAAGAGTCTCTAAATCTCATTCTCACCATGAAACCATTAACTCTACCATACCTACAAAATACCATTATGTTTTTTTAGTTCATACTTAAAGGAATACATCCCTATTCCATAGCCTCAGCTCCCCATAGGCCACCAATCTTACTTTTCATCCATGCCCAAATCACAGTTTTTGCCTTCAAAATAGCGTTGGATGCACTTAATGGTACATTTTCTGCATTCTAGAATGTAGATCAGGCCCCCAAAAGTGTGTTATGATTGTGAGGATTACCAGGGGCCCCCCACAGAAAGTTGAGGCCCTAATATGAAATTATAAACCACTAAAATTAAACAGTAAGGTTAGGCCACCTACCTCCAATTCGCAGATTTTGATTCCAATGATCAATTTTTATTCTATGATCTACACAATATTTAGGGCCTTCTCCTCCTAACCAAATTCTCCAAACCTCACTATGCAAATGAATTGGATTTGGAGGCAAGAAGCCCTTTTAAATGGAAAACCCTAGTTTTTTTGTCGCCCATTGCGACCAAACTATAGCTCTATTTGATGAACCATTAGCACTATTGGAAATTTATTTCCAAGATTTATAATGGGTCTTCCTTTGTTTTCGGTAATTTGACACTTCACCCAGAAGCCATTTTTTCCACGAAGTTTCACTTTGCCACCATTTCAAACCAAATTTCTTCATATGAGTCGCATGTACTTTGGTACCACTTTTCCTTGGAACTTTTCATCTCATATGTCGATTTTCATCATGAGTAACCCTTATTTACTCATGTTTTTATGGTCCCCCAATTCCTATCCCATGTGGCAGCATCATCGAGTCACCCTTTTTCAATCTGAGATGAGTCGCCCTCACATTCATGGAGTCTATTTTGAGACCCATTGCGTCTTGTTACATTGTTCCATCCAGAATTTCATCGCATTCATCCCTTTTTGCACCTTTTTTCCTCCAGTAATATTGTTTTGTCTATTAAAAGCTTCTGTCTAAGTAATTGGTCATCCCCTCCAGAATCGAGTTAGTTGATTTGAGGTTAACCATGCATATTATGCTCTGAAAAGGGAGGTTTTTATTCTGCCTCTCATATTATATCCATACATCATCATCCCTGGTGTCAATCCATCAGTCACTCTACTATGACCCCTCGTGACTTAGTTGATGATTCCTCGTTGACTCAACTCTAGCAGGGGGCCTCTTCTGTAGACTTCGGCATATGCATTCAAGGAGTGTGGTCTAGAGTGTGGTGTACCTTGTTTCCAGCTTTCATTATTGTTCAGTGCCTCAAATCAAGAAAAAGGAACCCTCATTACCCTTTGACTTGGTTTTTTCTCAAGTGCTTGACTCCAACTCATTATCGCATGATTAAGAATCATACACTTGATGGTTCATTGATCCAACATATTTTACGAGTGATTCCCAGGTGTGTGTGAGATGTTCCAGAACTCATGAATGAGTGGCCCTTCAAGTAACCCCCTACATGCCTGAATGACCTCAAATTATGATCCAGCCTCAGATGTTGTTTCATAGATTTTATGGGTTTAGTTCCAGCTGCTTGCAACACCCACAACATGCATTTCTCCTTCATATGATCCATTCAAGTATTCATAGCCCTTTCGTATTCATCAAGGCTTATTTTTTTGTGATTCCCCCTCTCCATGTCAGCTTAAGCAGCATTATGTCTCATGTACTCAGATGTTTTTGTATTAAGACCTGGCCTATTTTTTTCCAATAGAATTATGTATATCAAATCCATTGTATTATGTTATGTCCCATTGATTCCAGCATATCATGTATCATGTACTTTATAGTGCGGTCCCACATTGTTGGGCTCACTATTATTCTTTGTACTGAGTTATCTCGGCGGATATGGCTATGCCTCACCCGCTTTATTTGAGATCATGTCACTACAAGAAAAAAGGACATTGGTGAGGGGTGAAAAATGTCACCATAAGCTCATTGGTGAGGGTCAAAAGAGCCTTCGTCACCAAAACCTGAATGTCACCAAAGGTGGTGTCACTAAAAGTATAGATGTTGTGGTGACATTCAAGGTTTGTCACCAAAATTATTTATAATGACGGATAATGACCGTCACCATTTCATATGAGCAATGGTGATGGACAATAGCCATCGTCACCAAAAAAATCTACGTCACCAAAGGTGGAATCTCCGAAAGTATGTGTTGTGGTGACATTCAAGGTCCGCCACAAATATTGATTATAATGACGGATAGTGACCATCACCATTTCATATGAATAGCAACGATTTTTTGTGATGGACCTTTTATAGCCGTCATTATTAGTGCATATACATGGTGACGTTCATTGACCATCACCATTTCATATTTGGTGAGGGTCAAAAAAGTCATCATAAGCTCATTGGTGACATCAAGGTATGTCACGAATAATGACTATAATAACAATTAATGACCATCACCATTCCATATCAACAATGATTTATAGTGATAGACCTTTCATGGTCATCACTATTGATGCATATATATGGTGGCATTCGTTGACTATCACCATTTCATATTTTGGTGAGGGTCGAAAAATATCACCATAAGCTCATTGGTGATGGTCAAAAGAGCCTCTGTCACCAAAAACTAATCATCACCATTCCATATGAATATCAGGGCATGATGGAATCGAACCACCAACCTCCTGCTTGTAAAGCAGGTGCTCTTCCATTGAGCTAGCACCCTTTAAAGAATTATACTTTTAAAAAATATATCTTCAAACTTTATAAATTGTAAATTCTACAAATTCCAATAAATTAAAGTCTCGACAATCTTTTACTAAACAAGCAAAACATCATCAAAGCTATAGGTCCCTACCTAATGGTTATGGAAATTATGAAAAATGGGTGGAGGGAAATATAGTTACATATAAGAGACTCAATATGTTTAGTTGAATACTCAATTAGAATTGAAACTCTAAAGACATTTATAGCCTACAAATGACCTATAACTCACAAATGCACCAATTATTGCAAAGGAAATGTCATAAGTGGATAACATATGGAAGAAGAGCATTGATGAATATAGATGCAATATGTTATAGGTTGAATGAAAGAAAAATCTCAATGTTGTTGTTGTTGGGTGAATTTTTATAATTGGGACCTTTGTCTTTCCTTTATCACATAAATATTCAAATTAAAAATTAGAAATTTTAGATATCTGAATGATATCTAAACTTCTATGAAATTGTAACATGGATCTCCATAGAACCACAAGGAATATATATATATCCTATTCACACAAAGCATCATGCGACTTGGAATTTCACAAGTCCGCACTCAAAACAAGACAACAACCAACAAATAAAAAATTGAAACTTATCACAGTAAGAGTATCTCTTTTCAATAGTGAACACCAAACAATAATACAGTAATTAGTTCACTTTAAGACTACAAAACATTGGAAAAAACAAATGTGTTCACTTATATGTGAGTACAAAATGGAATTAATTCTAATGAAGCAAAAGATTTGATACTAAATCACAAATAAAAATGACCAAAAACAATGTAAATTTTGTTTTTTCAAGATATTTCCAACAGTGCAAACAAAAAATACCCCCCATCAGTGTTTGTAAGTGAATTTATGACCTGGAGAGTTTAAGATTCTAGTTTTAACCCCTGGATTATAAAAGACTAAATCAACTATTATTTGCAATGCAACGGTTTATGAGAATTGTGTCAATAAAATAGGGTTGAATTGTAATGACCCCATACTGTAGAATGTGAAAATTCTTTGCAAATTTTGTTAGCTCGAAGCCCAAGGAAAAGGCCCCACTATTGAATGTTGATGAGTCATAATGGCAGGCAAGCTAGGTTTTGATGTTATGCTTAACTTTTATAAAACCAAAGTATAATAAATAATATAATAAAATCCAAAAAGATTGCTTGATGAGCAACACAGGAGTTGAATCCAAGAGTGAAAGAGTAAAGGGAGTCCTTGGGAAGGTAAGATAGGTTACTTAATGTTCAAAAAGTGACCAAAATTACATCAAAAAGATTGCTCAATTCATAAGTGGCAATACAAACTGGGATTTCAAAGGCCACCCCTATAAAATCTAGAATCTGTCCTACTTAAAAATATCTAAGCATGTCTATCACAATGCTAAGAAGAATAAATACAAAGCTCTTAAGCCAAGTACAAGATAATCCTCAATGCATCGAACCCCCACTATCAAACAGAGGGTATTCCTCTAAAGTCGAAAGGGAAGTTATCCTACCATCCCAGGCTCTGGATAGAAAGTTGGGTAAAAAATATGGATCTGGTATGGGGGATGTCTCTCTGTATGGAAAATATGGCCCTCTACATGGAGCAGGTATAAGGGAGTTGCGTACAAATCTAGCATGAGTTATCTTGAAACCCCATATGAGAAAAACACATGGGATTTCTTATCAAGGGTTGGGGTGCCACTTATAACCCAATATATAATTGTTCCCCCATGTCACTTGCAGAGGTTCTATCTTTTAACCATGCTATATTAAAATCTCTTTCACCTACCATGTTGATCATATGTTCCAAGTCCAATCTCAAAATGTTATATGGAAGACACATGATCCTCATGCATGGGAGACATAACATAATACTTTTTCTTGGAAAGGTTATTTCCTTTTCATTACTACAGTATTCCTCATGTTGAGAGAACGCATGCCTCCATAGCTAGAATACCATATAACCAACCCAAGAAGCCAGTGATCTTGAAAGATGTGTGATTCTGTGCCATGCTAGAGGGGTTGTGGCAGAAATGGAAGGAAGGCATTGTGTTTGAATAGAGAGTTGTATAGTAAGCAACACGGAATCTCATTACTCACTTGTTTAAATCAATGTTGACTGGAAATGAGCCAAGGTATCTTTGAAATCACATTATCCAATTGTCTGATTCATCACTGCAATGAGCCAAGGTATATGAATTTTAGGGATTCCCAAAGAGCAACCAGTAGCTCAAATTCTTTATGCCAACACTGTGGAACTAGAGGGGATGTATTTAATGGAGATCATGACCTTATGTTGTGTTTTTCTTAGTGGAAGAGGTTTTTCATTGTTTGAATTTTGAGTGAGATACCTAAATAAGGTTTCAATTAGGGAAAGACTTGTTGGTGTCTAGTTGTGGCTATATTTTTTAGTACTGTGAGTTGGGATGGATGAGAAATAAATCCAATGGCCATCCTTCATCCATGTGGTCTCATAACCTATTTTGGAGGTGGCATTTACAGAAGATTCATGTGGTTGGTCAGTTGATCAATAATTTGTCACCAATTCGATGGATATATTCATGGCAAAAGTGAGGGATTATCATCATTCTCATGCCAGTTTGTCAGCAAATAATACCACCAGACCTCCATAGGGATATTTGTGCTTTTAGCATAATTTCCAAACACACCCATCTCTTTGGTTTTAAAAAAATTACCTACAACCATTATGCAGTAAAATAATAAATGGAGTCACTAAATGTTGTAAAAAGAAAAATTTTGGAAACAGTTGCGGAACCATATGACATTATATGGGTCAATGGTTCAATTATATGTTATCCTTGAAGACTTGTGTTTTTATTTGCTAAAAAACTGTATACCTCCTCACACAAAATTTCAGCAAAATCCTATGAATATTTAACAATTAGATGGAAATAGGTTCATGAAGATTCATATTAGAGATTGGAAGACTATTTGATCATCCACAACCAAAATAGGAAAAAAATTGTGAAGGACAAATAACAACAATAAAATATATTATATCTAGAAAGTATCAATGTAGAACTAACCTACTTCATAATTTAAGTATTTAGTAACTTTAATTGCCTTCATCATCCACAGGGTCTTCAATAGACAATGATCTGGTGTGCTGTTAAAGCACTCCTAGATGTTAAGTCACTCGTTCAATTCCCCACCCTATTTGGGTGTTATTCTTGGACATGACTATGATGTAGCCTCACCAATGTCAAACTCACAAAATATAAAAAATCTTCATCAAAATCCAATTTCACCTATTCCAAGGAGTGTATTAGGAAACATGACCTGTGTAACAAAGATGGACTGGTCTAATATTATAACTATAAAATTACATCAAAAGAAAATAGATAAAAACAAACTAGATTCCATTTCACATGCATGATGATGATGTTACATATATAATGAAGGAACTGTAGTCTATAAATGACACATCATCACAAAATTCCATCCACATCATCACTAATATTTAGAAAAAAGACACAAAAATTTGAGAGTAGCAAAGCAACAATAAGATGTGTTCAAATCGACCTTATTCTCTATATGGACAAGTATAAAGTTGAACCGAAAAGCCTCTGAAAGAAAAAATTCATTATAATATCCCTTGTAATATGTGATATTTATGTTAAAGGAGATGAAGAACTAATTCAAAAATTCAATTCAGTCCTTCCAAGACAGCCAAGATCCCATAAGTCTATGAAACCCTCGGGTATGACAAGCAATAAAAAATAATTGAGGCCAAGTAAGAGACATATGATGTTGCTAAAAAAATATTCAGTCACAGGTCCATAGTTTCTATGGATATTATTTTTCTAGAATATAATATTTGTCTTCATGGATATCCTATACGAAGCATACTTTAGTGCCTCCTTTCAATTCTCCAACAAAAATCCCCTTTTCCTGTTTGTGGAATTTTGTTGGTACTTACTACTGGTAGACTAGTGTTTTGAGGAGGTTCTAACTTCACACAGTCCAGATTCAACATTAAGGGTGGAAGGTCCAATATTATAGACTAATCCTTTCTCTCCCTTCCCTCCTCTCTATCTTTACCGAGGATATTGTGTATAGGGAAAACCCTATGATGAGATGGGTATTCATTAACCTTATCAGTTATTTTCATCATTTGATTCTTGAAAATTGGAGAAGTGATTATGAGCTTGAAAGGAAGCCTAAAGAAAAGGATTTTTATAGAAATGATAGGTTGTAAAGTGGTGCATTTCCTTCTCAAGGGAGTATGGAATCTAATGCTTATGTATTGGTATTACCCCCGAGATGCATTAACAGGGATACTAAAGACAATATATCAAATACTTTGGATGGTAACTTGAAAAACAAAGTAGCAAATGATCTCAAGGTTTTTTCTCCACACCTCTTTCAAAATAATTATTGTATAAGGAAAGATAGAATCTATTATGAAGAAGCAGAGAAAGGCTCACCAAATGATGATAAGGATTGTTCAACTTCTCGCTTTGAATCACATTATCAAGCAAAATGGACATGTCAACAAAAAACAAGTTAAAAGGCATTAAGAGGTGCATTCACAGAGAAGTAGGAGATAATTGTCAATATTTATCAGTTTTAGTTTATTTGAACTACGGTATTCATGGTGGGATTAGTAACAAATATCTCACAGTTTCACAACAGACTATACTTCAAGCAAGAAGTGGTAAATCAAGAGTCAAGTTTCGAGACAATAATAATGTATTGAACACATGGTAAAATCAAGAGAAAAGGGTAAGGATAGTTGACTGAAAACAAAATATAATGAATGCATTACAGTTCCATGATGAACATATTTTAACATATGTGAGTCTGCCCTATAAGATCAATCTTAGGGTTTGGACAAACATCATGTGTGTATATAGAAGCTAGAAAATAACATATTGGTTCTAAGGAAAATTTCAAGATGAAAAATAGCCATTAAAATACTTTTATGTCAAATTCCTGGAGCTAGACTTGGCTTATGACATGGAAACTATGTTGTCTTCATACTTTCTCTAAAACTTTAACCGACTAAGATTTTGTACAAGGCAACTCTCATTGCAAGACTGAACAATTTAGAGAATCAATCAAATATCAAAATAAAAAACATTCTAAAGGTTTGCAACCAACCTTTACATATTTTTCATCCCTCTTAAAGATGCATCATCCTTATTTTCCTCATCCACATTATCATCCACCGTCACATGTCTCTTTTTCTTTATTTTCTTCCTTTTCCTTGATTCCAAATTCACATGCCCTTCATGCAATTTCTATTGCTTGGATTTTCTCATTTCTGAAAAAAAATACAAAATAGTATAAAAATACAACTAAATCAATATAGTGATAATCTTTCCATAAATTGCCTTTGTACTACCTGTTGCTAAAAAAAATCCAAAATCATAGTATAAGATGCACTTTATGCTTTGCGCTACCAATCTTACTACCATTTACCAAGGTCATATAAATCATAAATACGATAGGATATAATAACAATCTAATGCAACTTTCCACAAACAATGTTATTTTATGAGAAGCTTCAGCTACAGAGGACAAATTCCCGACCTAAAAATGATGTTAATGAACTTCAATTTTAGCACGCTATACATTGAAAATGTCAACAGTACAACATGCTTTATGTTGAAAATGTTAACGGTCCTGAAATAAGGGTACTATATCCCTCCCTCTTAATAATAGAAACATTTACAATAGAATAAAATTTGTTAAAAGAAAATTTTATTCCAGACCCTGAAATATTAAAATTTATCTTAATTTAACTGTCGATAAAAACAAGCAAAGGGAAGGCATGGGTGATGGCTCGTGGTCTCTGTTATAGATGTCTACCTATCATGTCCATTACATTGGAAGGCTATGGCCATCTAACTTAGAAATATGCTTGCAACAGGTTCCCCTCTACAATGAGACAACTTCTTTGATTTTATTCATGAGTATGATTACCCATCAAGTGAAAAAATGGGACTCCTAATGAAAATATGGATAACTTACATCAGCTTAAAAGATAGCATGAAGTTATAGCTTTCAAACTCTCACCAGTCCTTGCACAAAATCTGGCCCCCAATCTCACTAATTATGCCCTGGTTGGAAAGTTCTCTTGTCGCTAGCCAACATAACCCTTTTATATTCATAGAACTTGATCTCATTGGGATAATGATTTATTTCTTCCTTCCTCTGTAGAAGATAATTTCATATTACTTTATTTTCTCACAAAGAGGATTGAGACCAAATTTTTGAAAGGGAGCCTTGGTTTAGACTCAAGGCACCTACTAGATCTACAATCAAAATTCAACACTATGGATGATGAACATCATGTATCCCATTATTAGGGGGTTAAATAAAATGTATTTTCCATGTTTTGTGAGTGTCAGTTGGTATTTTTTGGAGGATCTACAAGCTAGTGATTTTAGAACATTGTAACACCCATGTGCCTACTCCAAGGCATAGTTTTGGATCATAGTTTAGAATTTTGTAGCTTAACACAGTGTTGATTAATTTAGACCAGTAAGAAATACTTGTAAACGTTATACAATTGTGCCCCAACACATATTCTATGAAATATAAATATATTTTCAGTTTTGATTTAAAAAAACATAATTTTCTTACCAATGTCTAATTTTGACATGACATCAGAGCATGTTTGTTGAAACTTTCCAATAACCCTTGTTTGGATAGTAGGACTTCTACTTGGGATAGGAAGTTGTAGGAAGGTTTCAACAGTGGGATGCCCAGGATTCATGCTTGAGAAAAGTATTATGGCCCTATGATATTTTGTCTTTAGGTATTTGATCTATTTTTATAACAATGTAATCCAAGGGTAATAATTTGACTACATTCAATCTTAGATACAAAAAAAATATTATAAGGTCCCTCCAACTTCATACCATGAAAGTGAAAATATAGATGTTAGAGGATAATGACCTCTGGCATTTTGTAAATACAAAGGTTGAATGACATACCAATCTATAAAATTGGTAAAAAAAAATAAAAGGAAGATAGCCAAAACAAATCAAGTCATCCTCGACTCCATGAAGGATCCCTCACATCATCAGTAAGACCATCAATAAGGAGATTCTTGATGCTACCTTCAATCTATATCGGGGTGAGAACATCAATTGAAATATGCTTCTAAGGAGCAACCTTAGAGCCACATAAATGAAAAAAATAGATATTGTAGAAAAATTGAATAACTGAGATATTATTCACCAAGATTCTCCTGATCACACACTATTTTAGCTTCATGCATAATACAGAATCTCTTCTACCATTTATCATCACATGCGGAAATAAAAGTAATTGCATGCATACATTAAAACCACAAACAATCACACATATGAACACAGTATTTAATGGGAAAGCTTAAAGCTGAAAACCCCAACTATCTGTATATTATATGTCATGGATATCATGTAACAATCATAGTACAAAATCTCCTCACAAGCTCTCATGCACACCCTCAATTGCTACACACTATCAAGCTAGATCTAGCAAAACACATGCTCCAATATTTTGCCACTTGATAGCCAGCCTATATTGCGTTTTCAATGCTATGGGATGGCTTCATTAAATAGATAAACCACCTGGCTTGTACTGCGCAATCCTCATGGGCTTCTCCACCTATCTGTGTGTTTCAAATAGCAACATTATAGTCACAACTGATAGTTAACCTACTCTTTCACCTATTTCTGCATTGGTCTCCACTAAAATTGTCCATGCACTAAAGTTAACTGATGCATTCTTTAGTTGATTAATGATTTTATAATTAGTGAATTAATTAATAATTAATTCACACCACTCTCACTAATTGTATCAATTATTTAAACTGAATACAAATAGCTCAACTATGTTTAGATTAGTTAAACTGAATACAACTCCACTAACTTCCTAAATCAACTCCACCAAACTCTGTCACATGAGTTCTAACTGAAGTATCCATGCAATAACTCCACTTAACCCTCAGGAATAGCGTAATTCCTTCTGTCAGCTCCTGTGCCACATCTGTGCACTTAACTGAAGTGCTCCAAGAGAATAAGATAATGTTTAGAGTCCAAATATTATTAAGAGCTAATAATATTCGACATATCTATTTTTAGACTGGCAATCTAAAATAGATTCCGCCCATATGTCTAAAAATAGAAGTCCATCTATTTTTTCCGACTTGACCAACCATCCACAAATAGCATCCTGCAACTCATAGAACATGATCCATATGTCTAAAAATAGACATAGTCTAAAAATAGACTTTGCGCCAAAAATAGCCTGCGGGCCCACTTAGTGAAGGTGACTCCTTTCCACTAAGCTCATCATCTTGTTGCAATCTCAACAGATATCACAACCACTTCTTTGATAAAAATAAATAAACTCCATGATCAATGTGCAAAAACAGGAAAAGAGCTCAAGAATGAAGATTTAGTACACATAGCCTTGAATGGGTTTTCATCTTCTTGGCAACCTTTCATCTAAGGTGCCTATGCCCGAGAAACAAATATATCTAATGGCCCACTTGGTCGCAAGGTGTTCAGGAAAATTGTCCCATGGTGGAAGTAGCAAATCCCTCATAGTTAGTAAGCCTTGAAGAGAAAAAGGAAATGCCAATCAACAGAGATCTGGATAAAGTTGAAGCAAGATGTGATGGTATCCTCAGCCTCTGCAAGGGAGGATGAGCAAGGTGAATCATTGGATCAAATTGAAGAGGGAAGGAAAATCGACTCTTCTAAACTCTTGAATAATGAGAATCAATCAGACTCGAATTCCAATCAAAAGAGACTTGGGCGAAGTTGAAGCAAGATTTGATGGTATCCTCAACCCCCATAAGAGAGGATACACAAGGTGAATCATTGGATTAAATTAAAGAGGGGAGGGAAATGGACCCTTATGAACTCCTGAACGATGAGAATCCATCAAACTCAATTAAAAATCTGATTAAAATAGATGGCAAGGAATGGGTTGAAGTAAATAAGGGAGAGGAAAAGAAAAACAACAATCAAGTGACACTGTTTGCACAAGACATATATTTGATCCCCATACCATGGGGTATGAAATATTGGTGTGGTTAGTTATTTTGCTATCTTGGTATGCAATTTCAGTATGGTTAATTCTTTTGCTATCTTGTGATATCTAATAGTTAACTGAGCTTGTCGTTCATCCTGCACAGTGTATCTCTAAGAGATTCGCATTACAAAGACATGCTCTTGATGAAGCTTTTTTTTTTTACCTGGGCAGCTTCATTGGTGGAAGTTATGTTCCACAAGGCAATCATTTCTTTTCTAGCTCTCACACTAGCCACAGCACCACAAATTTCACCACCTTCATAAAATTGTTCACCGATCATGGCCAACAGCTAGAATCAAATAACAAAATCTAGCCCTCACAGTAGCCGCAACACAACAAATTTCATCGTCGTCATCAATTTGTTCACTGATCATGGCCAACAACTGGAATTAGATAACAAAATATATATGATCAGAATTGAATCTACACAAAAATTCCTATACGCACATTTATGTGTGATAGTTGGAGTTCTACAGTGTTAAGCCATAATCGATCTAATCTAGCCTTGTCGCCTCGGGTGTTAGTGGCAGTCCACTTTCCTCTGTGGGCACATGTAAGGTCTTCCCACTTGGGCTCTTACCCACTTTAAAGTAGTGGAAATTTTCCGTTGAGGGCAGCTTGATTGGAAAAAACATGTTACTGCACAAGGTGATCATGGCGATACAAGACATGAGAAAATGGTAGAGAAAACCCTGGTGAACCGCATATTTTACATTTTGAAGATCTGAAAGTACTTACCACCATAAATATTAAACCGTCTTGAAGGTATATAGAGAACGAAGGGAGCTTCCACATGCTGTCGACTTGGATTTCCCCTAAGGTTTTTCGAACCAAAAAGTCCATGCATTCCCCAATACATGCTTCTTCCCGCCATCGATAGGCCTCTCTATCAGTTTAACTTCACCGTTCTGGGATTCTTCCCGCGCGTACCTCAACTTTGCCCGTTCCACAAATCAAACACTCTGAGTTTAACCATGCTTCTTCCTACCATCGATAGGCATATATGAATGAATGCTGTGAGAATCGAAGCCCTGACCATTTGAGCCGAGCTAAAGTATCTAAAACCCTGGCGTCGACCTCAGAAAGTAGAGAAGCTAGAATAAGGAAATCCTTAATCGAGACTAAATTTATTAATACCATCACGCTAAGGAATGTATGCATACAGCGTTTGAGGAAACATAATTTATGCCAGGGTGAACCTCTTATGGCCCCATTTATATGATGACCAATGTAATCTGCACCGAAACGAACCCGCGTGATTCGTTGGAGAACAGAGGCAGAATTTGTTCTGGCCGGAGCGCTAGATTGTGTCTTCTTTGCATTGAGGAGAAAATAATCGGTTCCCCGTTTCTTCTACAAGTATAAGCTTTTGATGTTGTCTATGTTCTGTATTTCTTCCATTTTCCCTTGAAATCTCACAGATTATTACTGGCCAATTTGCACAGCACATGGTGTGCTTCAATTCAATTTCTTGCTCCAATAAAGGGGTTGAGAATCGAACCTACAACCGGGGCCCTTTCTCTTACTGGAAAATCGGTTTTAATGGCGAAGAATGGATGAGAGAATGGTCACTTAATTTCACAGTGGGTCTGACTATGGACACAGATGTTAGAATTGAGAGAGGAAATGCCAAATTGCAAGTAAAATTAGCCACCAGGCACTTGACGCTTATTTGTAATAAAACACTCTGCGTTTAACCATGCTTCTTCCCGCCATCGATAGGCCTCTCTATCAATTTAACTTCACCATTTTGGGGTTCTTCCCACTTGTTACACCTTGAAATAAATTCCTCAACTTGGCCCCTTTGACAAATAAAACACTCTGTGTTTAACCCTGCTTCTTCCTGCCATCAATAGGCCTCTCTATCAATTTAACTTCACCATTCTGGGGTTCTTCCCACGCATCACACCTTGAAATGAATTCCTCGACTTATATACCTTGACTTCACCCCTTCCAAAAATAAAACATTGTGTTTAACTACCAGAAACCCCAACCTTAGAAGCGAAGTATTTTTTACTTTGAGAATTTTAGGTTTTCACTTCCATATATTTATTTTTATCTATGTTCCTTTTTAGATTTGAATTTTTTGAACTCTCAAGTATATTACATATTCTTAACTATTAGGGTCATTCAAGTTGTTTTAATCATTTTTAAGGTATGGTTGATAACTCTATATATTATACAAGTTTTTGATATAATTTTTATAAAGGTGGTAGTAGTGAATTTACATTCCTTACTTTACACTAGGTATCATTCTTGGCACAAATAAAATGGCACAAGAGTTTCCCAAATAAGCATTCATATGATTAAAAATTGAACAATATTTGTTCAAATTTATCCTAACTTTGTATTTAAATAATGAGAGACACTTGGTACAACCTAATATGAGAGATATGTGTAAGGAAACATAACAATTATATGGCATGTGTTATAGTAGTTTAGTCAATTGAGTGTGTCCCAAGTTAACCTGCCCATCCAGGTTCAAGTTTCATTGACATGAATATGTATGTATGGATCTCCTAAAATATTTTCTACTATCCACCTCTTCATTGAATTAAGCAGGAAGAGGGAAATCTACTTTTATAACAAAAAAAATCTTACAATAGTTTTTAAAAATGAATTAATAAAAGTGCATTATATATGTTAATATCAATACAAATAGTTGAGGGTTTTAAACCAACTAATTGTCAACAATGTCATTGGAAAGTAGGCTAGCTCCATGACAACAAGTACATTTTTTGAATTTTTTTGGTGATGGAATGAATCTGAAAACTTAGAAACAGAGAAACTAGCTTACTTAATCATTCTTAGCAATGACCATGTACTTGAACGCTGATAATGCTATTGGGACCTTAATGTCACCAGGTTATCCCTTGACATGATCCACGCACCTCTTCTTTCCATGAATTGTTGTTGATAAAGGAAAATTATTCTATGTGTTCAAAATAATCATTACAAAAAAAAGCAAACACTCTTCCATCAGTGTAAATATAATCATGAAATCAAATTGCATGAAGTAAAATAAAACAAAAGGCCACTATGTTCTCATGAAGTGAGCTTGGTATAGTAAATCAAGACGTGTTATATATATAATTGTAAAATTACAATATATACAAGATAAAATCTCAAGAAGTTTTATTGGATTTCGTCATAATATGGAATATGCTCTAAGAGTCCTCATTTAGAATGAAGAGGGCACTCTTATTTATATATAGACTTACTTTGAAACTCAAATAACAAATATTAAATGTAGATTCAGAAGTTCTTCATGTGGTTATTATAACATCCAATCTTGACTAGTCAGTTAATTTGTAAAATTGTAATTAATTATGTTGATGACATTGTATTAATTGTGTCAGCATTAATGTGTAGTTAGTGCAACATAAATGAACTAGATAAATCAAGATACAGTGTATATGTAATCCAAATGGTTGATTAATCAATATGATGACACAACTAACTTGGAACATATGAGAACTAATATGAGCTATGATACCATGAGTGTAAAACAATGAAGGTGTTGCAGGGAATTGTCTTGCTAAAGCATATCCATGAATTTCAAATTTGAATCTAAGCCTTTTTCCTTTTTCCCAATAACGAATTGATTTTGAAGGATTAGATAGTTGAACAATCACCCTCATAAATATGGGACATTGGGTGGCAACTACAATAGTTCTTAAACTTTTAATGGAAGGAATGGGTTGAGTGTAGCCCTTGGATTTTGACGTTGACCCATGGATTTCATGGGAGATTAAGGTAAATGTGGGACTATATTATGGAAAAATATGGAAAGTGGCAGAGACCCATGAAGGAAAAAGTGGGGTCTAAGACATTCATAGATAGAGAAATTTGTCCATTCACGCATAAAGGGATACATGCATAAGGAAAAAAGGCACACAAGTTCTTAAGCAGTGAAATTCTCAAGTGCAATGAATGATGAAGCATTCTAGGTGATTAAACTGCATTTTGAGTGCCCATATATGCCAATAAATGTGCCAATCACAAAAGGAAATGACGTTGGTGTGTTATCGGCTCCCTAAAAATGAGTGTTTCTTGTCAAACACTAGCAAAAAGAGTTATGGACTCTAGTTGAGCAGAGTGGGTTGTGATTTGTTGTGTGTTGGTTGAGAATGACATGCAAGAGGTAGGGAAATTTCCAAGGGACTTTAGAGCTAAAAAGGGAGTTACCTTGTTTGCTTTTCTAACCAAGCTGAGAGGCATTTAGAGATCGTAGAGGCATATATTCAATTGGGAAAGGAGATCCATAAATTTGATTTATGTGTGAAAGAGAGTTGTTTTCGCGTAGTTATATACTAGTGAGTTATTATATTTCCCCTTGTGGTATCATGTCCTAGCTAAGGGGTGGCTAGTTGTAGAAAGTTGATGTGAAATTGAGTTTATGGTTAGGTGGAAAACACTCATTCCCAGATCAGTTTCCAACTTGAAAAAAATCATATCTAAATTATGTTTGAGATTGATCTATCTTGAGGGAATAAATCGATGTTTGAAGTGGACAAATTAAACTACATAAAAATCTTTCCTAATCATGTGAAAATGCTTGCTTAGATTTTGGTGGATAGTAACCTCAAGTAAGTTTGCATGTGTACATTTTACTCCTATCTACTTATATACTAAGGAATGATGAATTATGGTGGGCAGTAACTTTGGTAATTATGTTCATTTTCATGTGACTCCTGCCTATTTTGGTGCAAAGACTAGCTTAAGATAAATGTCTACATAAACTTTAGGGTTAGTGAACATTGGCAGGAAATATGTTTATATGAGTGAATGTGGATATGCATATGGTCACTTATATTCATGAAATTTCCATAAATGAAGAAGAAGGGAATTTTGGACAAGATTTTTACCTAAACAATGATCATTTAGAGGTTTACGCTCTTCTTAAATTTGATTAATTTCCCTTGATAGAGATAATCCTCTCTAATGTTTAATGAAAATTCCTAGATTTGATGTAGGAAGTGCAAAACCTTCGTTATCAACAAAATGTCCAAAGTTTTCAAAGTTAAACTCCTTGATTTTTACACATGTAAATTTGATTGATTTCTCTCAATAGATATAATCCTCTCGAATGTTCAATGCAAATTATTAGATTTGGTTCAAGAAGTGCAAAACCTTAAATATCCACTGAATGAACAAATTTTTCAAAGGTATACTCCTTGATTTTAACCTATTATCATTGTGTGTGGAACTCATCAATGGCATCGATAATCGAGGAATGACTTAAGGGTTTCAAATGGTAAAAGTATTAAATTTCACCCATATCCGGTAATTTCATCGGGGATTGACGAGATTTGATTAGTTTTTCCATAATGTAAAGTGTTGAATTTCATCGATGGCCAATAAGGTCATCAACCACCAGTGACATTGGACACAATTTTAAAAAGGGTAACATATTAAATTTAAACGATGGCTAATGAATCCATCTGTTTTCAACGAAAATTTTGGGGTTGACCTCATAGACAGTTGGTAAAAAAGTATGTGGTTAACCTCATAGATAGTTGGTAAAAAAATTTGGGGTTCTACCTTAGGGGTTGACCTCAGCAGTCAATGAAAAGTTGAAATTTTACCCCATTGGCAAGGAAATATGTTGGGTTGTGCTATCAACAACTTGTCGAATTTTTTGGAAGAAACGTTTGACACTTTGGAAATCTACACATGGATTATTCTTACACATGAGTTTTATTTTCACTTGGGGTTTAATTATTATTTAAATAGGGTGAAATATCAATATTTACATGTAATTTATGGATTAAAAGTTTTATTTAAAATCCCAATTATGTAAATGCATGTAAAGTAAATTAATTGGAGCTAGTAAAAGACATGGTAGGTTATATTTCCCTACTGCTCACTCAACACTCCACTTGGTGTGACATGTGGACTAAGATGCAATTTCATCTACCATGTGGTAGTTTTTCATTAGCATTGACGTGGCACTAAGGGTGAAAATCTTCGGATGATTGTATCTTAATGATTCAAACTTGAATTTTAATAAAGTTTTGAAATCTCTTAATGAGGATAATGTGATGGTGATATCATAACAAAGTTTAGAATTGAATTAGAAAAAACAAAAAATTGATACATATACTGTCGACAAGGTACAAAGGGGTTTGGCTATGTTACAGAGTGGTATCGGAACAGGGTTCAAACAATGGACGTGGATGGGCCAAGAAATATACCAAAGAGAGTTAAAATGTAAAAATGATATAAGCTTGAGAATGATAATTAAATATGGAAAGTTAAGTAATTGATTGTGAGAATTGCACTGATAAATGCATCAAGATAATGCCTAATAGAGTGCATGCAAATGTACTCAGGCATGTTAGATATTAAATGATGATTTAAAAATATTGAGGCGTGTGCTTTTTTATTGGCCCAATAAGCTAATATAATTGTGAATTTGCTATGTGTTTAGGAATGATTGAACATGATGATGATACAATTGCATGACAACCCCATACAAAGGAAAAGGGAAAAGGATGCTCGTTGGAAGGCTAATCATGGGAACATATAAGCTTCCAAAGAGTATCAACCATGTAAGGAAACATAAAGAATAATGAATGCAGATGTGTAGGTATGGATTGATCATACCATTACAATAGGTAATTTGAAGGAATGGAAAGCATTTCTTTAGGGTTAATATGTAGCTTTATTTATATGAATTATGATTAAATGTACATCAATGATCAATATTTGGGTAAGGTATGGTTAAGGTGGGATATTGGCAACACAATGATTAGAAAACTTTTTGGTGATATGTGTTTGCATGGAGTTATCGAGATGGACAATAGTTAAGATAATGAGTAAATCACTTATGTAATGGATTGTGGATAGAAGTGTGAGAGTTACGTTTGATAATGAAATGATAGTTTCCTTTCAACATATGTGATATACAACTAAAATGATTAAGTTATTAAAGTGTGCAAAAATATTTTTGAGATCATTTCAAAATTGTTGTACATTTGGTACACATGTTAATAAGGGCATTACCCACAAACACACACCCTCGAGACCAATACCTAGTTCTCTAAAAATAAAATGGTACCAATATTCTTAGTTAGAGGTGAAGGATTCTCCTAAGAGGTTATTTTTTTGGTTTGAGGTGTTGTTTTTTTCCTTGGATACTAAGTGGTTAAGGTATTCAAGGCTTAATATTTAAGGGTCAAGGGCTTGGGGGGAAGGGATTTAGGGGTTAGGAGCTTAATAATTAAGAGATTTAGGTGTTATGGGTTAAGGGGTTAGGTTTTAAGATGTTTATAGGTTATGGATTGAGGTTTAAGAGTCATGAGTTAAGAGAATAAGGGGTTAGTGCTTAGGGGGTTCATTGATTCTAGGTTAGGAGTTGATGGCTTAAGGTTTAATGCATCAAGGGGTTGATGGCTTATGAATTATGAGTGTAGGGGTTAAGGGATTATGACTTCGGGGTTAAGGGATAGGGATTTTAGTGGTTGTGGGTTAATGGCTTATTGGTTGTCATAATGGGGCCCCTAATCCCCTTATCACCACTATCGGGGGTTCCCCTTTCAATTTCTCTTGTTACCTTCCCTCTAGGCCCCCTAGCCCCTATGACATTAGGTCTTAATCCCCCTTCTCATTCTCTAATGTATGGATTATAGATCTTAGTAAAACATGCTTGGACATCCCACTTGTACCCATCCATGCTACATGTGTGTCCCCTAGTCCTGTTCAATACACCACAAAATACTCCTCCCAATTTTTCGGTCATATAATTAAACTTTTACAAACATTATGAGTGAAATTGGTGTTTATGTTGTAAAGCGAACAAAGAAAAAAATATTACTTGTTTTTTCTATTAAGAAGTTGTAGAAATTTATCATGATTGGAATGTGCACACATCAATCTACATTGGCTTATTTTTCAAGTTTAGACATGAATAATAATTTGTTCATACTCCATCCTATCGATGGAGTCTGATATCACAAAGGTATCGATGGGAAGTTTGAGAGATCCTTTTGAAATATTGTGAGTTGTGGTATTTAGCTCCTTGAGAATGTGTCTGAAAGATAGCTAGTCCAAAGAGTTGGGGGAATCTATGATATCATGTAGGATGGGATGTAGGTAGATGTTTTATATCATGAATTATTGATCCAATTGATCATGATTTTTGAATCCCCCATGATCTATAGGGATTTGAATCTTTTGATGGATGCAATTTCCATAAGGGTACAAAGATCAATTGAATCAACTCAGTTGTTGGAGCCTTAACTTTGGGTATATTTTTCTTTCTCCCTTTAAGACTAGGAGAGGAAGAGTACCACAACCACTTTGTAGCTATGTGGGATAACTTGTGCAACATAATCAAATAAGTCACTGGGGCATCCAATAGGGAGTAGAGGAATTACCATAATCCATTATTTTTGTGGTTTATGATGAATGTCTTCCAAACACTGTTTTTTATCAATTCAATTGTGATATTTTTTAGAATTTCTCGTTAAAAAAATGTGTTGTTATTCCAATCCCACCAGATATTGCTGATTAGAATGCATGGGAAACCTTTATAATAATATTCCATGATTTTGAGTAATTAAGTTTTGAAATTTTCTTCCAACCTTAGATGGGACCACGAGCCTGTCATGTTCAATTTTGCAAGGGTGGTGGTGATGACCTAT
Organism: Pinus albicaulis; assembly: GCA_034641835.2. Classification (NCBI taxonomy): domain Eukaryota; kingdom Viridiplantae; phylum Streptophyta; class Pinopsida; order Pinales; family Pinaceae; genus Pinus; species Pinus albicaulis. Next base: position 874,243,259 of record CM076570.1, read on the forward strand.
ACTGTGTTGGGACAAGAGATAAATAAGTGTGAAGAAATGGCATCATATGACTTGCATAAAGCATAGATGTTGGGGTGATTCATAAAATATCATGGTTATTTCTCGTGAACAAAATGTGTTGTTGTTCCAATCCCTCCAGATATTGCTGATTAGAATGCATGGGAAACCTTTTTTATAATATTCCATGATGTTGTGTAACTAAGTTTGAAATTTTCTTCCAAGCTTTGATAGGACCATGCGTCTGTCATGTTAAATTTTTCAAGGGGGGCGATGATGACCTACACTGTGTTGGGACAAGAGATAAATAAGTGTGAATAAATATCATCATACGACTTGCATAAAGGATAGATATTGGGGTGATTCGTAAACTATCATGGATATTTCTCGTGAACAAAATGTGTTGCTATTCCAATCCCACCAGATATTGCTGATTAGAATGCATGGAAAACATTTTTAATAATATTCCATGATGTTGTGTAACTAATTTTTGGAATTTTCTTCCAAGCTTAGATAGGACCACAAGCCTATCATGTTCAATTTTGCAAGGGTGGTGGTGATGACCCGCACTATGTTGGGAAAATATATAAATAAGTCTTGTTGGCTTGAGGGGTACTTACCCAGGTTAAGAGTTTATGGATAAATCAACAAACCCTCCAACTACTAGCCCTTTCTGCAGTGGTTTGCTTGTGCAGAAAAAAGTATCACCTGAAGCAGTATGGGGGGTGTTGGAACTAGGTTTCTGCAACCTAAGGAAGGAATTGATGAGTGGTACTTGGTAAAAACCCACATCAAACTTATACAGATGCGCGCCCAGAGACTGTGCAAGTACTAACAGGATACCACAGAATCACTATCACTTTGGCACATAAAAACATAATAGAAGTCGATCCACATCACATCAAAGAATTAAAAAAATCTATTACGTGCCAGCAGATAAGTTATCGAAAGAACTTGTGCAACAACTTATAACAGAGCACAAAGATAGTATCATAGAAATAGGGTTCGCTTAGCACAAACAATAGATTAGAACCAGATCTTTCTCTTGCTTAACAAGTGTAAATATTCATACATAAACATATCAATTAGCTTTTCACATTCATAAGTAAGAAAATAGATAGTGTGATCTCATCAAAGCATAACAGTAAGCATAAATAATAAATAGACACATAACACAGAGCTTTCGCCAAAACTATTCCTTCTATTAATACTTCAAATCTGTAGATATATCGGATTTTCCTTCAGAAACCCTTACAAACCCCTTACTATCCCTTCCGTGCACACAGCCAATGGAATCCACACACAGCCAAAACTAGGTCTCTGCCAACACAACTAGCAGGAGCCTTTTACCCAACCCTAACCCGACGAGACTCTTACAGACTATTTGCAAGCTAAAAGCATAACATATCTATCACCATTATGAACTATTTAGCTTAGAAATATTCAATCTATTTATATATGCCTAGGGCGCAGATACTATGGTCTCAAACCATGGTTTGAGGCCCACACTTTAAATTTAAGTTCATTTACACAAAAATAGGGGAATTTGACCACCCCCAAAGCCCTTTGACTCCCTTTTCGCCAAGTGCACATACAATATTACCCAAAATGGAGCTTTTAGACTTGTGCCTCAAGGGACCCCGCTCCAACAAGTGTGAAGAAATATCATCATATGACTTGCATAAAGGATATATGTTGGGGTGTTTGTAAACTATCATGGATATTTCTCGCAAACAAAATGTGTTATTGTTCCAATCCCACTAGATAATAATTTTCCATGATGTTGAGTAAATAAGTTTTGAAATTTTCTTCCAAGCTTAGATAGGACCACGATCATATCATGTTAAATTTTGCAAGGGTGGCGGTGATGATCTGCACTATGTTGGGACAAGAGATAAATAAGTGTGAATAAATATCATCTTATGACTTCCATAAAGGAAAGATGTTGGGGTGATTCATAAACTATCATGGATATTTCTCATGAACAAAATGCATTTTTGTTCCAATCCCATCAGATATTGTTGATTAGAATGCATGGGAAACCTTTATAATAATATTCCCTGATGTTGTGTAACTAAGTTTTGAAATTTTCTTCCAAGCTTATATAGGACCACGAGCCTGTCATGTTCCAATTTTCAAAGGTGGTGGTGATGATCTGCATTGTGTTGGGAAAAGAGATAAATAAGTGTGAATAAATATCATCATATGACTTTCATAAAGGATAGATGTTGGTGTGATTCATAAATTATCATGGATATTTCTTGTGAAAAAAATGTGTTGTTGTTCCAATCCCACCAAATATTGTTGACTAGAATGTATGGGAAACCTTTATAATAATTTTCCATGATGTTGTGTAACTAAGTTTTGAAATTTTCTTCCAAGCTTAGATAGGACCACAAGCCTATCATGTTAAAATTTTCAAGGGTGGTGGTGATGACCTGCATTGTGTTGGGACAAGATATAAATGTGTGAAGAAATATCATCATATGACTTGCATAAAGGATAGATGTTGGGGTGATTCATAAACTATCATCGATATTTCTCGTGAACAAAATGTGTTGTTGTTCCAATCCCACCAGATATTGTTGATTAGAATGCATGGGAAACCTTTATAATAATCTTCCATTATGTTGTGTAACTAAATTTTGAAATTATCTTCCAAGCTTAGATAGGACCACGAGCCTATCATGTTCAAATTTTCAAGGGCGGTGGTGATGACCTAACCCGTGTTGGGACAATAGATAAATAAGCGTGAAGAAATATCATCATATGACTTTCATAAAGGATAGATTTTGGGGTGATTCATAAACTATCATGGATATTTCTCGTGAAAAAAATGTGTTTTTATTCCAATCCCACTAGATATTGTTGATTATAATGCATGGGAAACCTTTATAATAATCTTCCATCATGTTGTGTAGCTACGTTTTGAAATTTTCTTCCAAGCTTAGATAGGACCACGATCCTATTATGTTCAATTTTTCAAGGGTGGTGGTGATGACCTGCATTGTCTTGGGACACCTAGAGATAAATAAGTGTGAAGAAATATCATCATATGAATTTCATAAAGGATAGATGTTGGGGTGATTTGTAAAATATCATGGATATTCCACTAGATAGTTCATCATAACAAACGAGATAAAACTATATTTAAAAATTAGTGAATAAGAGTTTGTGACAGGAAGTGTTAGTGAGTTTCGGGTGTGTTAAGGAGGGACTGACGTCAAGATGCTATAGGCTAGGGAAACATGCCAAGATGTGCTAGGTGTCAAGGTGTGCCAATGCATGACAAGCCAGAGTGTTTGGGAATGCCAAGAAGATGAAATTACAATTTATTGTCCAATTTATTTAAGGGAAAAATAAATTAGATGCCTCAAATTCCTCACTTCTAGTACATCAAAATTCCTCACCAGTGTAGGTGCATTTTTTTTCCTTTCTGGTTGCCAATTTCACTGTTTCTTGTTGCAAATTTCAACACTCCCTCTCAAAAAGAAAGGAATTCAATCTATCATGATTCGGTAGCTTTGGAATTCTGCATGCAACACTTCTCTAGTGTTGTTTGCACCTACAAATCCTGAAACTGAATAGCCTCGGAACAACTGAATCAGTATAATGCCTTGGTCATCAAAGTCTTATGACTGCTGCTAGGTACTGCACCTGTCTACTGGAATCTCTGCACTGTTGCTGACATTTGAATCCATGCCCTTTTCATTATCCTTTCATGCCCAAAAAACATCGTTTATGGCCTCAAAATGGCTCTGGAAGTTTAGGACTCGAAAAAATGACAAAAATAGTAATTTTTTCTACAATTAAGGAAACTAAAAAACTGAAGAGAGACAATGGCGAGGGCCCAAGTGGAATAGGTGGGTGGCCACCAATATCCACCTCGATCACTTCAACTCAAATTTATTGAGCTAACTCAGTCATCATGACTTAGTTAACTGACCCAAGTTGTTATGAGATGAAATTACAATTTATTGTCCAATTTATTTAATGGAAAATAAATTAGACGCCTCAAATTCCTCACTCCTGGTACATAAAAATTCCTCACCAGTGTGGGTGCATTTGTTTTTTTCCTTTCTAGTTTCCAATTTCATTGTTTCTTATTGAAAATTTCAACACTCCCTTTCAACAAGAAAGGAATTCAATCTATCCTGATCCAGTACCTTTTGAATTCTGCATGCAACACTTCTCTAGTGTTGTTTGCACCTCCAAAGCCTGAAACTGAATAGCCTCCGAACAATTGAATCAATATAATGCATTTGTCATCAAAGTCTTATGATTACTACTAGCTACTGCACCTATCTACTGGAATCTCTGTGCTCCTGCTGACATCTTCATCCGTACCCTTTGCATTGTTTCCAACTCTAATCTGCGCTCCAATATCTAACATCTGTCACTCTGATTTTTGTCTTCCTAACATCTGACCGCATCAATCTAACTGATCCTTCCTTCTACTATTGTACTGTGGACTCCTCCTAGCTAGGTTCAATCCATGACACACACCATCTCAATGGACCCTCACCAAATTTCTTATCTTGGGATCATGTCTACACATCACCCCACTTGTCACCTGGAGGTATGGTTGCATGTGCTCCCTCTGCCCATCTAGCTTGAAATTCCCCCCTTATGGAGGTCTCTGCTTGATTCGACCCTTCCACTCAGTCTCCTCCCTGCTTCTCCAATTTTGGTTTCTCCACAACCTTCTGAGACTACTTATAAGGCTGCATGTTGAGAGGTAATTTGTACTCCCTCTCAACAACCAAGTCTCTATCCTTTGCTTTTCTCCTCAAATATTTGCATGCATCTGGTACCTCAAGTGCATATATGTTGTTGAATTGTGCATATTTTAATTGTCCCACCATTACAAAAGTTTCTAAAAAAGAGTTGATTTTAAATCGATGATATCTCCCTCATCTGAGCTCTGAATTGATTTTCAATTTGGGTAGTTTTTCATAAGGAATCCAAATATTCTATTTTTTTTTAATTTTACACCAAAATCTTCAGATATTCTCCGCAAACTCGCCGCCCAAAAAATTCCTACTCTGATACCATGTATAAATCTACCAATGAGATTCATTTTGATCTTGTAATGTACTAAAACAAGATATTGAATCCTTCCTACAATTTTCAGAAACAAAACACGATCGCACAATCACATATAAGTAAGAAAAATAAATTATCAATCACACAACACAAGATGTATCTGGGTTAAGAAACTTCTCAAAACCTCTCTATATCTATTTTGTATGAAGTCAAGGAATCATGAAACAATACAATGCTTAATCTCTCATGACATTCTCCAACACTCTATGCCCAATTGTCTCTCGCTGATCTAGGCGAACTCGGTCTAGTAATTAGCCAGTTTTCAACCTTCCTTAAACCTTCCTTGCTCATGAAATTCCTAGGGAATTAGCTCCCTATTAATTAGTAAAATTAGTCTTCCTTGATTGTTCAATCCATCATGGCATCCGAATGACTTTATAATTTCACATGGGAAATTTTGTTTAAATACAACTGATATTTATGTTAACCTATATCTCAACTAGGTCTTCCTCAGAACTAACATGCGTGCAACTATTAATAATGAATTATAATTTATCTGATTGATCACTCATTGTGAATTAAATCTAATTTAATTCACTGACCAACTTATCACTAGCTCATCACTTAGAAATATCTAAACTGATTTGAACTCATTTAATTGAGTTAACTAGTTCACACCTGCACCCCAATAATGCATCAACTGCAACTAGACCCCAAAAATATTAAATTAATCCCTCTAAATGCCTCATCTTAGACCCTCAACTCAAATTCTTGAGCTAACTTAGTCATCATGACTTATTTAACTAACACAAGTTGCTATGAGATGAAATTACAATTTATTGTCCAATGTATTTAAGGTAAAAATAAATTAGACGCCCCACATTCCTCACTCTTGGTGCATCAAAATTCCTCACCAGTGTGGGTGCATTCTTTTTTTTTCCTTTCTGGTTTCCAATTTCAATGTTTATTGTTGCAAATTTTAACATTTCAGAATTTGATGCGGCCTTCACACAAAGACACCATTGAAATCACATGCCCAGATTCTCATGAGCAGCCTCTCTTAAGCTCGATCTGCCATAAGAGAACCAACAACATGCCATCCTACTTCCTAGGTCAAACCGACCATTAAGGTATGCAACATTCTTGTGAACCCTCACATGATGATATTTCTCTTGGAGGATGACCATCACCTCCCTTTAGCAACCCTTACTCAACTAACTTTATGACTACATATACCTTTGCCCCCTTGATCAAATGAGCTCCTTCTCACTTGATGTTCTTTCCTTCATCCTAAGGCCTCCTTAAATAGTTTTTCCTAGACCTCTTAGGAACCCTCTAGAACTTATGGGTTTTATCCACTTAGACCTTAGGAAATATTACTTTTCCTTTAGATTTTAAACCCCATCTTGGGTCCAAAATCCCTTTTCTTGGCTTATTTTCCCACAAAGCCTTTTGTGACCAAACTCACACAAACCCATCTCACTAGCCTTGTGGATTACCTCCCAAGCTACACAATTCAACCACATAGTCTAGTTGTAGTAACCATAACTTTTTCAAGCTCTTGTATTCAAGCGAGGGGTTGGTTGGCTTCCCAAGTTAGAAATTAAGTAAGGGTAGTTGCGAGGCCATGATAGCTAGGGAGGTTCAGGGCATGCACATTAGGAATGAAAAGGCATGCTAACACATGTCAGACAATTTCAATGCATGCTAAAGAGTGTTAGGGAGTGTCGGGGCATATCAAGGGATAACTAGGTCAAAATGCATGGAAAGGAACGAATAAGAGTGTGTGCTATGGAGTGTCATCGAATTCAAGTGTGCTAAGGAAAAAGTGTGTTAGGAGAAGTTCAGAATAGGATTTACAGGAGGAAATCCTACAACTGTTATATGGGGCTTGACATAGCAGTTTTAGACAAAGGGAGATCACTTTGTGTTAGGCACAACATTGTTTTTCCTTTATATATTCTTTTATATGGGATGTGGCACACTTTTTCTACATGCTCATGTTTTAAAATATTCTAGATAATTTCATATTGTACATTATTGTGTATAAGTTTTAGGGCACTCGACTTGTGTCAACTTATATCTTGTGTGACTTGTGCATCTTGTGGTTCTTGCAAACTGTCATTTAATGTTCTATTGTTTATACGAACTGAACATACATGTGAAATATTTCCTATGTAAGCTATGTTGCTTAGTTTTTTTATGGCCATGGCTAGATCATGTGAGAGTTGTCTTGGTAACTAGTTAAGTGGGACAAGTTGAGCTTGGATATGAGTGGCATAAGATGAGTTATAGGTAGTTATTAGGTGAAAAAGGCAAAATATACTTGTATTAGGTGCAATTGGTCAAGTTGTTGCGGTTGAAGCAATTCAATATTGTCACATGAACTGCAGTTGCCAAGGAATTGATTGGGTTCCCAAGGCATGAAAAAATGTAAAGTCTATTTTTGAGGACATGAGTGTCAAGGCGCACTAGGGAATTCTAAGATGTGTCAGATAGTGTGAAGGCATGTCAAACATGCTAAGATGTGCCAAGTGATAAGGCATGCCAAGATGTGAAAGGGTGTGTTAATGCGTTCCAGGGACTATCAAGGCAAAAAAAGGGAGAAACATGTTAAAATACAAGGAAATGAACACATAAGAGGGTTAATAAGTAATCAATTTACCTTTTCCAAGAGGGGCATGCTAGGAACACCAACACCAGGCGCCAATAGGTGCCAAGTGCAAAGTTTAGTGCATTCTAAGTGTCGAGTCTTCATTTGTTGCTTCTCATCTACTTTTCAACAGTTGATCTCAAATAAATTTAATATTAAACCATGCCAAATCATACCAAGGCACGTCAATGTATTTCATACATGCTAAGAATTTCCAAGCGTCAACACGTCCCAAGTGCCAATATGTGTCACAGAGTGTTATGCATGCTATGAAGTGGAAGGGCATGTTGAAGAGTGATAAGGTGTGCTAGAGAGTGCTAATGCATGTTAAGGTGTGTTAAGGATTACTAGGACAAAACATTAAGGGAGCACTAGGTAAAAATTCATGGAATTTAATGAATATGAGTAACGTGTGTCAGGGACTAGTGTTAATGAGTGCTAGTTGTCATGCCAAGTAGGGAGTGACAAGGTATGCTAGGGATTGGTAAGGCATGCTAGGGAATATCAAGGCATGTCAAGAAGTATCAAAGTGTGCTTGGGAGTTCCAGGGTGTGCTAATTATATGTGCCAAATCGTTCCAAGATATGCCAATACATGACAGGTGCTAAGGATATGTAGGGTGCTATGGTATGTCAATATGTGTCAAGAAGTTTCAAGGAAACAAAAGGAAGAACCAATAAGAGGGTTAATAAGTCAGGACATTATCTTTTTCAAAAGGGGCATGATAGCCACACTAATAATAGGTCCCAATACATTCCAAGTGGCATTGTGTGCCAAGTTCTAATGTATGTCAATGCATTGAACCAAGGTGTTCCAAGGCATGCTAGGGACTACATGCATGCCAACACATGCTAGGAGAGTTCTATGTTGTGCTAGCGCATGCCACCATGTGCTTGGGCATCAGTATCATGAAAATATGGTCTAGGTACAAAGAGTTTCCAAGACATGCGAGGTTCTAATAAATGTTAGTGTGTGCCAAAGCATTAATTTAAGGTGTGCCCGGATTGTTCGGGAGTTTTAGGTCTTTCTCATTAATAGAATTGGCAGAGCTTGATTATGTATTAAATAATATATTTCCTACACACACTAGTGGGACTTTATCTAAAGGGAATTTTCTAGATAATAAACTTAATAGATATGAATAATTTGTTGACTCATAGGAAAACTCTATTCGCACGCGACCATTCATTGCTTGAGGGAATTAATGATACACACTAATTACTTCTTAAAATATTGACTGACTCTAACCACTATGGACTTGGACATATTATAAAAAATTCTCCACAATAATGGTATTAAATCGTTATCTTTTGACAAAAAATATATTAACAAGCACATAATGTCATCAAAATCTCATTGGAATGATCAATGATGACGAACATTTTTTTGTTGTCACCAAAAGTAACAAAAAGAGTATCGGTGAGGGTCATTAAAATTCTGTCACTAGAAGTGTCACCAAAGAGAGAATTAGTGATGGGCTTTTAACGACCCTCATCAAAAGTGTCATTGAAAATGGCTTTGGTGATGGATCTTAAAAGACCATCACTATATACACTTACAACGACGATTTTTTAAGGACCGTCACCATATGTGGCATTGGTGACCGACCTTAAAGGTCCGTCACAAGCATGACCCTCATCAATGTCATTTTTTCTTGTAGTGTGTACTCCAAAATAAAAGGATACCTATACTAGTTTAGTAGGTCACACCCCCTCCATTTTTATCCTCCCTTGAATTTCTTCATTTTTATCTCTCTCACTCTCTCACTCACCTTTGGTGTCTTGTGGAAGTGTAACTTACAACACATTATGGTCATACGATTTGCTCATGACTCTCGTATGTTGGGGGGCAATTTGTTATCACCAAAAAATGATCACCTAGCCATTTCTAACTAGGTGGATCAAAATACACCATGTAAGTTTATATTTTACCATAGTAAAATCACTTTCACTATAGGAAATAATTTAATAAACCACTTTTATTAAGTTTTTTCTCTTTAAAACCCATGAGAATAATTAAATAAACCATTATTTATTTAATTTTATCTACGAATAATTATTAAATCATTGTTTGATAACTATTCCTTATCACATTTTACTAAATTACCTAGGAATAATTAAATAAATCACTATTTATTTATTTTTCCTTAACTTCATTCTTGAAATAATTATTAAATCACTATTTAATAATTATTTCAATTTCACACCTTTCTTATTAGTCATGAAATAATTAATAAATCATTTTATTTGTTAGTTATTTCTAAATAAAGGTATTTAATAATTTTGCATATCTTTTCCCTCTCCAAAAATATAATAAAGTATTCCTAACTGTTAGATCTAGATTTTGGTCAATAATATTTTATTATTCTCCATTTTTTAGATCAACCTAATACTTTCATATAAATAAGAAGGTTTCTCATTCATTCTTCAGCATGATCATTATCATTGTCACCATTATCATCTCCATACTTTGAGCTCCCATTAGAGTCCTACACATTGTTTTTGTTTTCACACATTGAGATTGGAAGATCTAATATTGAAGTGTTAAGGACATAAAATGACCCATCCCACGAATGGGGATTTACAACCCTTTTGTAAATCTCCTTTACCAGGTTCTATTAATAAAATATTTATTCTTCCAAATTATTTTCCATAATTGGGTTATTACATCGGATTTATTTTGTTTTTTATCATTTTAGATCGCATACATCTATTTTTTTGCAAGTTTTTATCACAGTTTTATTGAAGATCTGAAGTATAAGCAACCACAATTGTTGTTAGGGTCGCTAGTCACTTGTGATTTAAGTAAGATATTTTTGGTACACCTTCCAAGATATTTCATACTAATAGGATCTGTGACTAATGTGATCTCCAACCCTCGATCTAACTCAAGGGGTTGACATGAAAAGGAACTGTCCAAACAAGAAAATTTCATCTAATTAGAAAGTCGATCTTGAGCATCAGGAAGATAAATTTGAAAATGTTGAATGTCTTACAAGGGTAAGCTCACATCCAGTGGAAGAAATTTAAGGAAAGAATTATGCCTAAAAATTTGGATCCAACTTAGTTCAAAGATCTCTATAGGATTACGAGAACCTGACATGACCATCAACAGGAGCTGAATTTCCTCGAATTCCTGACAGGTCTCAAGAATTTTTGAAGGTGGATCATCAAATTTGGGTTTCTTAAAAAGCTCAAAATGTAGACATGCACCACTATTATATGATGTGTCAACAAAAACACCGCTAGTGCCAATGATTTGATTTAACTTAAGATTAAACGCATTATATTCTTGATGGATATAGAATTTAAACACATTGATATAAGAATTCGCTTAATTATATGAAGTAGGGACATCTTCCTCCTGACTTACAAAATATGTATAGTTGAATAGATCATGAATAATAGATTCAAACTTTCTAGAAGAAATATTGAAAGACTCCGGAGGAGGAGCAAAAAATTGTACTTAAATCAAACTGAACTTGAAAGAACAAAAGATCAATATCATTGTCATCAGTATAATGGTCAAGGATAGGCATACCAATATGACACTCAAATTGACCAGGATCTTCCAAAGATTCAAAAACCTAACAACTTACCTTTTTAGACTTGGCAACTAAAGCTTTATGAATTAGAGGATATTCAAGATCATTTTGAATCAAAATAAAATCCCAATTAGTAAATGGAGATTGTAAACTATGAGATCCAAATTTTGAATTGATACCTTGCAAATCCAAGCCCTCATAATAGAGAAAATATCCTCTGATATACTGGGATGTTCACCACCATATGTGTTAACAGAAACAAATATTTCATGGTGATGATAATCCAAAGTCTCAACATGAATGCGAGGTTCAGATTCATTTGATAGGTTATCAAAATTAGAATATCAGAGATCAGACATAAGTGTGAGATCATCTTGAAAGCAGGGACAAAGATAAGCCATATATTCGACACTTTTCTCCTTTTCATATGAAATACAACTACCTTATTCTTGATTATCGGTTGAAACAACAGGGTTAAATTCATTAATGAATTAGGTTGATCAAGTGGACTAAAAAACAAGGAATCGTGAAACATAGGTGGTATAGTTTTTAGAGTATCCCTAGAGACAATCAAGTTTTCATTTGAAAAATGGATTCAAGATTAGAATTATGTACATTAATATGATCTAGAAAACCCAAGGGATCAACTTTCACTTTGTTCTCCATGCAATTGTTGAACCATTCCAATTTTTCCTCAATAGGATGTGAATCATGAGAAGTTGATGGAGGTTGAAAGGATAGATCAATAGTTTGATTTTTGGATTTCCCAACTTTAACATCATCACCAAGGGCACCCAAATTGGTACTGGAAAAGGAGGAGGACAATGAAAAAAAGGAATAGTAGGTTCCTCCAGGTAAAATTTAGGTGTATAATGGTTTACAAAATTTGGGGAGGGAGAATCATTTGGGGGTTCAAATCCAAAATATTTCAACGTGAGTAGAAGAAAACTCTGAAATTTTTCCGTAATGAAATATGAATTAACCACTCCTTCAAGAAATTCATAGCAAAGGTGAAGAAACTAATTAAGAAAATCATCTACCGATTCACCAAGTTCCATTATAAGTAAATTAATTGTATCACTTACATCTTGATAATCATACCTGTCAAAAGATTCATGAAGCTCCTTAACAAGTTTCTCAAATGAATAGATAGAAACAATAGGTAATGAATGACACCATTTCTTGACTCTACCTTCAAATGTCAAGATGAACAAGATGGCCATAACATATTTACAATGAATTTCGTTAGAGAGACAAAAATGCATAAATTGAAATAAGTGTTCGATGAAATTTAGTTCACTCTTTCCATCAAACTTAAATTGAGACAAGTTACGAATAATTTTTGTGGGGATGGTAAGATCAAGCTATTTAGAAACACGTCCTAGGATTATGATTTTGGAAATATCCATTAAAGATAAGAGATTCAAACCAGACTCAATGGGCACAACTTGTCAATTGGCCCTCCTTCTAGCGCCAAAATTTTGACAGTGTTGGATACCACTGACATAGAGGGTGTCTCCCCGATGTGAATTCCAAATTAGATCTCACACCATTTGGAGTAGGAGCACCGTCTAGAGTATTGGCCTGACCAACATAACACAGAGGTTTTTCTTGGTTTTAATGGGTAACATAAGAGATTATATGCATAAACCTTTAATAAGCAGGTAAGTTTACATTGTGAAACACTGATTTTAATGTGTAAAAGGAGACCTTATCGAACGAGAGACAAAAATTAGTATATATAAGTAAGTGATAGTACTGATCTAAGACACATGATAGCATAAAATAATTCATTAGAAAAATAGTTCACATAATGATTGTAAAGTGAATATAACACACCTTCAACGAGATAAGTACCAAATCCACCGAAATAGTTCAATTTCTACAATACATACATTCACAACATATACCGTAAACATCCCAAGAATAGTCCTAAAAAATTTGTGATACATGCATGAAAATGTGTTGCCTCATTGAATTTCAATTAGGTGAAAGATCCAAGTACAAATTTATAATGGTGAGGCACTAGTTCCAGTAGTGGAACATTAAGTCACTTCTTGCTTCTCCAAAGAATAGTTTTCTCTCCAATGCCAAGTAGAGAAGCCAAGACTATATATCCAAAGCCTAAGGCTCCAAAAACCCTTTGCTTTAGTTATGACGTTGCTTTTATAACAATAGCAATGACCTATCCCCTTGACTCTTGGTTTACCCTCATGACTCTTAGACTTCTAATATGTCCTTTGAACTTCTAAACAACTCTTGAACTTATAAATGACTTTTGTACTTCTCCATGTGACTTTTGGCCTCATCCTAAATACATTTTGTCCATATATGAATAAGTGACTTTTCATATTCCAAATATAACTTTTGGACTTCCACACATTACATTTTTTCATTTTCTTGAGAATACATCATTACATTGCACATGATGATGTGGCATGACACATGGACACACATTGACTAATATAATGATACTTGTAGAAGTTACAACTTGAAAATAATGACTTGGACTTCATGATGAGGTGCTAATGCTAAGTTGTCTTATTTGTTTCTTCATATTGCATTCTTGATGATAGATCTGATCTATGCTTCATATTCATGAAGGATCCACTTTTTTCTTCTCCTTCACCCTCCAAATGATCTTTGATCAATATCAAAATCCTCCGAGTCATCATGAAATGTCTTCTTTCTGTCTTTGTCCATGGTATGCTTCATGTCTCCATGATAGATCTCTTTTATTATTCTTCTCCACAAGTGTTTCTATATGATTTCTCCTTACTATATTCTCTTAGAATTACCTTTGTAGGTTTTAAACCTGTATAAAAAATACCTGCAAATGAATTCTTACAAAAAATAAAATAAACAATGGAAATAACATAAACACAAAACAAATATACACAGAGATTTTCCCCCTGGATCCCAAAACCGACACTACCAGATTGATTTTTCATTATATTCCTTTCAATGTTACAAACATATATACATGACAAAGCATTCATAAACCCAAATCCATTAACCCTGGATTAGAACATAACCATAGCTCCCTTGACTAGATCTACAAAATACCATGGATAGAAAACCATCATGCCCAAAACTGTGAGAAAAACCCATGCACAAAACCATAGGTAGGTCTACCCACCTCATATAGGCTCCAAAAAAAAATCTCAGGGATCTTCCATAGACCCCAAAGGGGGACTATCGCCCCCCCTAAAAACCTCCCATGTTGCGATCAGTGCAACGGACACGTGGGGCTCTCACGCCCCCCTGTAACACCCCCCCGCCTGCACGTGCAACTAGTCGTGGAAAGAATATAACAAACATCCAACATTATCCCACTTGTTGTTTTATTTTCCACACAGGGGTTCATAGCAGAGCTTATTCATTGGTCCATCCATGCAATGCCCATTCATTCTCTACACCAAGAAAACTTCTCAGTGCTCACAGATTTTGTCAATGCATCTGTAACATTCTTCAAAGTGTCCACCTTTACCAACAACGCCTTTTTTTCCTCAACCATATCCCTCACAAAGTGATATTGAACATCAATGTGAATTGTCTTTGAATGATAATCAGGGCTATTTTCCAAGAAAATTGCACTTTGGATGTCACACCCTATCCTTATAACTCGTTGTACCAACCCCATACTTGAAAACAACCTCTGCAACCAAACTACTTCCTTGCTTACATGAGTGGCTGCCATGTATTCATCCTCTATAGTTGAAAGAGCCACTACAGACTGTCTTTTTCTCATCCAACTGAATTCTCCTCCAAATAGGTTAATACATACCCAATGTTAGATCTTATCTGATCTATATCTCCAACCCAATCCGCATTAACAATTCCATCGATGTCCAAAACTCTATCCAATCATCATATTCCTTGGTAGCATAGAACATAATCACTATTTCCATGCAAATATCTAAAAACCTGCTTCATTGTTGTCCAATGCTCCTTCCCTGGTTTTGACATAAACCTGCTTAGTAATCCCACTGCATGTGCAATGTGTGGTCTAGTACCAAACATTTCATACATCAGGACACCCAATGCACTTGAATATGGAATACAAGACATGTCCTCTTCCTCTTCTTATGTCTTGGGACACTGTTTAGAAGATAACTTTACACCACAAGGAATAGGAACTTCATAGATTTACTATATTGCATATTAAACCTCTGTAATATTGTCTCAACATACTTCCTCTGCTTTAACCATAGCTTCCTCTTTTCCCGATCTCATTTAATCTCCATTCCCAAAATATAATTTGCAACAACAAGATCCTTCATGTCTAATTTGGAGGAAAATTGGGTCTTCAAATATTGGATAATTTCTTTGTCATTTCCAATCAACAACATATCATCCACATACAAGACCAAATAAATAACACAGTCACCAATTAATATAAAATACACACATTAATTGAATTTTCTTCTGGTGAATCCAAGTCCCCATATATATGTATCAAATTTTTGATACCACATCCTTGGTGACTATTTTAACCAATACATATACTTTTTTAATCTACATACCAGTTATTTCTTACCCTTCACCGCAAAGCCTTTAGTTTTCTTCATTTGAATCTCTTCTTCGAGATCCCCATGAAGAAATTTTATCTTCATAGCCATTTTCTCTACCTCAAAATCAAATGCAGCAGCAACATATAAAAGTAATCTAATAGAAGCTACCTTGGCAACAAGAGAAAAAATATCACCAAAATCAATTCTCGACACCTGAGAATAAAATTTTGCTACCGAACGAGCTTTTTATTTCTCCACCTTACCTTCTACATTCATCTTCTTATTAAACACCCATTTTCTTCCAATGGGTTTCCTTCCTGCCGAAAACTCCACCAGATCCCAAGCCTCATTTTTTTGCAAGGATGTCATTTCATCAACCATTGCCTCCCTTCAAATTTTTCCATCCTCTGAATCCACTACCTCCTTGAAAGTTGTGGGATCATCATAAATGATAGATAAAGAAAAATTTGAACATAAAGCAGATGGACTATACCATTCTAGTTGCCTTCTTTCTCAAACTGATCTTCTTAAAGCTGGATTTTGTGGCTCTTCCACTTTTGAATCTTGTTCTGTTGTAGAGTTTGATTCTTCCTCTTTTAGCTCAAACTCTATCTTCTCATGCTCCTTTGGTATTAATTCATGTTTAATAACATATTTCACCTCTCTAAACACCACATATTGGTTGTACACAACCTTCCTTGTTTATGGGTTCCAAAGCGTATAACATTTTAAACCATCCTTATACCCAATAAAGATTCACCTTTCAGATTTACTATCCAACTTGGTTATTTTCTCCTTTGTAACATGTACATATGCATCACAGAAAAATACCCTCAAAGGTGAAATAGAGGGTTCCATACCAATCCATGCCTCATGTGGAGTCTATCCTCCAACGCTAATGAATGTGATCTATTAACCAGGTAGCATGTAGTCTCCACTACCTCTATCGAGAATTATTATCCTAACCCGACACCATTGAGCATGCTTCTTTCCTTTTCCATCAACGTCTTGTTCATTCTTTCTGCAGCTCTATTTTTCTAAGGTGTGTATGGATTAGTCTTATGTCGTGCTATACCACATTTATTACAAAATTCTTCAAATTCCTGCTTGCAAAACTCTACACCATTATTTTTCCTCAACACCTTTATCTTCTTCTCTGTTTGATTTTCCACGAGAGCCTTAAATTCTTTAAATAAATAAAAGACTTTTTATTTCTTCCTGAGGAAATATATCCATGTATTCCTTGTCAAGTCATCTATAAATGACACATAGTACACATACTTACCCAGTGATGGAACCGACACAGGTCCAAAAACATCATTGTGCACAAGCTTAATATCCCTTTTGCCCTCTTAGCACCAGAGGGGAAACTCACCTAATTATGGTTCCCATATACACAATGTTCATAGAAATTGAAAACCAAATTGAAATTAGACATACCATTACCATGTAGTATTCAAATTCTCTTCTCCTCAATATTTCCAAGCCTTTGATTCCAAAACATGGTATTTTATCCATATACCACAAGGTTTTCAACTCCACTTTCAGGAACCATAAAACTGTTGCACCCATAAATAACAGTGTTACCCAGAAGTTTGTATAGATCTAATCTGAACTCCCCAAATCAATACCAGTGCTCTCTGAACCATATTGTAGGTATCCTTCTTGAACATTGTTCTTACACCTGCATCATCCATCTTACTTACAGAAATCAAATTTCTAGCCAATGCAAGAATATGCAGAACACCAATAAGTGTTCTAACCCTTCCACCTTGCAACTTCAACTTTACTTTTCCACGTCTAAATAATATGGCCTTCCTGTCATACCCTAAGAAGATATCACCAACATCATATTTCTCATACTCTCGTAACCACTCCCTATGGGGGGGAAGTGAAAGGATGCACCTGAGTAAATCAACTATGCCTCGTGATCTACATGTGTACTTGAAGAAGAAGCCAAGTACAAATCCCCACCTTCAGCTGAGGTGGTTTTCACCTCTGCAAAAGGAGCATCATCAGATCTCTTTCCTTTATCAGGAGATTTAGATCTATAGTCCTTTTTGAAGTGCCCTTCCTTTCCACATTTCCAACACACCTTTACATGTTTTCGTGGATATGTTTATCTCCCTCTAGATTTAGATATCCCACTTGAAGACTTATTTTTGTTGATGTTCTAGGACTGTCCTCGTATATACAAGGCATCTCCATTTTGGCCCTCCATATTTTTTCGTCTCCTCTCCTCTAGCAGCAAGGATGAGACAATTTCATCAAACTTCAAGGTAGTTCTATTACTACCTATTACAACAACTAGACTAGCCCACGAATCTGGGAGAGAACACAAAAAATTGATGCACTTATCTTCATCTGAGATTTTAATATCAATAAATAAAAAATTAGCTTACCGCAGTATTAAAGGCATTCAGATGCTCTATCACCAATTCTCCATCCTTCATCCTCAGGTTATATAGTTTTTTTCTTAGGAACACTTTGTTCAATAGAGACTTAGATTGGTACAAAGTCCCTAACTTGTCCCACAAATCCTTCTTTGTAGCATCCATTGATAAATTCAAAAATATTGAATCTGAGATACATAACCGTATTGTGCTCTTTTCTTTCTAATCCAGCTTTGCCCAGTCTTCATCTAACATTATTGTTGGCTTAGTACATGGATTTACCGCAATCCACTAATCTTCATCCACCAATAGATCCTCCATATTGATCTTCAAAAACTCAAAACTCTAACCATAAAAATTGTCAATCTCTATCTTTCCACTGCTTGCCATATTCTTTCACCACAAGAATCGATCCCACATATATCCCATTGAACAAGGTCTACCACAGGCCCAAGGAAAACCCATCATCATCAAAGGAATCTACTTGAAGCTGAAATAGCTCTAATCCCAAATGTAGGTTTTAACCCTGTACAAAAATTACCTGCAAAAAAATTATTAAAAAACTGAAAATAAACAATAGCATTAACATAAACATAAAACATATATACACATAGATTTTCCCCTGGATCCCAAAACTGGGACTACCAGATTGATTTTTCATTATATTTCTTTCAATGTTACAATATATATATATATATATATATGCCAAAGCATTCATAAACCCCAAACCATTAACCCTATATTAGAACATAACCATAGTTCCCTTGACCGGATCTACAAAATACCATTGACAGAAAACCATCATGCCCAAAACCATGTGGAAAACCTATGCACAAAACCATAGGTAGGTCTGCCCACCTAATATATGGTTGAAAATAAAATTTCCCAAGGTGCTACCCTATACCCCGTGTAGGGGGGCTACCTCCCCCCTATAAACTCCCCGACAGGGGGGGCTGCCCCCCTTGGTGCACTTGGCACAACGAACAGGGGGGGCTACCCCCCCGCACATGCAACTAGTCATGGAAATAATATAACACACACCCAACAACATTTTCATGCTAGGAAGTTACTCCTATCAATTAGAAGCATTCATGACAAACTAAAATCAGTATTATAAATATCTAATCTACCACTACCTAGCTCATGGAATGATTAGCTCATCATAGGCCTGTGAGAGGATTAAAAGAAGGAGGCCTGATTATGAGGGTGCAGCCAAACTCATCGGTGACTTAGGAAGGATCGCGTGTTAATTTTTACTACACTAAAGGCAATGAAAGGTCAAATATCACAAGAGGCCTTCAAGTTGTGCTTGTGTGCTCAAGCAAGAGAGAGAGAATTCAAGGGTGTAGGCCGCAGGTCCAAAGTATGAAGCAAAATCATTATTTGGTTCAGGATGCGCTCATGCACTCAACGGAAAATATGGAGGGTGTAAGGGCACACATAGAAGGGAAGAATGGATTAGGCTTCGAGCCTTCACAATGTGCTTGTAAACTTAAGAGGAACTAGGAGGGCACATTTCTTCGAGTCGAAGGAGTGCACTCAAATGAAGGATTCATGATTTATGACTACACCATGCATCCTAAGGTTAGAAGGAAGGATGAGGCTTCATTATTCAAGAGTGTGCCATGTGCCCTAAGGATTCGTGCTTCGCCAGTGTGCCATGTGCCCTAAGGGAGGTTGAAGGCTCTATGCTTCAATAGTTCTCCATGCGCTCAAAGACTTCAGGCTTCAGGAATCTGCCATGCACTCAAGAGGAGACAAGGCTTCACTGTTCTAAAGTGTGCTTCGTTGTTTCGAAATGCGCTTCATTTTTTCGAAGTGTAATTCATTGTTTTGAAGTGTGCTTCATTTTTCTGAAGTGCACTTCATTGTTCTAAGGTGATATTTGTTATTTCGAAATGTGCTCAGGCTTCGAAGGGCACAATTTTCTCCAACAATGGCTTATTATTCGTCTAGAATGCGCTTTTCACTGAGGGGGGCAACAAAAGGCTAGGTGACTTATCTTAGAAAGTACTAATGCACTGTGAGAGGGAGGAGACCTTATAAAATACTTAGTGCATAATAATGGGAGTAAAATATATGTCAATGAGGCTCATGAATAAGTTTCACTCATAACCTAGTAAGATGGCTAATGCATTTATACCTTACACTAAGTAAGAGGACCAAGAATATTTGTCAAAATGGCTAAGTGTGGGACCAACAGAGTAGGAGAAAGAAATACATCCTAACATGAATTAAGCATGGAACACACACATAAATTCCATAATTACAAGCCAATGGAATGAACAAGGCTCATGAAAAACATTCACACCTTAAAATAAAAACAAAACAACACCTTTTTCTAAGTGCAGGAATTGAAACAACACATTACAACACTTAGAACACAAGTTTTGATAAAAGTATCGATTAAGACCAAAAGGTGCGCTAAACTATAGGAAGGTGTCTAGTGCATATTTTAATGATATCTAAGACCATCTAATGCAGAAGAGTGCACCAGAACTATATTTGGTGACACACAAAGGTGTGACACATGTAGGAGTGGAAACAACAAAAGAGACACCTGCGACAGGAGTAAAACATGAAGACGACACTTGAAAAATGTGAATGACCTTGAAAGTCACACATGCTAGAGTGAAGATAACATGGAAGTGACACTTATTAAAGTGAAAGAGAGAAAAAGAGACAACCTCGAATGTGAAAGTGAAACTTGTGAAAGCGAAGGTGCACCAAAAGAGACAGTTAAGAAAACTCACCAAAATAATAGTACAAACACAACCAAAGTGAGGGGGACTGTCGATGAAATGTCACACTAACTATCAACATGAGTTGAACATAGCACATGCATTGTCTTGATGGATGGTTTTATTCTTATATAAGCTTGCATAAATAAAGTTCACACATGATTTCAAGTAGGATTGGCCATGGAACGAAAAATTGTGAGATCCTCAGTAGGCTCCAAAATTCAAGTGTAAGTAGAATTTTGGAGGTTGTTTATCAGAACGTCAATACATACATATCAACCATCTCAGATGGCGGAACCTTGGAGGAAGGACAATGTAGGATTTATGGAAATTGAAGATATGTTGAGGCCAAAATATTAAATGTAGGAAATGGATGTGAACTAGTGCGACGGAAACACATGGCCAAGGGACACCATGTGTTATTCATGTGACATATGTGGATTTGGAGGTATCCCTTAAGGGGTAAAACTTCAAATGGAAATAACTTTGTGCCGAGATCATAAAATGAGATGAATTTCATATCATTGGAAATCTATAAATGAGCAGAAGATGATGGTGGTATTAAGATTGTGATTTGAGGGGATGGAAGAAAGAAGAAATTCGATAACCCCATATTCATAATAAGCTTTCAAGGTTGGATCTAATTACTCCCCACAACCCTAATAAGGCATTAGGGGGTTGGGTGTGTTACATTGTCCATCTTTGCCATCAACACCCCCTCTCCCACCAATTGACATGATTTCTTGGAGGTTTAGGTGCCTCTTCATGAGGATATCCATTAAACCATGACCAAAACCAAAAATATTGTGGGAAGATATGCATCACAGACCATTTTTAATCCTGAAATTAGAGAATATATAGGTTTTCACACAAAACCTTTTTTCATTTGGTGATATCTAGTGGTACCAATGTTCCATCCTAACACACGATATGTGTGTGGAAGTCAATTTGATGAATATTTTGGAAACAAAATTTTCCATCAACATCTCAATGAATATAAATGTTTCCAAAAAAATATTAATTGGGGGATAGTTTTATCCTAATGAAATTACACTTTATACTACGCCTTGTAAAGAGTTTCATGACATTTTTACTTGGTCCTATTAGGAGATTCCATACATAGATCCTTGGATTTTTGAACATGAAATAAAATATATGATGGTTTCATGCTTGTTAGATAGAATAAATAGTTAATAAATCTAAAGAACCTAGTTGATATAAAGGTAAAGGTTGAAAATTTGTTTCTTGGCATTTTTATTTGCTTAATACCTTTGAATAAATGGGTTTCTAGTCACATTCTAGTTTTTATGATAAAAGGTACCATTTGATTTTATATTGATTTTAGGTATCTCAATAAAGCTTACCCAAATTTCCCCATACATTAATTATATGACCGATGAATGTGCCAACAGTGAAATTTTTTCAAGTCACAAATTTCAAAGTACCCCATCATTAATTAGATCATTAATGAATGTGCCAATACTGAAAATTTTTCAAGTCACAACTTTCTATTTTGTGTAGAACACCCAATAGATAGCAACCTCAATGGCCAAACAATCTCCACTATGATAACAATCAAATAATTTCTCCTTACCCAAGAATATTTCTTATTCTAATGAGTTGAGAATGCCTTGGACATGCAACCCCACCATTGGATTCACTCATGTCAGTCCAATTTTTAATGACCAAAACCATGTTTTTTTATCTTCAAGGTGCTTCTTTGACTACTTAATTAATACCTTCATCAACTACTTATTCAAAACCTTCATCAACTTCTTGATATACATCACATGTTGCTCCAACATAAAATTATGTTTATCTATACTTGGGGTGTTTTTTCATATCGTAATATGTCATTTGGTCTTAAAAGTGTTGGTAACACATTGCAGTGGGTCACGCGATATGATTTCCATTACATCAAAAACATTTTTGAAACATATTTTCATGATTTAGCTACTTGGTTAGAGTCATTTTGATCATCTATCTCATATTTATGTCACATTCACAAATATTTTTTTATTATCACATTTGTTTGAATTCTCAAAAGTGAATATTTTGTGAGATATATAAGAGATTACTTGATTCATTATGTCCAAGTTTGGTATCATGGTTTATCCCTTCAAGGTTGAGGCAATAGTTAAGTTTCCTTTCATGTTTATTGTTAGAAAACTTCAAAGTTTGCAAGGGAAGAAAAACTTTTTATGACTATTAATAGTGAATTATAAAGATATTATAAATGGTTTCATGCACCTTTTGAAGAAGAGTGTACCTTTAAATGGGATTACCAACATGATTTATATGGGGGTGTTTACTGAAATTTATAATTATTCTTGAATATATAATGTTTATATTATAATATGGTTCTAAAAGGTTCATGTAAACATGTTTAAGTGTCACAATGAAAATTATTCTAGGGTATTTGGACTTCTTCTTTATTATATTAGACTTAGTTTGTATTATTTGAATGTCATATGAGTGTGTATGCATGTCCTAATGAAAAAATTGTAGATTTTTCCCCATACTCATGGATGGAATTCCTAGTTAATTTGTTTGTGTAGACTAGTGTGCCTAACCTAAGGGGATTTAAATTGGGAACTTGTTGTCACAAAAATAGTCAAATATCCAACAATATTGGGTACAAACAATTAAGTTAAGCCTTTAAACGTCAAGTGTAAAATGTGTATATTCCAAACAGTGTGTGTGTGTGTGTGTGTGTTTAAATGACTCAATAAGACAATACCCACAATGTTTTTTATATTTTTATGATGGTAGTTAGTTGGAAGAGTAGTATTCTCCTTTATTGGTGCTTACGCCAAAGAAAATATAGCCTTCACTAAAACCACTATAACATAGACTTAACTTGTTTTTTCAATGATATCATATGGTTTCCATGTGGAAGTTTTAAGGCTTGTAAAGTTTTGGCTAAAAAACACAATATAGGAAGTCTTACAAAAATGATAATAGAATATTCTTGAGATAAGGATAACAATTATTATAAGTTGAATTCATATATTTTTTATCCATATTTGGGTGAACATTTTACATTTTAATTTTCCAAATGAAAACATAAGTTGAAATCATATATTCATTATGCAGAAATTACATACAAGATTTTGTTATCCATGCTTGGAGTGAACATTTTATCCATATTCATTATTATTCGATGTTAAGTGGGAGCATACTTTCATTTGCAAGTCAAATTATACTAGCTTTGCATTAGTTTGATTTCTAACCTATAAATTTTCACAAAGTTTTATATTGTAAATTTAATATTAAATATATTATTTTCAAAAAAAATAAAAATCAATAATATTTAGATATCATTCATGCAATTTTGTAATTGGTCTAAAAAGGTTTGGCTTGGAAATGAATCATTGCAAGAGTAGATTTAATTGATATATTTTAGAAAAGTAAATTAAATTAAATTTCTTAGATTTCCACTTTCCTTGTGGTGTTGAAAATTATTTGATAAATACTTCGAAAAGGATATTGGTTATATGTCTAGATATAGGCATCCACTAATAAGAAATATCAACTAGGTAATGTCGATAATCAAAGCTGACTTTGTCAACACATGATTTCTAAAATATATATGGTTCTTTTAGTATGGATGCATACTCACAAAACGAGATACCAGTATGGGTTTCTATGACAGACAGTTATCAGGCTAAAATATGCAAAGGGTCGACAAATATTTCCCTATTCATATCCATGACTATTGTTTGATCAACTTAGAGGATTCTACCATGACATTACACATGGTGCTAGTGGGAGACATACCAAGAAATTTGTAATGGATAATACCACCTTTCAATTTTGTAATAATACCTAAACATGATATAGATGAAGTAGGATTTCTAAAGCACATGATTGGTATATTGCTCCTATACAATAAGTGGGGTTTGAAACTACTCCTTTCCACAACAATTTTGATTCATCCTTATTTGTAATAGTGGATAGTGATGCTAATTTTGATGTGTGATTTTGAACCCTTGTGGGAAAGGAATTTTGATCTTAATACTTACGAGGAATGATAAATTTCAAAGTGATATTAGTATATTATAAGAATTTATATCGATATTGTTGTGCTTATGATGATTAAAAAAAATAATTTTGTTGTTTCATCTCTATTATGATCCAAAGACATAGAAACCAGGATTTTACACCATGTACACCAATGAGAACATGGAGCACAACTCCAATATATATAATAGGAGTGTAGGTTCTAACCCCTCATATTCATTGCTACAAATATGTTTTTAATAATATATAAAATATGAAATGGTGTAAACACACATTCAACATAGATATTTTACCCTGGAAACCCAAATTGGGAAAATGAGAAAGATTTTTCAATATGTATTCATTTTTACAGTATTACAATAAAATATATATATCTTGAAACATCCATAAATGACCAATCCATTCACCTTATATTAGAATACAACCATAGTTCCTTTAATGATACTATAAAACCATGGGATAAATCACCATGCACCATAAAATCGTTAAAAATGAAAATTCCATGTCAAAAACTACTAAAATGGATGCAAAAAAAGGCCATTTTTTTTGGAGGGTGCTTTCTTTGAACCCTCATGACCCCCCTTACAACCCCTCTATGATCCCCCCACTATGCTTAGATCTATATACAACTTATGTGGGTATTCATGCAAATAATATAACATATTCCCAACATTCTCCCACTTCTTGTTTTCTTTGCACATAGGGGGTCACAAAAGTACATGATTAAAAATACAAGACGATAATTCCAATTATTTTTTTACATCAAGAGAACAGTGGTCATATATTTTTTTAATGAATACACAAAAGTCTTCAAAGTTTCCACCTTCACAAATAATGCTTTCTTTTCTTCAATCATCTCTCACAAAGTGATATTGGACATTAATATGTTTTTTCATTAAAATGATACATGGGGTTATTTACTAAGAATATTACATTATGAATATCATAATATATCCTCATAGCTCGTTTTACCAACCTAACACCTAAACAAAATCACTGTAACCATACTACTTCCTTTCCTGCATGAGTGATTGTAATGTATTCAACTTTTGTACTTGAAAGTGCCACTACAAACTATCATGTGATCATCCAACTAATTTCTCCTCCATATAGGTTAAACACATTCCCACTTATAGATATTTTTTAATCCATATCGTTAGCCCAATATACATCAACAAACCCATGTATGTCCAACACTTTGTCCAATCCTAGTCTTCCTTGATACCACAATCCACAAATAGTAGTTCCAGAAAAATACCTAAAAAACCTCTTTATTTTCTCCAATGTTCCTTACCTTGTTTTTCCATATACCTATTGAGTACTCCCATTACATGTGCAATGTTTGGTTTAGTACAAAAAATTTCTGATTAGAGGTTCAGTATTTAGCTAAAAAATGAAAATGCTCAGAAATGCTCCAAACCAGAATGATCGGATAGAGCTTGTCACCAGAATTCCAATGCAACTTGTTTCATCAAAATCCAAGTTCATATGAGTAAGTTATGGTATGATGTTCGTTTTCCCAAATAGGTAAAAATTGTGCAAAACAATGATAGACTGATGACTTGGCAGTCCAGACAGCACCTCAGGAATTTTCAGGGAATATTCTCCAGATTTCAGCCAGTGACACTATGACAAGTGTCACCATCAAATTCGCCAATGTTTCTTAGGGAAGTTGAATTTTTTCCTCCTAATCCTAAGTTGGGAGTTTCTTCTATGGTGGATATTATTTTAATGGTGGAATTTTTGGGCCAATGGGGAAGTGCCACATGGCGCAGCCGGAGGCTGCCACATGCCCTCCCCCATGGAAAGGTTGGATGGCATGTTAATTTTTATCCAAGGTCGAATGCAAATATCAAATGGTGCAATCATTTTATATACCATGGTTCAACCATAGTCGTGGGGTGTAATATATATCACATATATTATATCAACATATAATTTTTAACCAAAGTCAAGACCTATGGCCTGAATTGGGGTTCGTTCAACAAAATTTTATGGCGGGTTCGGGGTCGAACCCACGACCACCCGCACACAGCACCAATGCCTTACCGCCATACCATACCATGAGTTCCTCAACCATTAAGGACTTTGCTTCTATTTAAATATTGTCGCCGCAGAGTTTGGGGGTTCGGAGGGGACCAACCCCATGAGCCATCCCCCTCCCACATGTCCGAGCACAAAGACCAGGAGCCAAATACCATTTCGGCGGGAGTTTAAAATGGAACTAATTCTGACAAGAAGAGTTTATTAATGTTAATATGTGGTTTAACCACGTTAATCCATAATCAACAAAAAAATGCGCTCTGCGTTAATCCGTTTGTTAACCTCACTTAATTCTTTCTTATCGCTATTTAAATGTGTTCTTATATTAGTGTCAGGTTTGGTGGACTTGCCAAATGCAGAGAAACTCCACATTTAGTGGAGTTAACTGGCAGACTTCCAGAATTAGTGGAGAAAAACTAGGAAAATTTGGTTTTTCGATAACTGAGGCAATTTTCGACCAATTTTGGCTTAGGAAGAGTCATTATTGGTATATTTTGATGTTTTTGAGCCATTAGAGTAGGTTGTAGAGGCAACAGGAGACTGTAAACAGCAATTTTTCACAATTTGATCTAATAAAAAGGCCCACACTATGAAGTTGGACCAAGGAGATGTAGCCCTCCTTCATCAAAAAAACTCCTTCATCAAAAAATTTTGTATTTGTCTCTGTTATTTGTGCTTGTTGTATTTTTATATGTTGTTGTTCAACATTGAGTTTCCATTCTTTTAATTTCATGAAATACATTTAATCTCATCAAGTTTAATGAATTGTCAATCATAAGCACATGTATAAACCCTTGTATGATAAGAAAACCAAATCACTTTAATGCTAATTATGAAACTGATATTAGCACACCATCAACTAACAATCAATTTCAGATCAAGTTGGTATCGGAAAACAAAGTTGCTAAAGGTTATTTTCTTGCTTTTCTTGAGATTGTGTAAGAAGGGTTTTAATAGTTGCAATTTTGTGATGCTTACAAGGTTGAAGTTGCAGAGAGGATAAGGGAAGTTATTGGTTGTTAGTACTAATATTAAGAAAAGATGAAAGAGATTTGAGAGAGAATCATCTTCACCCAAAGTTCCACTCAAAACTACACTTGAAGCACCTCAAGTTCTATCTCCAACAGTTGAGATTGAAGAGGTGCAAATTGCACAAGAAGCTGAAGTGATTGAAGAGATACAAGCATCAGAGGTTGAGCTTGAATCCTTAGCCATTATGTCAGGAGTTGTAGAGACTCATTTACATTCAAAAGAGGAGGATTTCAAGAGAGACTTCAAGGACATTCAAATAATGGTTAAAATCATGTTTGATGCATTCACTGCAGAAAGAGCAAGAGAAGGTTCTAAGCCTCCACATGTAGAAGGATCTTCATATGGTAATAAGGATGAAGATAAGAGTTCGAAAGGTAGTGGAGGAAAGCCACCTCCATCTCCACCATCCTCATCCTCATCATATTCATCATCATCTTCATCTTCCACTTCCACCACAAAAACCACCCACACTCATTCAAAAATCCCAAAAGGAAAAACTCCATTACTCAAGTTGGACATCAACTTTGAACTTCCCATGTACAATGGTGAGATAAATGCAGAGAATTTAGACAATTGGATTCATCAATTGGAAGTATACTACAAAATTTAGAATCTACAAGAGGATGACATAAAGATCCAGTTGGCTTCATTAAGGCTAGAAGGAGCAACACTAGTTTGGTGGGAGGTAAAGACTAAAGAGGAAATGTGAATTCATGGTAAGATATCCATTTCTTGGGTTGAATTCATTTCTTCCATTAAAAGGCAGTTTTATCCATTAGCCTATATGCAAAAAGGAATAATGAATTAGTAAAACTTTAGGCAACTCAAAGGCCAAATCGTTCAAGAGTACACCCAGGAGTTTAGAAAGAAGGATTTGTTGTTAGGAGTAAACTTGAATTCGCAAGATACACTCTTGAAATAAATTGGGGGTTTACATTCCTACTTGAAACATACTATCCTTATGTTTAACCCAAACAACTTAGATGAAGTATGTGTGCAAGCCACACATCTTGAAGCAAGGGGAATAACATTCAGGAAGAGGGCAATAAGAAGAAGCCATTCAAGGGTAAGAGAAAAGAGAAGGGAGGAAAATGAAAGGGAAAGAAGAGTGCAAGCATCAAGAAAGAAGGGGATAAAAATACATGCAAACATTGTTCCAAAGAGGGGCATGATGAAGCCCACTCTTGGAAACTACACCACGAATGAAGGCCAATGAAACCAAATAACAAAGGGAAACAAAATATGATTTCCACCACACAACAAGATCTTGGATATAATTCAAGAGATAAGACCAAGATTGTATCCATGGTTATCAAAGGAAAGGAAGCCATAGAAAGTACTAGTTCCTCAATTAGTCACAACAACACTCCAAATTAAGACACAAGGATAGAATTGTTCCATGTTAGAGTGATTTCAAATCATACAAAGATTGATGCATTGTTTGATAGTGGGTCACAAGAAAACCTGATTTCAGAATACTTAATCAAAAAGATTAACCTTGAAGCCATACCACATCATAAACCATACCCATTGGGTTGGATAGTTAATAATGCCAATTTACAGGTTACAAGGAAATGTATATTTGGATTTGCTATTACTGCAAACTTTGTTGATGAAATCGAGTTGGATGTGGTTCCACTTGAAATTTTTGAGATTATCTTGGGAAGTCCATATTTGTATTACAGGAAAGTGGTGTTTTATCACAATGAGAAAAAATATCATTTTCTTGAGGATGGAGTGGAGTATATTGTGAGAGCTCATCGCAAAAAACTGAATATTTCTTCAGTTAATGCAGGGAAAATGAAGAGGATAGTTAATGCAAGTAAAAATTTTGTGATTCTCATGATCAAGAAAATTGTTGATGTTGACTATGAATCTTTTGAAGGATGTGATGACAGATTAAAATCCGATTTTTTTGATGTGGTAAGTCAACATGGCGAGATGTTTTAAGAACCAAATGGGTTACCTCCCAAGATGGGAACTCAACATGAGATTCAGTTGTAGCAGGATGTTCCACTTCCAAACATTGGTATGTATCGAATGTCAATTATGGAGAATTTGGAAATCAAGAAGAAAATTCAAGAATTTTTGAACAAATTTATCATACGTCCATCTACTTCGGCATGTGGTTCACCAATTTTTTTGTTACCAAAGAAGTACAGGACTTGGCGCATGTGCATAGATTTCCGTGCACAGAATAAAATCATGGTAAAGAATCGCTACCCACTCCCATGCATTTATGATTTGCTAGATCAGTTAAAGTATGCAAGGTATTTCACTAAGTTAGACTTGCGAAGTGGTTATCATCAATTTATAATAGTTGAGGAAGACAATTGGAAAACTACTTTTAAAACTAGACAATGATTATTTGAGTGGCTAGTTATGTCATTCGGTCTAACAAATGCTCCAGCTAATTTCATGAGAGTCATGTATAATGTACTTATACAATTTCTATATGAATTAGTCATTGTTTACTTACATTAAATACTTATATTCATCAAATCAAGAGAAGAACATCGCATGCATGTGAATAAGGTACTTGATGTCATGAAAAAAGAGAAAATATTTTTAAAGATGTCAAAGTGCGAGTTTGGAAAGACTTATTAGTGTATTTGGGACACATTGTTGGAGGAGGTGAGTTGAAGATAGATCCTTCCAAAGTAGAGGTCATTTTGAATTGGCCGAAGCCCAATATGGTTATAGACGTGAGAAGCCTTCTTGGGGCAACACAGTATTGGAGGAAATTCATTGCTAATTTTTCTTCCATTGCAGCTCTGTTACATGCATTGACAAGTGTTAAGAAAGTCTTCCATTGGGGAGATATGAAGCAAAAATAATTTGATGCTTTAAAGCAAAAGATATGTTCAGCACCGGTATTGGCTCTTCCATATCTTAGACAACCATTTGAGATCCAAACAGATTCAAGTGATTATGTTGTGGGAGCATTTCTCATGCAGCATGGTAAGACTATTTCATTTCATTATGAAATTTTTAATGAAGTGTGACTAATTATCCCACCTATGAAAAAGATTTATATGCATTGGTATAAAGTGTAAAGAAATGGAAGCACTATTTGATGGGGAAAGAGACCACTATCCATACCAACCATCAGCCTTTACAATACTTACAATCACAGTCAAATTTGCAGCAATCAAGACATTTCAGATGGATTGTATTTCTACAACAATTTCATTTGGTTATCAGGTATAAAAAGGGAATCTACAATAGGGTAGTTGATATGCTCTCTAGGCCTATTTTAAATTCATCTATTATACTCAAGCACAATTTAACTATGCATGAAAGTTACATTGAACAATATGCATATGATAGTGATTTTCAACATGTGTATGAAAGCTTGAGTCAAGGAAACCAAAATGAAGAATTAGATTATCATGTGCATAACAGTTTGTTGTATCACTTGGGCAAGTTATGTATACCACAGGGAGAAAGAAACAGTATCATAAGGGAGGCGTACACTTCATTTATTGTTGGACATTTCGATGTAGGAAAGACAGTAGCAAATCTCCAAAGGTATTGTTATTGGCCACACATGATTTATAGTGTATCTCGTTTTATTAGAGGATGTTCTTTATGTGCAATAAGTAAGCCTAGTAATAGGAAACTTGGATTGTACACTCCACTTGTAGTTCCTGTTGGGTGCCAGTTTTGTACTTATTTCCTACATCTGTTTCCCCCATTGTTACCTTGTGACTACAACCATTGGGACTATATTTGCCTCTTTTTCTACTTTTCTATCCTAAACAGTGATGTTTTACCTTATTTTCATTATCTTGTCGTCTCATCGATTATTATGATGTATCGTTTCTTTTTTTATGACTAACTAGGATAAATGTTGGAAGAATTTCTCTGGTCTTTTGTTGTCCTTCTGGATGTTATTATTAGCACAAAATATTTAGAGCATGAGGCATACAGAAGAAGTAAAAGTGTGTTGTTACAGTGAGTTGTTACACCACAATTTTGTTACATCACGGTGTTGTTACAGACCCGCTATATAAATTATTGTTACAGTTGTATTGCTAACTGGATATCGTCAACTTCGGAATGTCGACCTGTCCTCAATTATTGTTATGAATACAACTGTCATTTTCCACGAATAGTTGTAGAAGTCATTACATATTCTATTTTAGGATGACAGCTTCTAGGCAGTTTTGATTGTAATCCATACTCTTCCAGTCAGAATTTTTTTAAGAAGTGGTTGTAACTCTATGTATCTTATTTTGATCAGCATGAGAATCGTAAGATTCTCATGACTGATTTGTTCCTAGTTTTTCTGAACATGTAACCATTATATAACTCTCAACCCTTGAGGTCAAGGGGTTAGCGATGAACAATATTACTTTTGGCTCTATACTTTTGGTCACATTAATACAAAGATATCACGTTGTTGTTGTTACATGTGTTGTCTGGTTTAGTTTTCATTTAAGTTTCTATCTCTTCCTACACCCTGCTAGGGAGGAAGGGCGCTCCTCTTTAGCAAGGACTGTAGTGGTTAAGGTAGTTGTACTATATTTCTTAGTTGCTTTACATATTGGTAGAATTTCCATTGTTTATGTTTTGGCTGTTAGTATATCTGCTTCAATTTCGATATTATTATGCTGTTATACATATGTGATTAGAGATACTAGCTGGTGTAATTATGTGTGGCGCGCTAGGTACAGTTAATTGAGGCATGATTATATTCCTATAGATTGCTTTTATTTCTGCATGAGTGATTTATTTCAACACTTGATTCAACAATGATTCTCTTTACTTGATTTTTTTATGGTTTGATGTATCGACACAGGCAGTGCAACTATCATTGAAATAAAAGACGTCCCTAGATTGATAATTTATGTGTACCATATTATTCATTTAACAATGATTAATATAGTCCAACATTTTGGCGCCATTGTCTAGGATGGAAGTGACGATCCAATCAACCAGAATTGTTTGTTTGATGATAGAGTTTTCCTAGTCTACAACTATTGGGCGGTAAGATGAGAGGTAAGAACCTACACATCGCTCTAACATACCTGGGCGGGCTCACCATTGCTACACTAGGGCACTTAGAAGTATAGGGTGTTGTAGGGGCTACAACATGTCCTCAACTACACAACTGTTGGGTGATAAGATGAGAGGTAAGAACCTACGCATCACTCTAACATACATGGGAGAGCTCACCATTGTCTCATTGGGACACTTAGAAGTGTGATTTTCTAGGTGTTTTCTTCAGTGTGTCTTCAGCTATATAGTTGCTGGCCGGTAAGACGAGAGGTAAGAACTTGCACATTGCTCTAACATACTTGGGCAGGCTCACCGCTGTAGAAACTGAAGCACTGGTAGGAAGGGTTGATACACATAGGGTCCATGTGTGCTAGTAGGACAATAGAGAAATCCACAACACCCCCCACTCTAACTAACTACAGGAAATATGGGTCGTAAGAAGGAAAAGAAGAGTACAAACTTGGGGATAAAGACATTATTTGGAGATCTGATCTCAAAAGAAAAAAAGGAACATACTACTTCATATAGAGACAATAGGAAGATGGGACCACAGAAAGCTGCTACCATATCAAAGTCTGAGGCATTGGTACCTTCTATGTCTGGACCTCATTGTTGAGTCAGATAGAGGTGACTTTTGTGACAACTCTATTGTACCTCCATTTAATTACGAACCTGGGGTAAGTATTTTATTCCAAGAGTGTCAACACAGTATATGCGACTTAACTAATCTACGGGTGCTCTTTGTCAATGTTCAGAAGGAATTACTAACTTTGGAAGCTTTTTGATCCTAAAGAAGATGTCTTAGATGGATCTTTTAGCCTAAAGCTGAGTAAGGGGATTTGAGGTTTCTCTACTGGAATAAAAAATAAGTTCTATTAAACTGAACAACGGTCTAGATAAATCAAGCAAGAATTGAAATGACAGTAATGAAATTAAGTAGAACAGTAGTCTAACTAAATTGTTTCAGACATGGAATTGAATTGAATCGATGACCTAGCGATCTAAGCAGTAATGAAGTAGCTATTCGGCTAGAAATGTAACTAGAATGGTGACTAGCTATGTAATAATGAAATAGTAGTTAAACAATATGACTAGCTATGTAATAATGAAGCAGCTGTAGAACTAAGCAATATAACTAGTTGTGCAATAATGAAACAGTAGTATAACTAAGCAATACGACTAGCTGTGCAATAATGAGACAACAGTAGAACTAATCTAGTAGCAATGAATAGCAATAGAACCGAATGGGTCAAATAACTCATACAGCTATCATTAAGTAATTTTGAAATGGATTTCTCTGTAAGACTTAATTAAACAACATTAATCAATTGGTTAATTTCTTTATTATGCCACGCAATGCATGGAGATGCAGAATGTTGAAATCAATCTTTCTACGGCCTAGAAATTAACTATCATGACAACAGACGAACCAGTATTAACAAAACATTATCAGAAACGAGATTGCACTTGTCTCATTCTAAGAATGCAATTTCCAATGATTCATTAAAGAAGAAGAGTTGTAATTATATCAATGGAAATATGTATTAAAACTGCACCAAGTTTACAAATATCAATTCTATAACTTTTTAGAACATGGAAACGTGCGTGGAGCTCCTGGAGGTTGGGCCCAGACCTACAGAAGTCTCAGCACTGAGGAAACTTCGGAAGATAGTTACTCAAAACTCTCTATTACATCCAGGAATGCTATGGAATATAATTAGACAAATTGTTCTGGATTTTCTATTATCGGATTTTTTTTCTCATTCTATTCTTTGCCCCTTTAAAGGCGATCTTTGGAATTTCAAGAATGTATCTCAATCGACAGCCCGCTATGCGTGGTTGTCATTTTAGTTCTTAGACTCAATCTTCTCGTTTGCCTTCCATTGGCCGTTTGGACTACTTTGTCCTTGTGTCCGTCTATTGGCTTTCTTTTGCTATTGGTTTAGGCATTCCTAGTTTCCTGCAAGTAAAGACAAAAAAGAGTCAATTCCTTATTATAAATCGTCCTTTCTATCATTAGTCTGATTGTTCCTATTTTCATGATTTTCATTCCTTATTGTTAATATGAAGAGGGATTTTCTTGAAATTACAATATGATTTGCAATATTTAATGGGTGAAAATCATACCTTAGTCTGGGCCCACCATGCTCTCCTACTTACCTTGTTGCATGTCCTCATGCAAACAAATTATTAAGATGTAACTGAGTTAAAGAATAGGCGGGGTAGGGTCTCTCATTGGGTGCTCTGTAGCCTCGCTTTCTTTTTATGAGTGTGAAGGCAGGCCCTGTGACTCCTTCTGGCAACTCATAGTCATGATTATACTCTTCAAGGGGAAGCCAGAGGAGGGGATTCTAATATCTGCAACCTAGCCAGGTGGGCCCCATGCTGTATACTAAGCCGCTGTATAAATAGAATCTGGAAGCAGCAGCCTTGAAGTTCCTATAATTGAATGGCTCCCTATTTTTCACATTATTCATGGAGGCCATCCATCATTGTTTAGTTGCTGCTAGGGCTGCTTCCAAGATGCCTTCAAATTAATCTCGTGCATTTTCAATGACATATTTATGGAGAGGACCCAATCTAGACTTCACACCCAGCCTTCTCATGAAATTCTGATGTTAGATTATCAACTGCATGGGTTTCATAGGCTCCCCCCTGACCCATAGTTCTAGATTATGTTCTCTTTTCTGAAATATGCCATAAGCTTTGGCCCACCTGATTTGGTTTTTGGAAAATGAAAGAAAAGCTTGTAATTTAACATCTCCT
Organism: Pinus albicaulis; assembly: GCA_034641835.2. Classification (NCBI taxonomy): domain Eukaryota; kingdom Viridiplantae; phylum Streptophyta; class Pinopsida; order Pinales; family Pinaceae; genus Pinus; species Pinus albicaulis. Next base: position 874,279,015 of record CM076570.1, read on the forward strand.
ATGAAGGGGTCGGGGTTGCTATCAGTGTCATTTTATAAAAAGAAATTGTGCATGTAGAGCTCACATAAGAAGCGTTGAACCTGTTCATCCTAGTCATTACAGCATTGGATGAATTCCTCTATAGTCTTAAGGGAAGTGGATTTCCATGCTCTTATAGCTTTAACTTTCAGAAGTAGGTACTGCTCTGTTAAGAATAGGGCGTAGTTAGTTTCCGGTGACCTACATGATAAAGAATCATCATATAGAGAGAAAATTGCAGAGATATTCTCTTTGGCTTGCTCTACCTGCCTTTGTACTGCTTTAACCTTTTCCTGCTCACTTCTAAGCCGGGAAAATGTCTCATCTTTAGTAAGAGAGAGGTCAGTGAATTTATTTTGCAGTGCCTAGTGCTCTTGTAATGGCACTACCTCCTTCTTGTACTGTGTCAGTTCATGCCATAATTGCACTAACTCATTCTGTAATCTTTGCTTAGTAGTTATCTCTATTAAATAAGCATAGGTAGGGACTTCCGCTGTTTTGATCCCTTTTTCCTCCAAAACTTTCTTCTCAGTTTGGGTGGATGTTTCAATGATGTTTGCTTCTTCTGTCGGTACTTCAGCTTTGGTGGTGGTTGTAAAAGTGGTTTGTGTTGGGAATGTTGTCATTGATGGCAAAGGAGAAAGCGCTGAAGCACAGTGAAGGCAATGGAGGCAGCAAAGAAGCAAATGAAGGTAGAGGTAGAGCGACAGAAGTTGCAGAGGCAGCAAGAAGAATGTCAAAATGTAACAGTCACAGAAGCACAGCGAAGAACCGTTATCGGAAGGCAGAGACAGAGGCAGAGAGCCGTTATATCATTCCGAGAATCACTTAACTCCAGCGAAAAGTCTGCACGAGGCTCTGTATTTAATGGGAGAATAATCGAAGCCGTGACAATTAAGAACCTGTGATGTGATGAATGGTGTTGTGCACGCAATAAGAAGAATTGATGTAAATAATGTCGATACTGTCGATAAGGGGGTGATAGAGCCACGAGTATAAGCCACAACAGAGACATGGCTTTAACCCATGTATAGAAGAAGTGGTGCTCATCAGACGAGCACTATAGAACGAGGAGATAAGATGCACGAGAATTATATCAAATTTGAATAAACGTTGAACCCAACGGGCGGAACCGGAGTGTAAGGGAGAATGGAACCATGACCGATGAACAGTGAACGTGGATTGCCGAAAACTACCCTGCAATTTCGCACCGCTTTTCCGGAGCAGGCGGTATTTGTGGAATCGGAGCAATTCCATAGGGAAGCCGCCGCGTGTCTCGGTGGTATTGTAAAGCGACGAGTTAACGTGCGCCTTCGCGCATTAAGGATCGACGGAAGACGCCCAGCGAAATATATATAGGGTTCGTTGATCTGGAGAAAGGCTATCCAATGGTGGGCGCTCGCAGGACTTGCACGAGGATTAACAAAAGTGTGTGGACGATAAGTAATGTACGGTGTATGCATTCGCGATGGTATTGTGGGCTCGGGACGGATATCTATGTTATGAACTTGGTTTATTAACATTAATATAAGGTCCGACGGAGTTATATGTAAGGAGTTGGTTTATTAACGTTAGTCGACGCATTATAAGGTCTGATGGAATATATATGGAAATATTACGTATAATCGATATATGGATATTACGTGGATTAATATATGTACGTGTCGAGGGCCAATTTACTTGGTTTCAATAGCCAAAGTACTATGTCGATTATAATAGTTATATATGCAAAGTTGGCACATATGCGTATGCAATGGACTGTCGAGCTATAACTATAGAGGAATGATGAAATTATAACCCAATTCCATGAATTGAGACATTAAAATAAACTAGACTTATTTTTTTGAGTTTCCAGCGTAGAATAAGTGTAGAGAGAAAGATTGCCCGAGTTGGAATATGATTGAGCATGAAACTAAAATGCAAATATGGAAAAAGAAAAAGAAGAGGAGAGCATGCAGAGATAAACAGAGATTACAGGTTTGACAGGTATACATTCACAGGTGCACACAATTACAGTGAACCAAGGTATGCATAACAGGTTCTTAACAGCAGCAGGAAAAGACAAATCCAGTGAAGCCAAAATCCAGGAAAAGAGTTGAGTGAAATTGAAATATGTAATTAAAAATGTGAATATAAATGTTGTAATTATTGTTATTTTTTGTGATGTAGAGGCAAGTATGCTAAGGAAAATACAAAAATCCCACTGTAGCATGAAATATTGTGCATATTATTATGATTTTAAATTGAGTTGGACAAAGAAATGACGAGGCAGAAGACCAAGGGGTATGACCATCCATTTCGAATTCCTAGAGGAATAAAAACAGTCATATGAGAACTTCTATATATATAACATCAATTTGATAAGCAAAAAAAAAAAAAAGGGAAAAAGGATATAGTGAGAGAAAGAGAGAGAGAGAGCAGATATAGAGAATGCAGAATATAGAAGAATAAAGCAGAGAAGATTAAGAGAAGAAGAGCATATACATAATAGAGTTGATATCTGAAGTAAATCAGCAAACATTCAGCTTAATAGCTGTCAATTGTAGCTGACAAAGGTTGAATCCTCCTGTAGGTTGGTGCCTAGAGAAAATTGAAGGGAGTTGGTGCTTCCTTGCAAGTTGCAGCTTGCAGAATTGAGGTTGGAGCCTCCTGTAGGTTGGTGCCTACAGAAAAATAGTGGTGAGAGGGAGTAGGAGCTTGCCTTTGCATCACAACAATAATAAGATGTGGTTTTCTCCCGTTATGGGTTTCCACTTATATCTGGTGTCTCTATGCATGATAGTTATGTATTGAATCTGACATGTATCATCTGCTTAATACCTGCAACTCTCATATTAATTCTACTGCTATATTAAACTAATACTTGCTGCTTGCATTCTAAGATTACTCACACATTAAATTGGATATGAAATGAAGGTGTAAATAGTTTAATGAAAAAAAAATTCAAAGATTAGGAATGTATTAAACTGATTCACCCCCCACCCCCTCTCAGTTTAATTAAAGGCTCAACAGTCGGGGTTTCTATCAGTGTCATTTTATAAAAAGAAATTTTGCATGTAGAGCTCACATAAGAAGTGTTGAACCTACTCATCCTGGTCATTACAGCATTGGATGAATTCCTCTATAGTCTTAAGGGAAGTGGATTTCCATTATCTTACAGCTTTAACTTTTAGAAGTAGGTACTGCTCTGTTAAGAATAGGGCGTAGTTATTTTCCGGTGACCTACATGATAAAGAATCATCATATAGAGAGAAAATTGCAGAGATATTCTCTTTGGCTTGCTCTACCTGCCTTTGTACTTCTTTAACCTTTTCCTGCTCACTTCTAAGCCGGGAAAATGTCTCATCTTCAGTAAGAGAGAGGTCAGTGAATTTCTTTTGCAGTGCCTGGTGCTCTTGTAATGGCACTACCTCCTTCTTGTACTGTGTCAGTTCATGCCGTAATTGCACTAACTCATTTTGTAATCTTTTCTTAGCAGCTATCTCTATTAAATAAGCATAGGTAGGGACTTCCGTTGTTTTGATCCCTTTTTCCTCCAAAACTTTCTTCTCAGTTTGGGTGGATGTTTCAATGATGTTTGCTTCTTTTGTCGGTACTTCAGCTTTGGTGGTGGTTGTAAAAGTGGTTTGTGTTCCAATTTCCATAGTAGTTTCTAGTTTTGTTTGGGTCCCTATAGTGGAAGTTTCTTCTTTCGACTTCCTGACCCTTCTTTTTCTTTTTTAACTGCTTCTTCAAGTGTTTTACCAGCTTCTTCAATTTTTTACAGGTCTTTCTCAAATTCTCAATTTTTCTCATGTCTAAACCTTACCTTGTTTTTATAGGTGGCAGGGGAGTAGAATTTTATTGCTCAAGGGTAAGGTCTAGAATGGTGTTTCCAATTACTTCTTCAAAATTGCCCTCAGTATGAGGGTCTTGACAGGGAGGATCAATGCTACCTCCTGGTGATAAGGGAACTGTCTCTGTGTGAGAGGTTTGTTCCACGAGGACAGTGTCACCTGAATCAGCCTGTGATTCCAATCTTTTATCTGTCTATCCTTCACCATATACTTCATAATTATTAATTGGAGACAGGGCTTCATTCTCTTTTAGTTCCTGTTGATCGGATAGGATATCCGTGTGACCAGAGCTACTGGGGGAGGCAGTTTTATCAGCAAATTCTTCTTGCTCCCCTACTTCCGATGAGTTCCTTAATTCGAGGTTTTTCCTTATTTGCCCTAGGAATAGGGCCATTTCCTCCTCAAATCCTTGTAAGGGTGCTTGCGATGGTTCTGCTCCATATATGGCATTCGACGTTCCCTGGGGTGTTCTAGCCCATTTTTTTCTATTTGACTCTGATGTTGAGGCTCGACTTATTTTTCTTTTTGGATGATTTACCCTAGGAGGCTCGGTTTCAGCACCCTCAGGGTTAACTTCAGGTTCCTGCACTTCTGGGTTAACTTCTGGGTTGACAAAATTGTGCCATGCTAGATGTTGTCTATCTATCTCATGAATAATGATTAACTTTATTAATCCTTGGTGAATAACCACTGATTGGGGCCTCTTAGCTTTTCTTAGTCAAACAACAGTATCATGCAATACAGAATTTAAAAAGGCAGGCATATTAATTGAAATTTTTTGTTTGAGTGCAACTAAGAGTTTAAGCTGTCGAGGTTTTACCACTTCCCAACGTCTTGTGCATGTTATGAATCTTTGGATGAATACTACCAATTCTTACCATGGTTGGTTTAAGGAAGCGGGAGAAATCCCTCTAGATTTTTCGTTCCACTGGTTCATCTGGGTCCTGGTATAGTGCTATTGCTTCTCGTAGGAGTAGATTCTTTTCTACCCATCTTTCCCCTTGTGTTGGTATTCCAGAAACTGCTGCTATGATTTCTTCTGTGACAGGTATGGTTCGGCCATTTACTCTGGTTTTCCCAACCCACAAATTTTGCAGGAATTCAATTGCAATTTCTGTGTTGTGTCCTTGTAATCTATGCACATATGTTAGCCATCTTGCTCACTGAAGAATGGCACTTGCTACCTCTGAAATTGGGAAATTCGACGGCTCATTTCGAAGAGTATTTCCTCCCATGGCTGGTATACTTTTCTCTTCTGGCTATCTCTTTTTTTTGGCTTTGCTGTTTCGTCAAGGAGCTGAGTGTAACTGAAAAAGAGATCGCGGTTTTGTATAAAGAGTCTTCATGCCTTAATTTTAGCATTTACCGATGTGTCTGACGGGATTTGTGTGGGGATTTCATTTTCTTGCCAAATTAAAGCCAATCAAAGTCAATTACACCTCTCCCTCTTTAGAAAAGGGCGCCCATGTCCTCAAGTACTGGAGAGATTCGACCAGTGATGAATGTGAGCATGGGGATGTCATATTTTAGTAATTTTGTGTGTGGAGGATTGGCGGTTAAGTAATTACTTCATGTACAGCAAACGATCATATTTAAAAGTTTTCATGATTGAATCTTGTGTGGAGAAGGCCGAGGCATAAGAGAAAACAGTATTGTCATTATTATGATATGATGTCTTTGTATGATTAGAATGTTGTGACAGAAGCAAGATTTAATCAAGTATTTGATTGGCGTTGTCCTTCCCAAGTTTGAAATATGTAATCAAATCTTCGTTATTTATTCTTGTGGTAAGTCATGATTGTCACTAATTCGAGTAATAGGTTTGTAGTAAATAAAATGGAAAAAAAGGTGTATGTAGAAATATTTTATTGAAGAAGCATTCTTTCATACCACAAGCAGGGCCACTGCTGCTAGCAAGCGTTCATAGCCTCGACAGGGTTGCTTTTTAACCTGAGAAATGAGCCATGATCCTTATGTGATAATAGTTATTTTATTATTTTGATAGAGATATTTCCATGCTAGTATGGTAACCAGGTAATCATGGTGCCATTCACTAGAGTTGTATCAAAATGATCAGGCCAGCTCGTGATGAGACCTCCTGTCCTTCAAGTTAGAAGGTCATTACCCTGGTGTGGTTGCCATAATGGGCATGTCAATTTCTTAGAATCTTATGATCATTCTAGGTTGGCTCATGATGATACCCCCTATCCTCTCTTAAGATATGTAAATGTAGTATTTGCTTTTGTGTTTTAGCAGTTTTATCCATTCGAAGGTCACTGTGCTGGTGTGGTAGCTAGATAATTACAGTGCCATTCACTAGAATTGTAACAGAGTGATCATGCCGGCTCATGATGAGACCTCCTATATTTCTAATAGATGAGAAGGTCATTACCCTGGTGTAGTGGCCATAGTGGGCATGTCACCTGCTCAATTCCTATGATCATGTTAGGCTGACTCGTGATGAGACCCCTATCCTCTTTTGGTATTTTCATGTCACACCATGATTGTTAAGGAAGGCTCATTGACTCCTTAAGAGTGAGGGATGGTGAAAGAAGTAGAAAAAATAACACCATTAATATGCCTTGTTCCATTTCTTCATGTTGTAGGGTCATATTACTCAAATAGTGCAAAAAGACATATCATTATAGGGTCCTGAGTCACTTGATATCATATTCAAATTGTGGGTAGTTTTAGCCCTTATGTTGATGTGTGTATAATATCAGCTTCTGTTTAAGAATTGTAGTATCATAAAACATCATATTTGAAATTTTATCAATTGCTTTCTCTCCTTCAAGTTCCATTCCCTACTCAAGGTTATTCAATGAAAATAATGGCTATTTTAAGATATTGAGAAGTAGCTTCTTTAAAGATTGGTTGGGAAGAATGCTTAAAAATGTTGAAGGGTGTTAAGAAAAATTCTCAAAAATGCTAAAACGCTCAAAAAATGCTCAAAAATGGGTTTTTTTTTTTAAGGAACATTCAGCTTGTTCAAAGATGGAACAGCAGTTGTTTCCAAATGGAACAGCACAAGCAGCGCGGAAAAAACTGTTTAAAATTTGATTGAACCGCTGTCGTTCAGAAATTGAACAACAACTGTTCCTGGATTGAACAGCAAAGTTAAAAAACGCAGCAAAAAGTTGTTCAATTCTGTTGAAATGCTGTCCTTCAGGGATTGAACAGCAGCTGTTCTAGATTTGAACAACAAAAATTAAAAACACGGCAAAAATCTGTTCAATTTGGTTGAACCAGTGTTGTTCGAAAATTGAACAGCAATTGTTCTGGAATTGAACGGAAAAACTTAAAAACTCGACAACAGACTGTTCAATTCAATTGAACTACTGCTGTTCAAAAATTGAATAGCAGCTGTTCTGAAATTGAACAGCAAAACTTAAAAACTTGACAACAGGTTGTTCAATTCAATTGAGCTACTGATGTTCAAAAATGGAACAACAGTTGTTCTGGAATTGAACAACAAAACTTAAAACTCGACAATAAGTTGTTCAATTCAATTGATATATTGTATTGTTCTAGAATTGAGCAGCAAAACTTAAAAACTCAACCAAAAATTTGTTCAATTCGATTGAACTGCAGTTGTTCATAAACTAGATAGCAAAGTAAGAAATTAAAAACAACATAGCCCTATAGAAGAATGGATTGTAAATGGGATGAATATACAATTATATACATAATTTACAAGTGATGTTTTCAAACCTCTCATGTACCTGAGTTTGTGGGGTTGTCACCCCCTTATGCGACAACTCAGATGGTGGGATCTTCTCGTGCTTGTTGACAAAAGGATTGCTTCATGAGAGGTTTGTGATAGAGGCGTACTCTGTGACCGTTAACTCGGAAGGTTGAGCCAGATCTATCTATCATGGTCAAAGTGAGGGTACCATTGCTATGAACTTCCTGAATCTCATATGGACCAAGCCATCTTGTTTATAGTTTTCCTGGAAAGTCTTGGAATCTGGAATCATATAGGAGCTCCCAATCTCCTTTTTGGAATACTTTCTTTTTTATTAGATTGTCGTGCCACTTGGATCATTGTTGTTGAATAATCATTGTACGTTGCAAGGCAAGCAGTCGAATTTCATCCAGTTCATTTATTTGTTGAAGTCTTTTATTTTGAGCATCTGTTAAGTCCAATCCTACTTCCTTGGTTGTTCTTAGTGTTTTAATTTCAAACTCAATAGGGAAGATAGGTTCTCTCCCAAATACTAGCTGATATGGTGAATATCTAGTGGCATTTCTCCAGGTTGTTCGATAAGCCCATAAGGCTTCTGGCAGTCTAGTGGCCCAGTCCCGGCGGTGTGCTGCTACTGTCTTGGTGAGGACTTCCTCCAGGACTTTGTTAGTGCTTTCGTCTTGTCCGTTTTCCTGCGGGTGGTAAGGAGACGTAATTCTGTGAATGACATGGTGATTTTTTAAAGTAAATATGATCTTATTTCCTGTGAACTATGCCCCCCCATCGGTTATCACTTCCCTTGGTAGGTCGTATCGTACAAATAGTTCGAAGAGAAATTTAATTACTAATTCTTCCATGGCTCTTAGCAAAGCTACTGCTTCCACCCATTTGGTAACATAATCTATGGCAACTAATATGTTGGCTTTCTGGTTTGATGGTGGGTTAAATGGCCCAACGAAGTCCAACGCCCATCGTTCAAATGGTTCTACCACCAATTTCGGTTGTAGCGGCATTTCAACAGCTTGGCCTGGACGGCCCATCCTTTGGCAGCTGTCACAGGACTGAACATATTTCTTTGCATCTTTAAAAATTGTAGGCCAAAAATAGCCTAATTATAGTATTTTATGCCTTGTCCATCGGTCTGCGAAGTGACCACCATAGGGTTCATCGTGACAGGCACATAGGATGTCATGGATTTCATCCTCCCCTATGCATCGACATATCTGCATATCAGCCCCTGTATGAAATAAGTGTCCTTCAATCCAGGAGAATCATGAACTGCACTGTACAATTAACTTTCGTTCTCTTGCCTTCAAATGTTTGGGTAGCTTCCCAACTGCCAGATAATTTGCGACATCTGCATACCACAGGGTTTTGATTGCTACAGCAAACAAGTGTTGATCCGAAAATTGATCATCGACTGTTGTTGGGTCATCTGTTTTGGGGACTCTTGACAAAAATTCTACAACTACGTTCTCCTTCCCTGGACAATCTCTTATTGTTATATCAAATTCCTGTAATAATAGTAGCCAGCGAGTTATTATTCTATTCGTGATCGGTTTATTTGATAAATATCTGATAGCAGAATGGTCAGTGTATAGGAATACTTGATATCCTATTATGTAGTGCCTGAATTTATTGATAGCATAAATTACAGCCAGGAACTCTTTCTCGGTTACTGTGTAGTTTAGCTCAGCAGGGGTAAGATTCTTGCTAATATAATAGATAGCATATGGTTTTCAGTCTTCTTCTTGGCCGAGTACTGCTCCTATTGTTGTATCAGATGCATCGGAAGAGATATGAAAGGGGAGTTTCCAGTCAGGACCTCACAAGAATGGTTTTGTGGAGACGAGCTTCTTTAATTCTGTAAAAGCAGTGTCACATTTTTCAGTCCACTGAAATTCAACATTGCCAGTTAAAGCATACAGAGGTGCAGCTATCTGTGAGAAAAAATTTATAAATCTTCAGTAATATCCTGCATACCCCAGGAAACTGCATACCTCTGTTTGTATACAGGGTGTAGCCAACAAAAAAATTATCTTTATTTTAGCTGGGTCTACCTGGATTCCTGCCACAAAAATGTAGTGGCCTAGGATTACCCCTTCAGTCATCATCATGTGGAATTTCTCGTTGCTTAGACACAATCTAGTAGTAATACATCGTTCCAGTACCTTCTCTAATGTTTCTAGAGCTTGGTCAAAATCTTCCCCATAGGGTGTAAAATCATCCATGTAAATTTCAAGTCTTTCATTTATTAAATTAGAAAAAATACTAATTATGGCTCTTTGAAATGCTGCCGGAGCATTACATAATCGAAATGGTAACACTCTGTAAGCAAAATTGCCCCATGGGCAGGTAAAAGTTGTCTTATCTTGATCTTCAGGGGCTATTTGTATCTGATTGTATCCACTGAATCCGTCAAGAAAATAGAAAAAACATTTTCTAGCTAATGTGTCAAGGACTTGGTCAATAAAGGGAAGGGGGAAATGATCTTTCTGAGTTTCTTTATTTAATTATCTATAGTCTACGCAGATCCTCCACATCCCATTCTTTTTAAGGACAACCACCAAAGGGGAGACCCTTTTTCTATCTGATATAGGATAAATAAAATTTACATCTAGGAGCTTTTGGAGTTCTTCTTTTACAGTTTCTTTTAAATGGGGATTCAGTCTTCGTTGCGGTTGTTGAACAGGCCGAGTCTCTCTATTAGTATAGATATGATGCATGCACAGCTGTGGGTCCAAGCCCTTCATGTCTTGGTAGTCCCACACAAATGCACCTTGGCGCATTTTAAGTATTTTTACAAGTTTCTGCCTTTGGTTGTCATCCAGGCTACTGTTAATATTCAAAATCTTAGCTGGTTCGATTTCAATAGGTATACTATTACAAACAGTGGTTGTGGGATTATATTGGGTCTTAAAGTTTGTTATGATATTTTCTTGCCCTTCATGCTCGAGGAGTGTTTTCATCATTTGGCATTTCAAATTTTCAGTTTTGGGCAGCTGGTTCATCATGTTACTAATCAGATCATCTTCAGTTTGATTTTTAAATTTGAGAGCCTCTATTAGTGTGAGAGGTGGACGGATGTTTTTCTCCCAATATGTGTCTGGCTGTTTGTGAATTTTTATCATGGGCAGACTTGGTTTGGCAAGCGGATAGATTACAATATTCTTTACAAAATTTCCTCTAGTGATAGTCATGCTGCCTATTCAGTAGCCTATGTAAGCATATGTCATGGCCAACCAAGGCTGCCCAAGAATCAATGGGTGCCCTTCCATCCTGTTTTTCAGATTAATGACTAAAAAATCAGCAGGGTATTCCCATGAGTCTACTGAGACAATAATGTCTTTCATTATGCCTTCTGGTCTAATAACAGATCTGTCAACTAATTCCAGGAGTGTGGCTGTAGGTTCGAGGACCGATATGCCTAGTTTTTCACAAGCCTCTGTAGTTAGGATGTTGATGGCTGCCCCAAGGTCAACCAATGTGTTTGGAAATGAATGTCCAGAAATTTTTACAGTTACAATGGGGTTTCCTGGATCTTCATATTTTACAGGTGATTCTTTTCCTAACAATAAGTTAGACAGAGTTCCTACTACATGAATAGTAGGTGCATCCATTGTTTTCCTAATCTGTTTCTTTCCACATAACTCCTTGATTGTTTTTTCATAGATGGGAATGTCCTGGATGGCCTGCAGAAGAGGAATTTTGACACAAAGATTTCTTAATTCCCCCAGGATATCAAACTCTGAGTGGATTATAAGTCTGGGTAAGTTTAATCTCTCAGGAAATGGTGGTGGAGCTATTTTAAGATCTTCAGGTCTTTGTTGTTCCATTGTTTCCTCATCTTTGTTTGTTTTTGTTATCTCTGTTGAGCTAGGCCCTGTGGATATTTCAATTTGGGATTGAGGTGGAGTTTGGGCCTCTATGGGAAATATGGTACGTCCCGATCTCAACTTCAATTCGTTACATTGTTTTTGTTTGTTTTTGGGTATTGGATTTTCTATGATTTGAATTAATTGAACTAGTCTATTATTGGGATTGGGATTGGGTTGGGATGGTAATTGAGGTCATATGACAGGCTGCTGGTTATGCTAAATGGGGTAGGGGGCTAGTAATTGTTGAGTTCCTGCTCCTGTCGATAAATTTCCCATCCCTGTAGGTCGTTTCCAGTTCCAGTTGTTGTTTTGTGTAGGGGGGTTTGGCCATTGGTTTTGATAAGGGATATTCTGCCAATAAGGGGAAGAACTAGGGAAGTTTTTCCAGTTAATTCCTGATTGATTTTTCGTAGGCCAGGGTGGAATAGGGAAGGTTTGGTTTGGCCAAGTTGGGAAGGGGTTTTGAGTCTGCCAAGTTGTTTTATGGTTTTGATGGTTGTACTGGGGCATTGTAAAGTATTGAGGTAGGTCTTGCGGTATGCCAAGTCGTGCCTGCCATTGCCGACGCTAATTCATTAAATAGACTGGTTCTGTTTCTTCTTCTTCTTCTTTGTAGATGGCTTTCAGCCCAAGGAGTGAAGGACATTGGCTTTCTTCTATATATGTTGTCCTCCCAAGGATCACCGGTCCTTTGGGTTGTGGTCGTGACTGATTTTGAGTTGTTTCTATCTTTTTCTTAGGCATAAAACGGGAGCACCTATCCTATGGTTTCTGTACAGATTGCTAACGGGCGGGCTAAAGGGCAAGCATGTTGCTTACCAGTACACAGGTTCTTACCTTTCACTTTCAATACCCAATTCCTCACAACAATGGAAAAATAATGAATTAAAGGAGATAACTCTCAACACTCTCCCCGGTAACGGCGCCAAAATGTTGAGTCAGATAGAGGTGACTTTTTGTGACAACTCTATTTTACCTTCATTTAATTATCAACCCGTGGTAAGTCTTTTATTCCAAGAGTTTCAGCACATTATATGCGATTTAACTTATCTACGGGTGCTCTTTGTCAATGTTCAGAAGGAATTACTCACTTTGGAAGCTTGTTGATCCTAAAGAATATGTCTTAGATGGCTCTTTTAGCCTAAAGCTGAGTAAGGGGATTTGAGGTTTCTGTACTGGAATAAAACAATAGTTCTATTAAACTAAACAACAGCCTAGATAAATGAAGCAGGAATTGAAATGACAGTAATGAAATTAAGCAGAACAGTAGTCTAAGTAAATTGTTTCAGACATGGAATTGAATTGAATCGATGACCTAGAAATCTAAGCAGTAATGAAGCAGCTATTCGGCTAGCAATATAATTAGAATGGTGACTCGATGTGTAATAATGAAACAGAAGTTAAACAATATGACTAGATGTGCAATAATGAAACAGCAGTAGAACTAAGCAATATAGTTGCGCAATAATGAAACAGCAATATAACTAAGCAATACGACTAGTTGTGCAATAATGAAACAGCAGTAGAACTAAGCTAGTAGCAATGAATAGCAATATAAACGAATGGGTCAAATAACTCATACAACTATCATTAAGTAATTTTGCAATGGATTTCTCTGTAAGACTTAATTAAACAACATTAATCAATTGGTTAATTGATTTATTATGCCACGCAATGCATGGAGATGCAGAATGTTGAAATCAATCTTTCTATGGCCTAGAAGTTAACTATCATGACAACAGATGAACCAGTATTAACAAAACATTATCAGAAACAAGATTGCACTTGTCTCATTCTAAGAACGCAATTTCCAATGATTCATTAAAGAAGAAGAGCTATCATTATATCAATGGAAATATGTATTAAAACTGCACCAAGTTTATAGATATCGATTCTGCAAATTTTTAGAACATGGAAACGTGCGTGGAGCTCTCGGAGGTTGGGCCCAGACCTACAGAAGCCTCAACACTAAGGAAACTTCAGAAGATAGTTACTCAAAACTCTTTGTTACATACAGGAATGCTACGAAATATAATTAGACAAAATTTTCTGGATTTTCTATTATGGGATTTTTTTTCTCATTCTATTCTTTGCCCCTTTAAAGGCGATCTTTGAAATTTCAAGAATGTATCTCAATCGACAGCCCGCTACACGCGGCTGTCGTTTGAGTTCTTAGACTCAATTTTCTTGTTCGCCTTCCATTGGCCATTTGGACTGCTTTGTCCTTGCGCCCATCAATTGGCTTTCTTTTGCTATTGGTTTAGGCATTCCTAGTTTCCTGCAGGTAAAGACAAAAAAGAGTCAATTCCTTATTATAAATCGCCCTTTCTATCATTAGTTTGATTGTTCCTATTTTCATGATTTTCATTCCTTATTGTTAATATGAAGAGGGATTTTCTTGAAATTACAATATGATTTGCAGTATTTAATGGGTGAAAATCATACCTTAGTCTGGGCCCAACACTCATCTCCCTTCAAATAGCATATCCACTCCTAATACCAAAATTCCAGATTTGAAACAACAGTGGAAAGCCATTAATAAAAATCTGAAAATTGAAGGGTCAGGGGAGACTAGTGGGGAGCATCATGGGCCTGAGGACAATATTTAGTTGATCATCATTTGGATGTAGGTATTAAAGTGAAGCAACTGGTCCTAGAACACCCTGCTTGTTTATTTATTTGTCAATCCCATGCATCTTCCAAGGTTAGTTCATCCCATTAGGAAGGATCAGCCATGGGAGACGAGAATGTTAAGACATATGGTACTGCTACTTTTGAATTCCCAATAGTGGTGACACGGGATGAAGCTCCTATGAAAAAAATTCATTTATTGTCTCTACCGTCCTTTCAAGGGATGGTTGTTGAAGATCCTGATACTTTTATGTTCAAGTTCAATGTGTTATGTAGGAGTTATGACTACACTTCAAACGCCCAGAAGCTAAAATTATTTACTGTTGCTCTGAAAGGGGTAGCATTAAGATGGTTCATGAGATTGGGTGCTGGCACGATCCAAACCTAGAATGACATGAGGGAGGCCTTCCTCTTTAATTATCAGGATTACCGTAGAACCAGGGATTTGATGGAAGAGATCTTCAGAATTGCACAGAAGGAGGAGGATAGCTTGGAAGACTACATGGAATGATTCCATTATAATTTACAAAGGTATAAGTTTGGTAACTTAGCCTTGGAAATTATGAAACCTATATTATTAAGAGGTATAAGAGATGAATTTCTGGAGCATTTGAATCTATTGGTAAAAGGAGACATATCACAAGAACCACTTGAAGTAATAATGAAGCTTTGTCTGTGGAGTTCAAGAGGATCGGTCAAAGGGAGAATTTCAGTCCAGGACCCTTCATTTCGGATACAGAAGTCCACAAGTGGAGGAGTAACCAGAATTTATTTGAGGATTTTAAAACCAACCTCCTCAGTACTCTCTCTGCTCATATCACTACGGTACAAGTTAAGAAAGCACAATCATAAGTTGAAGTAGCTTTGGCAATATTCTGTCCTCGATGCAAAAAGAAACATTTAGAAAGAGGAAGTGGACTAAATAGTGCTAGCTTGTGCAACATTTGTGAGTTTGCACATTCTTCTAGTCAATGCCCAGAACTACCCAGACTGAAAGCATACTTTAAGAATCAAGCGAGGATGCCCAGTATTTCTACCGCATCGGATCAAAGAGACCATGGCAGCCATGACCTACAAGTATGCCTCTAGATTTTTCCTCTTTTAATCCTTGGAATAATGTTTATAATATTCAAAAATTTCCATGGTCGTATCCTACTCCTTCCTCAACATAATTTAATTCACCATGGAACCAGTGGCCTTCCTCTCCACCAATGCAATATCCTCCATCGCAATCTCATCCTTGGAGCCAAAATTGGAGAGATAATGGCCAAGGTCTAGTGCCCCCTACACTTCCAATGCAGCAACAGTTACAACTACCTCCTCTTCAAGCTTCTACACCTCCTGTCTAACCCCAATTACCTATGCAAGCTAACCCCAATCCGAATAATAAGGCATCTTAGAGCATATACACCACGGTTAATTTCAAAACTTATATTATCAATCCTATTGGGCTTAACAAGGTTCAGCTTCGATCGAGAAAAGTAATCAGACCATAACATACTCCCATTATTACCGAGGAAGAATGTGAGACACCTAGAAAGAATATAGTCGATTCTGAAATAGCTATTACACCTGTAACAAATGATACAACACCTGCTATTACACTTGTAGCATCCAACTCAAGAAAGCCTGTTGTTTCTACATCATCCAACCCGAGCAGGGTTGGTGCATCTATGATAGCTGAATCAGCTGTTAAAATTCGAGATCCTCCATAACCTCAACAATTAATTGAAACTAGGCCAGCCTCAAAAAATCAATCTGAGTTCCTCAAGGAATTACAGGATTTGTATGTGTGGATTCCTCTGTTACAAGCTCTTAAGGAAGTACCAATCTATGCCAAAATAGTGAGGGATCTGTGTGTCAAAAATCCTGGAAGGAAACCGAAAGACCCTACTACTATTCATGTTATGTGGAAACTGTCTGAACTTATGATTGATCAGCCTTTGTTGACTAAATATAATGACCCAGGGAATCCTACAGTGACTTTCCATATTGATGACCAGCCCATAACTAACACTCTGATTGATTTGGGGGCAACCATTAATGTAATGACGAAAGATCTTTTTATTTCCCTGGGACTTCATGGATTCAGACCTACACCTACAGTGCTTGAATTAGTAGATAGGTCCCATGTCAAGATCGAGGGAATGATATAATATGTGGTGATCATTGTAGCTTCTTGGAATTACCCGACTGATTTTCTTATTTTACAAACTAAATACAACTTAGGAGTCATCCTTTAATCTTGGGGAGACCGTTGCTAGCCACTGCAGATGCATATATCGGATGTAGATCTAGATATATGGTGATCTCCAATGGGAATTCCACTAAGAACCTGAACCTTTACCCACCAGTGAAACCACATATGGATGCGAATAGTCCCTGGTGGGATGAATTTGAACCTGAATCTAATTTTTCCCTACCTCTCCTCACGCTTGGAAAATCACAATACTTTAAGGATGAAATAAAGGATGACATTATTAATGGTTTTATTAGAAATTCACTCTTTTTTTCCTCTATTAAAGATCCAGGAGAAGAATATGAGGTAGATGATGTAATTATTGAAAATTTGAAAACTACTCCATATACTGCCAACAGTCCTGTTGAAATTGAGTGAGGGAAATATTTAAACATTAATCCTAACTTGATTGTTGAACAGAAAAGATTGTTGATACAGCTGTTACAGAAGTATAAAAATGAATTTGAATGGGACTATACTGATATGAAAGGAATCCACCCTGGCCTATGCACTTACCACATTTACCTTAAGGAGGGTTGCAAACTAGTTAGACAACTGCAGCGCCGAATGAATCCTTCACATGAGGAGATAGTGAAAGAAGAATTACAGAAACTCCTTAATGCTAATTTGATCTACCCCATTTCTGACAGTCAGTGGGTGTCTCCGCTTGTCATCATTCCAAAAATGAATGGAAAGTGGAGAGTCTATGTAGACTATAGAGAAATTAACAAAGCCACCCAAAAGTACCATTTCCCTTTACCATTCATTGACCAGGTCCTGGATACTCTCTCTGGGAAAAAAAAGAATTCATTCCTGGATGGATTTAGTGGCTATAATGAAATACAGATTTCCCTGGAAGACCAAGACACGACAACCTTTACCTTCTCATGGGATACTTTCACATACAGAGTCCTTCCTTTTGGCCTCTGCAATGCGCCAACAAATTTTCAAAGGGAAATATTGGGTATCTTTTTGGATCTCTTGAATGACTGTCTCGAGATTTTCATGGATGAATTTACACTCTATGGAGATGCCTTTGAAACAACATTAGTTAAGCTGGAAAAGGTACTGGAAGGTTGTGAACAAACTAATGTTTCTTTGAGCACAGAGAAATTCCACATGATGATGACTGAGGGGATTGTGCTGGGACATTTCATTTTGACAAATGGAATCAAGGCAGACCCTGCAAAAATTGAGGTAATCTCGAGAATCCCAACTCCTAGAACTCAAAAAGAGGTACGTAGTTTTTTGGGACATGCAGGGTACTTCAGGAGATTTATAGAAAAATTTTCAAAGATTGCATCTCCTCTGTTTTCTTTTCTCATGAAAAATGTGGAATTTGTGTGGACAGGGAAGTGTGAGAAAGCCTTTTTGAAGTTAAATAATTATGTAACAGCAGCACCTGTTTTGTGAGGACCAAACTAGATATTTCCATTCCATATTGCTACAAATGCATCTAACATAGTTGTGGGTGTTGTTTTGGGGCAGCTGGAGGAAAAGAAGCCTTATGCCATTTACTACATGAGCAAGAATTTAACTCCAGCTCAACTCAACTATATAGTGACCGATAAGGAATTCCTAGCAGTAGTGCATGCTATCAACAAATTTCGGCACTACATCACCGAGTATCAAATAATTTTACACACTAACCATGCTGCAATTCGATTTTTAATGAATAAACCTATTGCCAATGGTAGAGTTACATAGTGGTTATTGCTGTTACAGGAATTTGATATCACTATTTTAGATAAACCTAGAAAAGATAATGCGGTTGCTAATTTTCTTTCTAGATTAACTATAGGTGATGACTGCACTCCTACTAAGGATTATTTTCCAGATGAATATCTTTTTTCCATCTCTACTCACTCACCGTGGTATGCAGATATATCCAATTATCTTGCTCCAGGAAAATCACGACACCATTTATCTTCCAAGGAAAAGAGGAAGATCATACAACAAAGTGCTACCTACTCCTAGATAGAGGGAAATCTCTATCACATCTGACTAGACTTTTAGATTAGGCGTTTTGTTAAAGAATATGAGGTTTTTGGTATCTTAAAAGCTTGTCATGAGGAACCCTGTGGAGGGAACTTCGCTGAAAAAAGGACTTGAAATAAAGTACTATCAATGGGGTACTACTGGCCAACTATATTCCATGATGTCAAGAAGTTTTTGAAGGGATGTGATAGCTGCCAAAGGATGGGCCAACCTTTGAAATCAAATTAGATGTCGTTACAGCCTCAAATAATGATACAGCCATTTGAGAAATTGGCCCTGGATTTTGTAGGGAAAATTAATCCTTCATCACAAAAAATATCTTACATATTGGTTTGCACCGACTATGTCACAAAGTGGGTCGAAGCAAAGGCACTAACTAGAGCTACAGAGAAGGTTGTTTTAGAATTCTTGTTTGAATATATTTTTGTTTGCTTTGGGATACCCAAGGAGATAGTGATGGATGGAGGGCCCCAATTCACATCTCATTTGATCCAGAAGATGGTTGAGAAGTATGGAATTCATCACAGGATCACTTCACTTTATCACCCACAAGAAAGTGATCAAGTGGAGAGCACCAATAAAGTCATTGATGGAATCTTAACAAAGATAGTAGCCAGCCACAAAATAAATTAGGCCAAAAAACTCCCAGAGGTGTTGCGAGCTTACAGAACAACATGGAGGAATACTACAGGCTTCTCACCATATGAATTGGTGCATGGTAATAATCCTTTATTCCCCATATAGTTCGAAATAAATACATTGATAACAGCATTGCAGGTCAATTTGGATTTAATCACAGTGCAAAGACAAAGATTGAACCTACTCAATAATTTGGAAGAGAAACGGATGGCTGCCATTCAACAGACAGAGATCATTCAGTAGCAAAGGGCTATATGGCATGATAGGTTCATTATGAAGAAGAAATTTTAGAAAGGATATTGGACTCTCTTGTATGATTCAAGATTCAAGGATTTCAAAGGCAAGCTCTGCACCATATGGTTAAGTCCTTACGAAGTAGACACGGTCTTTGAAAATGGGACTGCACAATTGGTTACCATTGACAGTGCCAAGAAATCGTTGCTAGTTAATGGGCACCGTAAGAGGTTATATCATCAACATGCTTCGAAGGAATCATTTGTTAAAATTACCATGGACTCTGATATTTATGTTACAGCGGTAGGGGAATGCTCCAATGTGCAACCTGAAATTTGAAATTCCAATAAGTATAGCAGCTGAAAATCACTTTTGTGGCGGTTGTTACACCTGTTTAAAAAAAAAAAAAAAAACAAACGATAATAATAATAATAATAATAATTTGACTATGAAAACCTCTTTTCAGGGTGCAATCAAACAGTTTGTAACAGCTAAAAACCACTTATGTGGCGGCTGTTACACCTGTTAGGGTCCTATAATAATAGGATTCATAGTTTTGAATTGACTATGATTAGTCTTGTAATATTGTACATAATTTGCTTTATGCAAATTGTTTTCCCATATTAAAAAATGTAAAGAGGGTAAAAGTCCTAAAAGAAAAATCAAAGGACTCAAGAAAAAAGATCCAAGAGAAAATAAAATATGAACCCCACCAAAAAAGATATAAAAATTGATCCTAAAAGTGATGCAAATTCAAATGCCACTACTTTTTAATTTACTTTGCAAAATAATATTGTGTGCAACTTGTCAAAAATGCCACAATCCATGATGGTCAAACAGCTTAATCTTGACTCATTCATGTTTTAAATTTCATGATGATAGTTAGAGAATGAAGATCTATCCAAACTGTTTAATCTTGGCAGATCATTAGTTAGGTAGAGAATAATAATGAGCTTAAAAGTTTAAACTAATCCATTTGAATTCACAAGGTTAGAATTAGATAGTTTTCTTATCAAAGAAAAATTAAAGGGTCTGCAAGCTCAAATGCACCCAAATAAATGAAGAAAAAATGTTAGGGTAAATGATGGGTAGGCAGAAGCAGTTTTCACAAGGCATGGAAAGCATCAAGTTAGTAATTTCATATCACTAATGTCCCAAAATCCCCTTCCCTTTGTTAAAAACCCTAATTCCACTTTCAAAAAGGAATTTTCCATTGTAAAAATACCTTTTACCCTTCATATTAATCGTTTTCCCCTTGCTTCACTCATTTTTCCTTACTAATACCCCTTTCCCTAGATTAAAATACATTCTCCTTTTAAAAGTAAAATCCCCCTTACTAATGTCCCTTTTTCCATTTAAAACACATTAAAATACACTTATCCTAAGTTTAAAATAATTAAATAATATCGAGTCCCACTACTAAATCCCACCCCAATGTTATTTTAATTCATTCCAAGTGTATTTAAAAAAAAACCCGCACATGTATTAAGTTATGGGTTTAATTGTGTTATATTAACTCCCATATATACACATTTACCCCGTATTATATTAACTCTCACTTAATTATATTTCCCAACCCATTTATATTAAATTAAACTCATTTCACATAACCTTGGGTCCCATTTAGTTTTAAAACTCCACTTTTATAAAGTCCCAACCCACATATATACCATTTATACTAAACCCAGCCTATGGTATATTCTTAACCCATTGCATACATTATAAACCTATCACATACCATTATCCCTGGACCCCGCCTCCTATCAAATCCCCAACGGATCCTTCCCATTCACCCATTCGTCGAATCCTCATTCCTCAGATCCGACGACCATACAATCTATCGCATTCCCAATTTCCCAATCTTTAACACCACCCAGGTCTTGCGAAATAAGTAGTTTCAAAGCCCCGATCCTATGCTACATGGCAACACCATAGTTCATCGCATCCTCCAATCCAAAACCATATACCATCCTTGTGTGATGTGAAAACTGCTGGGCAATTTTCCGCCCGTTATGAATACCACCTTACCATTTGAATTTAACCCCACGCTAATAAATTTTAACCATTGTTGGTTAAAAAGATACAGACCGCCCTTTTAAGTATTTTTCACCATTTTTTTATTAAACATTACGAGATTAGAGCTTATGCCGGCCTGTTTTTAAGTAAAAGCAACTTTTGTCGACTATTTTGAGATCAAATCCCACTAGAATTCAATCCTATTTTACTACTACAGCCGATGAAAAATCGATTTGAAGCAGTATAAAGATCATTGAAGCCTCAGAAAGCCTCTGCTGCTTCCAGGACCTCTCTGCAAACAGAAATTACCCTTTTCCAGGTATTCCTGAAATACCAAGACCTATTCTTAAGCAAGAAAGTAATCCTTTAATCAATTGAAGCTTTGCAAACCATAGAAAAGACATTGTTGTTTCCTAAGCCCTTTCTGCAGACCATAATAATTTTTTCAAAGGTATTCATGAGGTCCTAAGTTTATTTCTTGATCACAGAGAGTAATTAATTGATAAAAATAAACAAATCCATGGCTTCCCAAGGCATTGTAACAGTCAGTCCTATGCAACCTCCAGTTATTGATGTTGAGCATACCCCCCTTGCAGACAGAGACTTAAAAATAAATGACTTTGTCATTGATTGCAACCTCCTTGAGCTCCACTATTGGAGCCATGATAAATTCATGGATCAAGCTGATGACATTCATCTTTGGGAATCAAATTTTCCCAAATGTATCCTTGCATAGACTTTCCAATTCACGGAAATTATCAAGCTTTGTCAAGTTAACTATCTTCCAAATGAAAGAGCCCTATTAAGCCACAGCAAGAAAAAAAATTTCACCATTACTGCTGAATCCATAAACCAAATGCTTCAAATTCAACCTAAGCCTGATGAAGCCCCTCTTTTAATAGAAATCCTCACAAAATTGTATCTAAAATTGGATTTTCCAAAGAGGTTTTAGATCTTCCAAACCTTCTTGCCTTCATAAGTTGAAACCCCCATGAGAAACCCTCCCTATGCAGCCTCAATTTTCTCAGAAAGAACAAGACATATTATAGCAATGTTGTCTTGCATTCTATGATATTTCACATATGAGTTTGTAGATGCTTCAGTACTAGGTTTTATGTTTATTTTCTGTCCAGGACAACTTCCATCCTTCACATTTAACTTTGCTTAACTTATCATATGCTATTCATGAGCAACTTGTTAAATTGCCTGAAGAAGGTGTCTTCAAATATTCATCAATGTTTTTTCACATGTTCTTATACTTCCAATCTAAAAGGCTTGTAGTGAGCCTTCAAAAACTGGACACTGATGGAAATCCACAATCAGTTGTCTTCTGGACTTCCTTAATCAGGAAAGACTCCATAGAATTCACATACAACAACTTCATTGATTTATTTATTCACCCAATTGTCAATATGTTGAGCAGTAGCACTAAACCTAGGGTAAATGAAGAGATTAAAAAGGTATTGCAGTTATCAAAGCACAGTAGGACAGGAGATTGGTACCTATACCAGAACCAAACAGAGATTAGATTTTATGGACGTCAGTTAACCCTATATAAACTGCCAAAATACCTCCCAATGAGGTTATCTGCACTTGAATATATTAGGCAGATTCTAAACTCTGATGAGGTTAATTTCTTGTCAGCCAAAAAGAAAACACAGTTTAAGATCAAAACCAGATTGGTCCTTTTATTTGCAACAGTAGAGGTGCTGGTCAACAGGAAGAAATTTTTTTACAGGAATTCAAGTTCAGTCAAAGTTTTAGATGGAATTATGATCCTTTAGGAGTTGTCAGCAAGTTAAGAATCAAATTTAAATTAACTCCTGTTGTACATGAATCTAAACCATAGATAGAAAAGTACTCCAACCAGTCAGAGTGCTTGGAGAATAATTTGAAAGGGGCAAAGAAGCAAGGTGATACTAGTTCCATCTTGCAAACTCCAGCCCCACATGATAGAAACTATAGGAGGCAAAGAGAAGAAGGGTCCTATTCTGCTGAAACTACTACTGAAACTAAATTTAAACTAATGTACAGGAAGAAGCCCAAATTAAATCATGTAAATGAACAAGTGGAAACTATTGAAATTATTGATACAGATATAGTGGTTAAAGAAATGCACCTCCAGCAGTTTCAAAGGAAACTCACCAGCCTTCAACTTCTAGTGCTCAGATCATCAAAAAGCAGCATAGTGTTGAGGTATCTTCTTCACATAAACCAGTAGATAGAGATATAGACATCAAAGAGAGATACAAAGATATTAAGGCCATAAATGAAGAAATAAAGGATGAAATATATTCACAATACCTGAAGCAGACTCCTGGCAGCCAAATTAGATTGCTTTTTGCCTTTGATTATAAAACCAAAAGGATGCAGATGACCTTTTTGCAACCTACATTCCAAGCTCCAAAGACAGTATCTGACTATAAAAAGATAGCATTTGAGGTCATGGATAAGTATGTTCATCCTTTATACCAAATTGAATTTCACAAGCAGGGCGGAGAAATGATATATTCTACTATGACCAGCAAATCCATGAGTGTCCAAAAGCTTCACAATTATTTGGAAAATGTAAAAGTACAGTTGAAGCTATAAAAAGCATCCTCACAAGCTAAAGATAAAATAATTAAATCTCTGGAAGATTTGGCTATTGAAGTAGGATATGATCCAAAAATTGTCAAAGTTGCAGAAGAACTTATTAAGAAAAAGAATGTAGACATTGTTGCATTAAAGAGATAGCTCAAATTTCCTCCTACTGAACATCCACAGGCAAAAGAAGTATTACAGGATGAAAGCCAAAAACATGAGATGATGAACCTCATTCTTCAGTTAACTACTCAATTGAAAGAAATGGAAAATGAGATGGATAAGTTAGTGTAGGAGAAAAAGGCTAGCATGGAAGAAATCCTTGTCATTGTTATTCCTATAGTTACAACATTAGTTCCTTCTACTTTAGAAGCTTTAGTGGCCATAGTAGTTCCAGTAGCTACAACACTTCCCACTACATCAGCAACTAACTCAGATACAGAATCATCTACATCAGCAGCTCATCCTAGTGATCAATCAGGTAAACTGGTTAAATCCATGCAGGATATGTCCTTCCAGACTAATGAAATAAATATACTTAAAGAACAAATGAAAATTATAGAGGATGAGAAGAAACTAGTTCAAATCATGCATAAGAATGAAGTATAGAAGTCAAACAGATTGACTGAGAAAGTCCAGAGGTTAGAGAAAGAATTGACACTAACAAAACCACTTGCACAAGAAAAACAACAATTGTGGGCCAATATTACTGACTCTGTCAATAATATTTGGCCATCTATCCAAGTCATTTATGAGCAGAAATATTTAATCAAAGCAGCAAGTGAAGCCATTCAGAAAGTCAAGGAAAAACTTGGTAAAAAGCTAGAAGACGCCACTGAAATCATTAAGTTTCTTAATTCCAAGAACAAATAGAAATTGGAAGAAATTGGCATAAGTGACAGGACTGAAACAATCCTTGAGGTAAGAAAGCTAATTTCTAAAAATAACTTAATGCTACAACTTGAAGACAAGTGTCAGAACATGGAACTTGTAATAACCATATTTATGGTGAAATTTGATGTTTTGAGGTAGAAATTTCTGCCTAACCCTTTGCTTATCCATGATAAATTGATGAAACATGAAGACTATGAAAAGAAAATGAGAGAAGTGGCCAAAGAACAATCTATCATTCCCTCTTCAAAAGGAATTCCTATAGGAAAATTTCTATACCAGGCTTTGAGAATCTCTTTTACCTCCAGCATGAGGTAAATCATTTATTCATCAACAAGTCTACATTTGCAAAGTACACAGAAGCTGATGAAATATTCAGAAGAATGGTAAAGATTAAACTACCAGATGCAGAACCTTGGGAGAAACTGAATGATCTACCGTGACAGTGAAAAGTTAAAGGGTAAAAGAACAGTTGAAAAGAAAAATAGGTAAAACAGAGCAGTCAAAAGGTCACAGGTAAAAACAATAGTCAAAGTGAAAACAGAGTAGTAACATGATTAAAGTGAAAGGCAGAGTTAAAGAGTATCAAAGAAGGAATATAACAATGAAAGATAGAGTTTAAAGTCAAAACAGAGATGAAAAGTAGAGTTAAATACAAGGCTAAATGTAAAAGACACTCAACAGAAAGAAGACAGTCAGCGTTGAGTAACAGCAAAAGAGAGAAAGCAACAAAAATATCAACAAGCAGACATCAAATCCAAATAAAAGAGGGACAACTTGCATTAGTTACATAGGTGTCTCTATCTTCTTGCAAGAAGATATTTATTTTTCCTTGAATAATTCCTAAATCAGTTTCAGGATATTTTGTAATAGTTTTTGTATAAATACTTCATAATTCGAAGTATTGAGTGTGGATTGTGGATTGCTAAACATTTCTATAATTGTATTGATCTGAAGCCTGAGGGTTTATTGTACCATTTTCAAGTTAGCATACTGGATTGAGGAATAAAGGCATTATATTACAAGATTCATGTGTTGAGCCACTTTAGTGAAGTATCTTTCTACTGTTCAATTGTTATTTTTTGAAGTTTTTCACATACTAGCATGTTTTCTAAATCTAAATGTGTAACAGGAATTTTATTTTAGAACTTGTTTAAATACACTTTTTCTTGAACTGTTATTTCATTTTTATTTTTCTACTGATATCCAGACGAGGGAATTCTTCATTACTCCCTGTTGTGGAGGTTAATCCCCTCTGCAGACAGAGGCGATCCCACTAGCCCTAGAGTGGGTCTAGCAACAAACAAAACATGCTTCGATATCGATTCCTAGTTACAAAAGACAAAGCTATGATGGATAGCTTACCTCAAGTCCTACGTTATTTTTGTTGAAGAAGAAGTGTTACTTCCCATTCCTAGCTTGACAGATCACAATCCTTTCGCTCACCACGTTCGGACACATGTACATATGCAGAGAAAAATGACGACATACAATGTAATAATTCAAAAATGTAACTATCAATTAGTCAGAAAATATTGAATCAAATTGCATTACACAAATAATAAATACAACGATGGAACCAATAACATAGTCGAGCATATATTAAAATATGAAAGAAAGGTTACAACTGAGTTCTGATGTCGATTTCTTCCTTCGGCAGGGCTTCCAGCGGAGCGTGTCTCGCAAAGCTTGTCGGGAATTTAGACAAGGCTCTCTCTCTTACGGGGTTCTCCTTGGCTCTGCTCTCAATAGTCACTCAGCTATAGTTTTCTTCCTAAATTTTCAGCTCTGTTTCAACTAGGTTTCAAATAGAGAGGACAGGCTTTTATATAGGGATAAGGAGAGGTTAGGATCCCTATAATCATGGGGGGAGAGTCCTATCTCTTAGGAAGGTTCCATGAGAGTTGGAAAACCACTTCCTAAACAGGGAGATCCAAAGCCAAACAGCCCAACCTCTTTTGATGATTCATTCTAAAGTTGTTAGAATCAAACTTCTGCCTTTTATTTTTTAAAAACATTCCCAAATAGGCTTGGTGCAGGCAATACATAGGGACAGAGCGCCAGGTGGCGCGGGCTTAGTGTAAATTTCCCAGGTCGGCGCAAGTGATGAACTGGCTTCTTGCACCAATGCCCAAACATATGTTTTTAGTGATTTTCTGAGGAAATGTTCTCCAGGAGAATTCTTGCCCTTATGCAGAAGGATGCCATCAAGGTGTTTTTCAAGACATTTTACTGTTCACAGGTCACGGGAATATTCCTCCAATGTACAGGACAAGGTATTGCAGGGACGGTGACAAAATGTTGTGTAACAGATGCCCCCTAAAGCATGAGGTCTAAGAGAGAGGGAGGGGTGAAATTCTTTATGAGAACGCGTTCAACTGAAAACACTATCGTCGGAAGACCTGGGAGTACAAATACAACTGATATCTATGATACATGATATGTGGTATGGGCATAGCCATCCATAATAAAGTGTACAAAAACTGAGATCCAAGATATGGACGCACCCATCCAGAAAAATAAGGATCAACAAGTAGACTCAGGTATGGTCGCAGCCATCCAATCAAAAGAGTCATGTAATAAGTCATAAAAATCCACAAAGAACCCGCAGCCTAGACTTCATTAGACAAAATCCAGGGTCTTGCGCTGCATCTCGACCCGAACAAAGTACAAGTTCAAGCATGCGAATAAATGAGCTGAAGTTGAACATGCAAGAACATCATCTGATTTCTAGCCAATGATGAAAACTGTTAACAGATGCGAGAGAAACCACCAATAATGACAATGGCTCTCAATGTACAAGAGGTACAATCTATGGAATGTGAACAGTGATCTGATGTCAAACACCCGTAGAATAATCCGATCAAAAGCCAATAATGAAAACCTTGCATCAAATGCGAAGAACCTGCCATTGAGGCATGCAGGCTCCAAGGTACCTGAAGGGAGTCTCTAGACTAGCTTCTTGGATAATGAGCTGGAGTCGACAGGAAGTGACCTTGATCGAAGGTGGGCCATAATGTTTCCCACATCATCGACACAAGACAGAGGAACATGATGTTTGTGAATCAAGACCAACAGAGAATCAGAGGGAGGTTGAAAACTGCAGAGGAAAACTTCTCTTGAACATATTGGTGGCACGACACCGTATTTGGCAGTATTTGACATCAAGGGATCTGAGGTTGTGGTGATGTGGCAAAGAGCAGATGAGCGGTCAAAAGAGATTACCCAAACCCATGGAGGCAAGCAGTTAACGAGATGAGATGTCCCCAACCCGACATGAATGCAGACAAGTGCCATGTTCAAAAGCGACATACTGCCAATATGACTACAATCTTGGTTCTATTTTCCCCCACCATTTCTGGCGAGCACCCCAATTATTTTTGAAAACAAGCTTGAAGGGGGTAGCATATGCTTGCGATGTAAGTTTTTCCTTTGGACAAATCCACCCTAGTACATTTAACAAGCCCTAGGAAGGAGGAACTCGAGTAACATCATGATGATGGAGTCTGATGTCATCAGTTTTTAACAAGTCTGACAAAGGAAGATCTCGGCATCTTTTCATGTTTAGAGAGTTTGGAAAGACTGCGGAAAAGAAAACTCCAGTAAGGCCCTTTTCGTAAATATTCCCTCAGATCCGAAAATGTAGAAAACAGTATCCAAGAGAACCTCTTAGTCGCAATCAGCTAAGGTATTCCTTTTTCGTAAATAATCTATCCCGGCCTGAAAAATGGGTAAATGTATACTTTGTAGATATCGTTTCGCAGCTAGTTTAACAAGCTCAAAAAGACAAGTGACTCGGCGATATTTTCAGTTTTTAGAGAGTCAGAAAAGAGTTGAAAGGTGACTACAGTAGTGACTTTTTCTTGTTTTTACCGAGTCCAAAAAAGTATAAAATAAAACTCGTCTCTTCATCATAACCACATGAAAAACCTTCCGCTGCACAAAAAGACGCGTGTAAAACGTATTCCTCAAAAATAATATAAAAATATATCGAAAAATATGTTTTAAAACCTATTTTAGGACTTTGAAAAGTTATAAAAGACCAACAGTGGTAAAAAATATTTACTTTTCACTTTTTACCTCTTTGCAGAGCAACAGTGACCCTTTTCTCTTGCGATCTTCAGGCGTCGATTGTGAACAATCTAGTGGACCAATCTGAATTATGTCTGCTTCAGGTAAGAGCTGGCCTCTTTTGCCATATTTTAAGTTATATTTTATTGCATTTTATTTCCATTTGAGATCCCTTAGGGGAGGATTGGCAAAATTTAGGGCTCCGCGGTTGGCGCGGGTTTCAGGCACGGACCCACGCCAATCGGCCCTGTTTTACACAGGGGTCGTGCCAACCACGCAACCCAAAATCCGCATTAAATTTCAAAATATGCAACCAATAGAATACACATTTGAGTACCTAAGAGGGCTTACAATGTTCCCATGATCAATTGATGCAGGTACCAAGTGAAAAAGATGGTTATTGAGTGGAAGGAGAGAGAACATAGAGAAGAGGATGAACAAGCAATGGAAAATTAGTAATGCATGAATGCCCTCAGGAATTGTGGGCTCAAAAATTTCTTCCTGACGCCATGTCTCCGGGCTCAGCCTAAACTGTTACAGTATCTTATCAGCATTTGGGATGAATATCAGGAGAAATTCATACTTCTAGATCAAGAGCTTGAGCTTGAAGTATTAGATGTATATTTCATCACTGAACTGTCACGCAGGGGTCCAGTCCCTATTCTGACTGGTACCAGGCCTTCTAGAGAAAGCATGACAATGGTCATGAATAGGGTGTGCCCAGGGGCACGAAAAGGAAGAGAGAGTGGTAAAGTAGACATCTAGACCGTCCCTGATCTGGCACTGAGAGTAGTGCTACACACCATTACGCGGGTTGTGGGATCGCAGGCACCGCACGAGGCCACGAAGACGCAATTAATTCTTGCTTCGAAGTGTATGAACCCGACCATCTTCAACTGGGCCGAAGCCGTAACCATGAACATCAAACAGCAGCTCACCAAATGCAAGAAGTCCAAACTAAAGTAGTTTGGGTATGGGTCGATTCTGGTATCATTCTTCTTGGAACGATTACCCATATTTCAGTGCCAGGAGGCTATAGTCCTGGAGCCACCACTGAGAGAGCCACGGATGGCCCGATGGGTGGCACTGATGCCCAGAGCATGGGGTGGCCATCATATGTCCTGGAGGCCAGATTTTTTTGATTGGCTCCAATGACAGCTGATCATTGTGAAGGATTGGCCCTACGCTGGCATAGACTTTACCGAAGACCCAGACCTCCCACTCCCAGAGGGAGAGGATTGGGATGAAGAACTTGGTAAGACTCATTTTTTATTTTTATGAGTTTTATGATTTTTTATTATATATGCATGTTCTGATAGTTAATCTGATATGGATGCAGATGTTGACCTAGAGCGTCCTGCTAGTATGTCTCCAATAGTGAGGCAGACTCCTCGTGACTTCGATCCTCAAGGTGAGGGTATTGACAAGGAGTTAGTGTAGAACCTGGATGGAATCACATGAGGGGTCCCAGATTATGTCCGTTTTGATGACGTACCTCGAGCTTATCAGAGGCACACTGTAGGAGTGCCAAGCCATATCCACTGCTTGATAAGGCGGTTGGTACGGGCGGTGACATGCTATCATGAGCACCACGCTGACTATGCATTTAGGCTTTATTTCTGCACATTTTGGAGAGACATATCATCTCATGATGTAACCAAAACAGACATATATTATTTTTTGTGGGTTTTATGATGCACACGTTGCAAACAAATGATATATATACACATCTATTTTCCTGCATAGATCTTTGTACATGTGATAATGCTTGTTACAAATTATGAAAATGCCTAATACAATGTTTATCTAATGTATCAGTTAAATAATCTACGTAATAATAATGACCCAAGAATCAGGAAAAAAGTTCACAAAGGGTATAAAACCGAAAGATTTCATTTTTACGCAAGCTTGAAAACAAAAGTAAACTATGCTTGAGATTGGTTTCATGTTTGACACAAGCTTGAAACAAAAGTAAACTATGCTTGAAAAAACAGGTATGCCCCCCAAAATGGTGACTCAATTCGAGGTGTACATGCCCCCAAGCTTCAGTCCATAGAAAATGGAGTGAAGGTTCAAAACACGAGAGTAAGAGAGACTCGATTTGAATTTTACGAGATCTAGCAAAACTCGAATTGAATGGGAACGTGTTTCATTGTTTTAACGAGGTTGAGACACTTAAAATAACTGTCCTCAAACCAGCTTGTTTCATTTTTTAGGGAGCTTGACACAAGAAAAGGAACTATGCTCCATCGACATTTCATCATGATGAGTAAGAAGTCATGGCTTCCAAGAGGTTCGCCTCTGGTGGGAGAACAATATCTTGAAAATCAGGACCCAATGCCCCCAGCACATGATGTACAATGGCACCATCACTGAATGCAGGCACAGGATAGGTAGCCACATAATTAACCCGCGAACAGGAATATACAACCGGCGGATAAAGACCCGAAAGGGACAATGGTGGACCAGATGTCACATCAGGACCAAAGAATGAAAGTTGATCAATGGTCACGATCCAACCTTTATGTGGGAAATAAATCACACGAAAGAGGGAGGAGACAACTTCCCCCATGACATAAGTATATTCGCGCCCCAAGAGAAAATTAAAATCCAAGGGGCCTAGAACAGCCATCACATCTATATGGACAGTTTTCCCTCCAAAAGTAACAGGCAACTTCGGAAGGATCCCTAACAGTTGACTGGTTCCATTGTTAAAAGCCAACAGATTCTGGGTAATAGGCATAAGCGGTGGAGAACCAAAATATTGCCAAGTAGTTGAAGACAAAATACTAACAGACGTGCCTTCATCTATAATGGTGTTGGGTACGACCAAATCAAAGGTCTGTACCGTGATCTCAAAAGGCACATAAGACAGAATGCGGTATCCAGAAAATCGACTCCAATCAAAGGAAATGACCAAACTACTTGGGGGGGATACCATTGAACTGAGATGGTTGTCCCTCGGTGTTACTGGAGTAAGAGGAGCACTCTCCTGGACCTCCATCACGGGAGTAGGAGGAGAAGATTCTTGCATCATAGGGATGGATGAATCTTTCACCAAGTCCGAGGAATCTAAAGAAACAAGAAGAACATGAGGGGGATGAGATTGACTCTCAATGAAAAGACCTGATGAACCACCGATGGGGTCAGATCGACCGATCCCACGACCAACGATTGGTCAGGAGCAGATTCCTGAATTTGAATTTCTGGGGGAGTGGGATCGACCAAGGATGACTCTTGACCGACCTTTGAATTGACTAGCAGAGGACTCAAAGAAAGTTTCTGGTAACCAACTGAAAGGCAGGGTGCAGAAATAGTAAGGTCATCCAACACTCTTTTGGCTTCATCCATGTACGGAAAAAGGTGAATGGGGTGATGCCCTTCACACAACTTACAGGGATTAGTAATCTTGCCCAGTTTTTTATGAGCCTTATCGGAGCTAGTCAAAGATGTACTAATAATACGACTTCCAGAAGCAAAAGGCAACGGTGGGTGGTTGTCGGACCATGCTTCAAGTACCTTGGGAATACTAGGGTAGTCTCAAAGAAAATGGTTACCTTTGCAGAGCATGCAAGGGAATTTTACTTTCTGTGGAAGCGTGGATGGTTCTGCAAGGGAAAGCTTCTTAAGCGAAACAGCTACAGTATTAGCCTCTCGCTTATCTGACTTCTTCTTCTTTGTCTTCTTATTCTTCTTCTTAGCCACCTGGTTACTGGAGTCCAGACTTTCACCAGGCGAAGTAGAAGAGGAGGACAAATAAATAGGCGAAGAAGGCGAGAGGTCCACCTTAGAAGCAACATGATGTTGTTCAGGTGGAGGAGATGGCTGTATGGTGGACGAAACAATCGGGACCACCAAGGTTGAAAATAACCATATAGGCAATCCAATAGTTAAACCAGGCAGGGACAACTTTGCCATATAAGGAGCACCAACATTCCCAAAAGCAGGAAAAGGACCAGGAGTCCCTTCAGAAGGGATTTCTGGGTTAATGAACTCCGGAAATGTTGCCATCAGAAACAACTATAAAACAACACCCTAAGGAAAATAACTTTAACTAGGAATATTTCATGGACAGTTAATTTTTTAGACATTGAAATAAAACTCTGACGTTTCATATTTTAAGAGTTGAGAAAAGGGAAAAAGGTGACTCTATCACTTTCAGGTTGAAGCGAGCATGAAAGGAAAAGTGCTCGATGATATTTTCAAATTTATGGAGTCAAAAAAGATTGAAAATGACAACTCAGGTAGTCTAGGTAAAAGGGTGTACCAGGTTCCCGTGAACTGCCATATACAACTTGGTTATAAAATGAAAGAAGAATCAACCAAGGACTTGACGAATGTGCAGGTAGTCTCCTTGAATGTTGTGTTTAGTGTGTCATGGTTACAAGGCGGCAGACTCGGCTTCCTACGGATAAAAGGATTGCAACCTAGAGGGGTCTCCCTTTATATACCTGACGGTACGGGGAGCACAAGTTTGTACTAGCGTTTTCTGAAGCCAGATGGCGAGCAACAGATGCTAGGTTTAAAGACGCCGGAACACGTCTCTAACTTAGACCACTAGATATTTCGTTAGGTTTCAATGTTGCCTTAGGTTAATTCAGTAAATTCTAAAGTTGATCTTCAATTTACATTTCAATTCCAAGGCCCTATCGAATGTTGGATCTCATAAAAAACCCTCAATGAAAGCTACATGCCAAAGAAATACAATTTCTTTCAATGAAAGGCTATTTGCGAGAGAGTTAAGAGTTTCCAAGCGATAGCAATAATATGAAAATGCAAAAACATCCACTACTGAATTTGATGCAAGCTAATGAAACCGAAAAGCTCTTCCCTAGAATTATGTAATGCTAGAAATGCGAAAGATTTTCCAATTTTCACTAGAATGCAAAAGATTTTTTTTTTTGTATTTTTCAATATATTAGAGCAAGTGCACTAAATGATATGAAAAAATGAATCAAAACACCAATTTGAGAATGGTGAAGCGAGAGCTGAAACAAAAAAATTTCACTCAACTCAAAACAAGCACAACA
Source organism: Pinus albicaulis (assembly GCA_034641835.2). Taxonomy (NCBI): domain Eukaryota; kingdom Viridiplantae; phylum Streptophyta; class Pinopsida; order Pinales; family Pinaceae; genus Pinus; species Pinus albicaulis. The sequence goes on from CM076570.1 coordinate 874,312,764, forward strand.
AGACTCAAACCAGTGATGAAATCCCTCAAATCAAGGAAAGATCTCAAAAGAGACCCAAACAAGCCGTGTAATCTAGGCTTGGAGTGACGAGAGTAAAACTGAATGAAAGAGAGGACAATCACTCAATTAATGCAATCACTCAAATGGGTCCAAGAAGCTGAATGCAAAGAAGTAGAAACGAGGTTGACTGGGAAACCAAGAACCCAAAACTCCCACCGGAAGCTCAGCAGGCCGAAGCACCTAGAAAACCTAGGGATGAAAAGAAAAACTGACAGAAAAGGGAAAAAAATTGAAGGATAAGGGCTAATCTCAATCAAAAACAAACCCAAAGCATTCAAATCAAGATAAAAAAACACCCAAAGACACCAAGATGGACCAAAAACTTCGAGACAGGGAAAACCCTAGCACCTACAGGAATTGGCGCGACTGTCTGGCTGTAATCCACGCCAGACAGGGGATGGCGTGAGTGATAAACTAGAAGCAAGCGCCAGCTAGCGTGACTGTCAGGCTGGAACCAGTGCCAATCAAGCCAACCTTGGAAAGATGAAAAGTTTGGAAAAACAGAGGTCAAATTGATCCTCTGGGGCTGAACAAGGGTCTTAGACTCAACAAAGATAATCAGAAAAGCAAGCTAAGCAAGTAAAGACCAAGAAGACGACCTATAGGACGAAATAAAAACTCACACTGATCCCCAGCGGAGTCGCTAATTTTTTGTTGAGGTTAATCCCCTCTGCGGACAGAGGTGATCCCACTAGCCCTAGAGTGGGTCTAGCAACAAACAAAACATGCTACGATATCGATTCCTAGTTACAAAAGACAAAGCTATGATGGATAGCTTACCTCAAGTCCTACGCTACTATTGTTGAAGAAGAAGTGTTGCTTACCATTCCTAGCTTGACATATCACAATCCTTTTGCTCACCACGTCCGGACACCTGTACATATGCAGAGAAAAACGACGACATACAACATAATAATTCAAACATGTAAATATCAATCAGTCAGAAAAGATTGAATCAAATTGCATTACACAAATAAGTAATACAACGATGGAACCAATAACATAGTCGAGCATATATTAAAATATGAAAGAAATATTACAATCGAGTTTTGACGTCGCGTTCTTCCTTCGGCAGGGCTTCCAGCGGAGTGTGTCTCACAAAGCTTGTCGGGAATTTTGACAAGGCTCTCTCTCTTATAGGGTTATCCTTGGCTTTGCTCTCAATAGTCGCTCAGCTATAGTTTTCTTCCCAAATTTGAGCTTTGTTTCAAGAGAGGGCAGGCTTTTATAGAGGGAGAAGGAGAGGTTAGGATCCCTATAATCATGGGGGGACAGTCCTATCTCTTAGGAAGGTTCCATGAGAGGTGGAAAACCACTTCCTAAACAGGGAGATCTGGAGCCAAATAGCCCAACCTCTTTTGATGATTCATTTTGAAGTTGTTAGAATCAAACTTCCACCTTTTATTTTTAAAAAACATACCCAAATAGGCTTGGCGCAGGCAATACACAGGGGCAGAGCACCAGGTGGCGTGAGCTTAGTGTAAATTTCCCAGGTCGGCGCGAGTGATGAATTGGCTACTCGCGCCAATGCCCAAACATATGTTTTTAGTGATTTTCTGAGGAAATGTTCTCCAGGATAATTCTTGCCCTTATGAAGAAGGATGCCACCAAGGTGTTTTCAGGACATTTTACTGTTCACAGGTCACATGAATAGTCCTCCAATGTACGGGACAAGGGATTGCAGGGACAGTGAAAAAATGTTGTGTAACACGCCCTAGTTTTGATTGGCCTATGTATTTTCCCTCATTAAACGGATCTGAGAATCCTTAATTTATCTCTTATCCCGATTGAAACCATTTCATCATCCAGCCTAAAGATCTGAATTTACTCAGCTCCCTTTCCCTATGAACACTTCCTTTAGAAATTGATTCTGATCTGTTGCTTGATACATTGACTCCATAGCCCAATGGAAAACAGACCTGCATCTATCCATCTGAATTAGTGATTCCACCACCAAACCAAACCAAAATCAAAACCAATCAATCTTACATAACTAGCCTAAAATCAACTAAAAACAACAAAGTTAAATCATAAAGAGAGAGCCCTCTCTGAGCATTAGGGAAGCTAGATCCTAAGCTTAAAATTAGGTTTGTGGTAACCTCTAATATTTCTTTATACAAAAAATCATAACAACCCTAGGAATTATTGGAGTGATAACAACACCCAATTTTTTTCTTTTTCAAAACATCATCCTTCCTTCTTGATATATTTTACAAGATCATGTTACTTATTTGTTTCTTTTTTGTATCTATTTTTCCTAATTATAACGTTTTCTGAAAAACAACACATAGGTTGTCTTGGCTATTACACATGTAACAACTGACATCCATGAACAATGTTTCTTATGTCATCGCATGCAGTAATAATTACAAGAGTCAAGTGTGACCGTCATGGTCATTGGAAGCAGTTACGTCGTCAATTCAAATTCCTCCTCCACATCGTTTCAGGTACGTCATTCAAAAAGGTAATGTCATCATTTAATAGTTTGGTGATTAATGGCAAGTGATGATATTCCCATGACGGTCATGGGTGGTCATCACCATTACCGCAAGGGGGATCAATCCCATAATCATTGCAAGAAATCCATAGTCATGTAACCGTTATTAACCCTGCATGCATAAAATTAAATAGCATGATAGCCAATTATGCCCAAATTTGGCTGGAAAAGGCATTTTTACTTCAAGCCTGTTACCTTCCATAATTTGTAGAAATTTGAATAACTGATATATTATTCACCAAGATTCTCCTGATCACACACTATTTTATCTTCATGCATAATACAGAATCTCTTCTACCATTGATCATTAATTGCGGAAATAAAATCAATTACATGCACACATTAAAACCACTAACAATCACACATATGAACACAATATTTAATGGGAAAGCTTAAAGCTGAAAACCCCAACTATCTGTATATTATATTTCATGGAGATCATGTAACAATCATAGTACAAAAGCTCCTCACAAGCTCTCATGCACACCCTCAATTGCTACACACTATCAAGCTAGATCTAGCAAAACACATGCTCCAATATTTTGCCACTTGATAGCCAACCTCTATTGTGTAATCAATGCTATGGGATGGCTTAATTAAATAGATAAACCACCTAGCTTGTACTGCGCAATCCTCATGGGCTTCTCCACCTATCTGTGTGTTGCAAATAGCAACTGTATAGTCACAACTGATAGTTAACCTGCTCTTTCACCTATTTCTGCACTGGTCTCCACTGAAACTGTGGACCATGCACTGAAGTTAACTTATGTATTATTTAGTTGATTAATGAGTTTATAATTAGTGAATTAATTAATAATTTATTCACACCACTCTCACTAATTGTATCTAATTAGTTAAACTGGATACAAATAGCTCAACTATGTTTAGATTAGTTAAACTGAACACAACTCCATTAACTTCCTCAATCAACTCCACCAAACTCTGTCACATGAGTTCTAACTGAAGTCTTCATGCAATAGCTCCACTTAACCCCTAGGAATAGCGTAATTCCTTCTATGAGCTCTTGTGCCACATGTGTGCACTTAACTGAAGTGCTCCAAGAGAATAATATAATGTTTAGAGTCTAAATATTATTAAGAGCTAATAATATTTGACATATCTATTTTTAGACTGGCAATATAAAAATAGATTTCGCCCAGTATGTCTAAAAATAGAAGTCCATCTATTTTTTCCGACTTGACTAACCATCCATAAATAGCATCCTGCAACTCATAGAACATGATCCATATGTCTAAAAATAGACATAGTCTAAAAATAGACTTTGCGCCAAAAATAGCCTGCGGGCCCACTTAGTGAAGACGACTCCTTTCCACTAAGCTCATCATCTTGTTGCAATCTCAACACTCCCTCTCAACAAGATAAGGATTATCTGCAACCCCTATCCTGCCCCTGTGGTATTCGAATTTGCTCCTGGTGAGCACCTTCGTCAAGATATCGGCATCCTGATCCTCCGTAGGAATGTATGAAAGTAACATGATCTTCCGTTGCACACAATCTCTGATATGATGATACCGGATGTCAATGTGTTTAGATCTATCATGAAATACTGGATTGGCGAGAGCTTGATGCAACTCGATTATCACATAGAATCACGGTAGGATCCAAGTGTGGGCAGAAACAACATGAGCTAGGATCTTCCTCATCCATATAGCCTCCTCGCATGCGCCGAAATTGCTGCCATATACTCGGCCTCTGTGGCCCAGAGTGCCACGGATCTATGCTTCTGTTGTACCAAAGAAGCGGCTTGTCGACCCAATCTTTGAAAATCCCTCTAGATGTGCTCTTTACATGCAATGAAGCTCACTGCCCAATCTGCATCGTGAAGCCATAGCTTCACCTCATACGAGCTATCTATACCATGATCCATATCCCAATGTGCCTCTGAGATATCTCACTACATGCTTGCCTGCCTTCCAGAAGAGCTTGTTTGGCTTAACCATAGCTTGTGAAAGCTGGTTCACAGAATAGCATATGTCGGGCCATGTATTGACCAGATACATAAGCGACCCCACCAACTGTCGATAAATAGTGGCATCCACTACCTCCGCTGAAGTAGCATCCTCCTTCCTCCAGACAGCAGGAAGAGGAGTATCAACAAGCTTGCAGCCATGCATGCTGAAGTTCTCCAATATCTCCCTGGCATACTTACCCTGAGAAACAAATAGTCCACCACTGCGCTGCCAAATTTCCAATCCCAGGAAATAATGAAGGAGGCCCAAGTCCTTCATCTCAAACTCTTTTGCAAGATTAGCCTTGCATGAGAGTATCAACTGTTCATCACCGATCAGTATCAAATCATATACATAAAGTAAAATGATCAAAAAATTACCCTCCACCACAATCTGGTATAGGTTTGGATCCGCCTCACTCTTGGTGAATCCAAGACCGGTGAAATAACTGTCTATCTATGTGTACTAAGCACGAGGTGCTTGTTTCAGCCCATACATCGCTCTGTTGAGCCCGCACACATGCGACTCGCTGCTGAAGATTTCGAACCCTTCAGGCTTCTCAATGTACACCTCCTCCTCAATGACTCCATTGAGGAATGCAGTCTTCACATCCATCTGATGAATGTGCTAACCCATCTGCGCTGAGAGAGAAAGGATGGTCCGTATGGAAGAATACCTTGCGACGGGTGCAAAGGTCTCTTCATATTCAATCCCCTCGATCTGTGAGAAGCCACGGGCAACAAATCTTCCCTGTGCTACTCCCACACTCCGTCAGTGCACTGCTTCACTTTGTAGATCCATCTTGAACCCACCACTTATTTCCCCTCCGGCCTCGGGACAATCTCCCATGCACTGTTTCTGACAATCGAATCATACTCTTCCACCATGGCATCTACCCATGCAGGGTCCTCCACAGCTTCCTCGAAAGAGGATGGCTCTGTCACGATACACTTGCTCATAAGAGCCATGTATCCAGTATATCGGTCATGTGACTGTCTCTGTCTGCGCTGTGATGTAGGTGCTCCTATAACCTTCTCTTCATCTTGAGCAAGTCGCTCAGCTTCTGTAGTGCGCTTTCGCCCTCTGATGGTTGGCGCTGCCTGAGTGGTCTCTTCCACTCCATGAACCTCATCTTGTGGAATATCCGGCGCACACTTGATCTTGCGTATGGAAAATACACACGATATTGTGAGGTGTATCGATGTGCCCCACAAATATCCCAACCTCTGCCGGTGCGCCTCCGGTTTCTTCTTGAGCATCAGCCGACAGGTTGACTTGATCAAAAAAAATCCTCAAATGGGAAATATCAGGCCTCTTACCAGAAAATGCCTCCTTGGGTGTACTCATGCCAAGTATCCTGTGAGGAGAACAGTTATGCACATATACTACATTATTGCATGCCTTAGCCCACAAGTGTGTGGGAAGGCCCTGATCATGCAACATCGCCCATGCATCACCCACGATCGTTTTGTTCTTCCACTCAGCAACCCCATTCTGCTGTGGGTTATGAGGTACTATGAGCTCTCTTCGAATTCCTTCTGCGCTGCAAAAGTCCTTGAATTCGCCAGAGATGAATTCACCACCATTGTCTCTCTTGAGAGCCTTCACCTACTTCTCCGATTCTTTCTCAACCAGTGCCTTAAACTCACAGAACTTTGAGTATGTCTCGCTCTTCTTCTGCATGAAGAAGATCCAACACTTATGAGAAAAATCATCAACAAATATCACATAATAACTGTGCTTTGTTGTCGAAGCTACTGAGAAAGGTCCACACACGTCTGTGTGAATTCTCTCAAGGATCGTCGTGGCGCGACTATCCTTCTCGTGAAAGGTGGCTTTCACAAAGTTTCCCAAGGTACACCCCTTGCAACGATATGGTAGCAGAGTGCCTTTAGGAAGCCAGAGTAAAAATCTGCAGTATCTTCAAAGCTCCATGGTGAAGGTGGCCCAATCTTCGGTGCCACAACTTCGCCATCATCACGCTCACCACTCATGCCGCCTTACTTTTTGCCATTGTTGCACAACCATCTATCTGCAATTGATACAGGTTCTTAACTCGAACACTATCCTCTGGGTTTCCTCACCGATTTACCTTACTATGCGGGAAAGCCTTTCCTCGCTAAAGACATCATCATATCCCTTGTCTTCTAACATTGCCACGAGAGATCGAGATTCTTCTTCAATCCTGGAACATGCATCACTTCCCTCAATACGAAGGGTTTACCAGACTCCCTCTCAAAGGAAATGGTACCGATACCGGTCGCACTGTATCTACCCTCATCGCCCATCTCGATGTGCACTCCAATATCTTTCTCATCCATATCAGTAAACAAATATTTTTCTCCAGTCATATGAAAAGACGCACCACTGTCAAGAAACCACACTGAACCCATCATACTTGAGACCAAGCATGCGATCGGTGAAAAATCCAGCTCAAACTACAAGGCTAAGGCCTCTGCAGCTACAGATCCAGCAACCTGCTTATTTTTCTTCTTCTCTGGACAATTTGTGGTGTAATGTCCGTGTTGCTGACAGTTAAAGAACTTCACCTTGGACATGTCCTGCTTCTTACCTTTCGCACCGGAATGAGAAGCTTTCTTGTTCTTCCCCTTCTTTGCTTTGGTAGCCAAAGTGAAATTCTCTTCATCAAAGTTCTTTGATGAAGATCCATCCCTGGTACTCCGCCTTATCTCCTCTTGCACAAGATCCGACCAAAGTCACTCCCATCCTGGCAATTTCTCTCGACCATTGACAGAGTCCTGATAGGAATGCCAACTCTTCGGAAGCCCAAGGAGAGCCAAGCTCACTAATTCCTTGTCATCTACAGTCACCCCCACACTTCCCAGCTTATCCCTGCATTGAGTGAACTTTATGAGGTACTTGGGCGTACTGTCGCCTTTCTCCATTTTTATGTTCCTGAGTTTATCCTTGAGCGCCAAATTCCTCTGGTCGCTCTTGTTTTGAAATAAATCTGTCAAAGCTTTCCACATTAAGAATGGATAAGCCTTACCATGAAGGTTGGACACTGTGTGATCCTTCACACCTTCCAACAGAATCCTTCGACCCTTTGCTGTCTTCTTTTGCCATGCATCAAGTACGACAACATTACTAGAAGTAGGTTTTGGAATTTTTGCATCTATGAACTCCTTCAACCCATTTTCATCCAACACCACCTCCATCCTATCCTTCAATGCAATATAATTTGAGCTGCCCTCAAGGGAATACTCCAATTTCAATCCGTTGAAAGACATCTCAACTTCGACACCAAGAAAAAACTGCTGCAAATTCGAATTCCACCAGCACAAAACTCAACCGCTTCAATGTTTTGCAATTGCTCCAATGATCAATATATCTCTGATACCATGTAGAAATTTGAATAACTGATATATTATTCATCGATATTCTCCTGATCACACACTATTTTAGCTTCATGCACAATACAAAATCTCTTCTACCATTGATCATTACATGCAGAAATAAAATCAATTGCATGCGCACATTAAAACCATAAACATTCACACATATGAACACATTATTTCATGGGAAAGCTTAAAGCTAAAAACCCCAACTATTTGTATATTATATGTCATAGAGATCATGTAAAAATCATTGTACAAAGCTCCTCACAAGCTCTCAACACAACCTCCAATTGCTACACACTAATCAAGCTAGATCTAGAAAAACACATGCTCCAATCTTTGCCACCTGATAGCCAGCCTCTATTGCGTAATCAATGCTATGGGATGGCTTCATTAAATAGATAAACCACAGCTTGATCCGCAATCCTCATGGGCTTATCCACCTATTTTTTTGTTGCAAATAACATATTTGTATAGTCACAACTAATAGTTAACACTCTTTCACCTATTTGCAATTGGTCCTCACTTATTTATCCATGTTAAGAAGATTAATGATGTATTCTTTAGTTGATTAATGAATTAATAATTAGTAGACAATTAATAATTAATTCACACCACTCTCACTAATTGTATCAATTAGTTAAATCGGATACAAATATCTCAACTATGTTTAGATTAGTTAATGAACACAACTCCACCAACTACCTCAATAACTCCACCAAACTCTGTCACATGATTTCTAACTAAAGTCTCCATGAAATAGCTCCACTTAACCCTCAGGAATAGCTAATTCCTTCTATCAGCTCTTGTGCCACATCTGTGCACTTAACTAAAGTGCTCCAAGAGAATAAGATAATGTTTAAAGTCTAAATATTATTAAGAGCTAATAATATTTGACTTATCTATTTTTAGACTGGCAATCTAAAAATAGATTCTGCCTAGTATGTCTAAAAATAGAATTCCATCTATTTTTTTCCGACTTCACCAACCATCCATAAATAGCATCCTGCAACTCATAGAACATGATCCATATGCCTAAAAATATACATAGTCTAAATATATACTTTGCACCAAAAATAGCCTGTGGGCCCACTTAGTGAAGGCGACTCATTTCCACTAAGCTCATCATCTTGTTGAAATCTCAACATAGTTAGACATTTGTGTAGGAATGTGTGAAGTACAATTTGGTAATTCGCAAATCCTTTCACCTCCCATCACCTTCCTTATCTAAAGTCTTGTACCCTCGTTCGAAATTCTTCATCTGGGATAAGTAGAGCAGGGTGCCGAGAGAAAACAAGCAATGTGGCAATATTATGGTTGGTCGAGTTTAAGGACTGAGTCATAATAACAAAAATATGGGAGGAGCAGTAGTAAGGCATGAGTCAGACTCCATGGAAGCATTGCAGAACTGTTCGAAAGCTTACCAGGTATTTAGGGATGCTGGGTGGATTGAATATTTTAAAATTTTGGAAGGCTCAGACGAGGTTATTGCAATCAAATTCAATCAGGATTTGAATAATCACTAGAATCGAGTCAAGGGCCTGTAAATTAAAGTAATAGAATAAGTTATTCCTCGAGTGACTAAATTTCTATTAGAAATAAAAAGATGGTTCAACAGGAAAATTAATGACCCTTCTTTGAAGGAATATTTTCTTGAAGGAGAGGAAAGGATGGAAAAGAAGGGAAGAGGAGTTGATAGATTATCACTCCCCCAACCATGGGCAGATGTCGCCCTGGGTTTAATAAAGTACATTACTTGCAAGGGAATATCCACAATCGTTTTCAATTACCACTTCCCTTTACTAAATCATCTTTTGCATCAGCAGAAGATCAACCTCCAATTTTTACTATTGGGAAACATTAAGCATATGGAAGTGGCGGTGAAGACATCAACACATCCTGAAGCATGTGTGACCAATCATGGACTTATTAAATTGATCATGTTGGATGCCCTAAGCCAACAGGGAATAATCTGGGAAGAATTTAAATGAAAAAGGCCTAGGACAAGCCGGAGAAAATAGGTCGCGACTTCGGAAGGAAGTCATGCAGAAGCTGAAGTCCAAACTCGGCCCGTCAAGGTCAGAATTTGAAAAGAACCCACTGACGAGCCAATTGGGGACAAGCGGCCAAAACTGTGGGTGAGAGTTAGGAATAATAACACTCCAAATGTGAAAGGAGGAAGAATAAGCAACTGGTTGAAGCACCTTTGGGTGTGAATTGGTGGGAATACATGTTGAATAGGTCAACTTTGACCAAGTCAACAACGTTGTCATGGAGTGGCATTCATGATGAGACAGCGCAGTTTTGGTGGAGGACAACTTGAATGAGCTTAGTGGCAAGTATGGATGGGAGCCAATGTGAGAAGACTCACACACTATATATGGAGGGGATGGTAGCCATTGTTATTCATGTTTTGGATTATTATTTTATATATGGTCTGTTTAGACTACTTTCATTCTTCAGTTGTTTAGTTGAGATTGTTGTGTTGTTTAGCACCAAGTGTTTCTAAGCGGGAATACCACCTCTTTCCTTAAGAGGCCTCTTGGAAGAGCATTTCATTAATTTCCACATTCATGTTTTTCGTCCAAGCTAAAACTTTCTTCATCAGCGCAGTTTCTGCAGGATATTGTGCAATGTTGCAAGGTGTTGTAGTGGAGGGTTTAGGAACCCACTTTCTGAGCTAGTTTCTCATTGGAGGAAGAATTCCTTCACTTGGGAGATCATTTTGGAGAGCTCTTGGACATATTTCAAATCTTTGGCACCAGGCCAATTATTTCCCATCATTTACAGCATTTTTCCAGTTGGGAATTGTGTTATTTTGAAGGGCAGCTTCAGTGAGGGATCTTGTAGCTCCTTTGGAGTGTTTTCCTGTGATTGAAGGGTTCAGCCTTTCATTGGAGGAGGCATTTGAGGTGATCTACATCAGATATACATTATTTCAGCCTTCTACACTCATATTCTTCAGTTTTCATTGAGTCTTCAGCCTTAGGGCTTTAAATCTCATCTTATACAAGGTGTATTTTTTAAAACCCTTTCCGGGTTCTTTGTAGGAGTTTGTATTAAGCCTAGATCTGTATTGGGCATATATTTTGAGCCATATTATAGCCCTACATATTTTTACATTCCTTTTTTGTAGTAGTGTATTTATAATTTCGATGTAGCAGTCTTCCGACATTTTGTATTGTAGCAGCAGTTGATATTCAGGAGTGATTGCTTATGGGAGGCTTGTTTTCTCATTGTATATGATTCATGCCTCACTATTTTGTATGGATTTTCTGATTTAATACATGATGTTATGTCTCCATATTGGTCTCCAATGTTAATGAGTGTATTTACACTTCTATTTCCAGTTTTACGTTCATATATTGCTGCTTCCCCATTTGGGAATATTACAGTGGTATCAGAGCATAATCTTGGCTCATCCTGTGCATTCAAGACATTATGCCATTAGAAGGAGAATCTTCTCATAGAAAGGAGAAATTATACAGAAGTAACAAGGGCATGACTCCATTATTTGGAGAAATGAAGGAAGAGAGGATCTGTCAGCTTCTTTTCCAAAATGTGAAAAATATCAAGGAATATCTCAAGGAGATGAAAGGAGAGAGGTGTAGACAATTTCCAAGAGGGTTTGAAGGTGAAGCAAGCCCTAGATATTCACATGATGGGTGTGAGAATTTAGCCACACATGCAGATCCACAGGTCCATTTATTGCCCACATTCACTGCAAGAAGGATGGTGGAAGAGGATGCACCAAGGGAGGAGACCTTGACTGACTATCTTCAGGAGTATGAGTCTCAATCATGGAGATTCAAAGAGAACTTGGACTTCCAAGGGTTTTTCCAACTCAAGGAAGGCAGAAGATCAAGCAGCCATAATAGAAGCAAGAGAGGTAGAATCTTTCTATCTAACTTTGATGGATCAGCAAAGTGCACAGCCAAGGCTTGGGTGAAAGAGTTAGATTCCTATTTTCAGCTACACCAAGTCTCAGAAAAGGAGGACATTAGAGTAGCAGCGTTGCACCTCAAATTTATGGCCCATGATTGGTGGTTTTATAGTTTTGCTTCATTTTATCATGCAAATTTAAATGCTTATGTAGGGTTCACTAAGAAATTAGTGATAATATTTGATATTAAACATTGTGAAACATATTTTGTTGAACCAAAAAACTCAAAACCTTTGCATGAGATGGAGAGATCTATTTTTCCAACTCCACTCCATATTTCTATTGAAGGGGATAAAAAAATGCATGATACCTTGCCAAGGGAAAGATCCCCACTTCTTGAAGAGCTCTCTTATATAGATGAAGACATGGAGATTCCTCCTTCAAGAGAAGACCAAGATCTAGGGTCTCTCATTGATGATGAGGCATTTTCAAATATTGATGAAGGGGATGAGAAAAGAAGAGCTAACAACATTGTACCATCAGCAGGAGATCCATCAGAACATGGATATGGGAAGGGAGCCATTGCTTCCTTAGAGGAGTCCTTATGTCTTTGTAAGGAGTTCCAAATGATCTAACATGTGGGAACCAAAGCACAATCCTGGAGCAACATGTATCAGTTATTGTGGATTGTGAATCTTGGCAGATGGAAGGAGAAGAAAATAAGGATCAGCATCAAGGGATGATGATAATTCACCCTTATCTATTTCAGGAGGTTTTTTCACAGAAGAAGGATACTATATTGCGCAGTGAAAGGAGGGAAAAATCAGTCCACTCATATATACAGTCTACTTTAGATCTTGATGTCTCACTACATGGAGGCATTCCACCTCAGAGGCCACCAGATCTAGAGTGGGTGAGAGAAATCTTGTCATTTGGTTCACCACTATTAGATCCCGGAGGGGTGGATACTTTGGAGGGGTCTATTACAGCACAGAGAGCCTGGGATAGACTTAAGGAGGAGGGAGACATTCTACCACTTTCAACATTACCTACTTTCACTACATATTCTGCGCTAACATAACTTGTTGCAGTGATGGATGAGGGAACCACCATGGTGCAAGGGAGCTGCTCCATGGGTTTGGAGAAATAAAGGGCACTTCCCTTGAGGAAGGAATCCTCCATATATTGGAGTGGATGGAAGCCACTCATGCTTACATTGGCCAAGATCAGGAGGTTCTTTTTAGATGAAAGCTTCTCATGGGAGGCTAACTTCCAAAGGCCACCACTTCTATTTGAGCATGACAAGTTGCATGATGGGCATGGAAGCACTTTGGAGGATGACTTTGGCATGAGGGATGTCAAAGGAGAAGACAGTAGCATGTGGGGAGCTTCACATTTCAGATCTTCAACGCTGTCTCTTAGGAGGATTGAACCATATTGGAGGTCTCAAATTTTGGTACAGTACTCCAAGGATCTTCGGGCTTGCATGATTCTTGATGACCCGAAGGGAGATGACAGATACATGGTGGATGATGAGGTAATCTCTTCTTATGGCAGAGTCTTCTTGACTAGAGCTTCTAAGCTCAAGGAGAAGCTGTTACATGCAGCACATGTGGACTTTCTTTCCATGCAACTTGATGCATTTCATTCTTTGATGGAGGAGTTCACTTGGGAGGGCATCCAACAAGATATATATCAGCATATGGAAAGATGCATAGCCTGGATGATGATGGATAGGTTGTCACAACCACTTCCCTACTCATTGAGAGTGAGGGAGAACTTTCAATTGAGCCATTTCAGCTCAATGACCAAGGTACATTGTAGAGGATGTACACTTATGCATTATGATTTGTATTCCTTTACTTTTTGTGAGCAGCATATTGTACCAAGGAGGATATTTCCTTCTTATATATTGTATTATGATCTACTTAAGGCCATTTTTAGCATTGATGTTGGCCATTCTATTGGTGGGTTGTGGGAGAGGCCACATAATTCTTGGTGTGCACCGTTGGCACCACATTTTTCTTTTATGGTCCTATCTTGTAGGATGATTGTGGCAGCAAACAAGTGGCTAGAAAGACACTTGTTATTCTTTGTTTTGAGGTAGGCAGGGGATGCACTGTGCTGGTTCCATATGTGGAACTATGATCCACCTCCCGGTTGTCATATGGAAACTTGTTTCTATTTGTTTTTACTCCCATATATTGATGATGTTCTTATGTTTATGGGAAGCTTTTTTGGGAGGGTGGCACAAGAGTTTGAGGTGCCCATTGGGAGTATGATTCTCCCTACTTCATATGTTGCATGTTTCAGGAGAAACAATGGGTAAACCATGATTTCCACACCACATCTCTTGTCTTCATGTGGGAGGAGCCATTTTGAGAGCTTGAGTTCTTGGGAGAGGCACTTCATGGATGTTTTGTTTTGTGGGGTGACTTGGGTCATTCTTGGAGGCTATAATATTTCAACCCAAGATTAGCAGCAGCCCCATACATACCATAAATGGAGAGAGAAACAAATTGGGTGGAAAAATTTAATCTCTCCATGCAGCCCCAATACATTGCATAAACCGGGGGTTGAGGATTTCTTTAATGGCTACCTAGAATGGCTCATTTCATTTGGATAATAGCATGGGTATGGGAGTCTCTCATTGGGAATGAGATCCCCTATGTTATTCATCACTCCTACCTTGAGGAGGCCATTGGACAGCAAGAATTTTTCCACTTACACCTTCCACTTTTTCATGATGTGAGCCATTTGGGTTTGCATACTTGGGAGGAATCATTGGAGGTAAGATTTATTGCAGATTATTTTGAGCAGTAGTGGGGACTATTGATGAGGAGGCCACAAGAAGAGGAAGGGAGGAATTTTGCTCCACCTTTACAGTTGCTTGAGGACAAGAAACATTTTGGAGGGGAGGACTGTAATATTCCAAAAATTTAGCCTTCATCTAAATGGAATATTATAGTTTGTTTTATCACTAGGTAGGTGAATAAGTGGGTAGGGAGGTCCATAAACCCCTTTTGAAGGAATAATAACACTCCTAATGTGAAAGGAGGAATAATAAGCAGTTGGATTAAGCACCTTTGGGTGTGAATTGGCGGGAATACATGTTGAATAGGTCAACTTTGACCAAGTCAACAGCGTTGTCATGGAGGAGTGGCATTCATGATGAGATAGCGCAGTTTTAGTGGAGGAAAAATTGAATGAGCTTAGTGGCAAGTATGGATGGGACCCAATGTGAGAAGACTCACACACTATATATGGAGGGGATGGCAGCCATTATTATTCATGTTTTAGATTATTATTTTATATATGGTCTATTTAGACTACTTGCATTCTTTAGTTGTTTAGTTGAGATTGATGTGTTGTTTAGCACCGGGTGTTTCCGAGTGGGAATCCCACCTCTTTCCTTGAAAGGCCTCTTGGAAGAGCATTGCATTCATTTCCACATTCAGGTTTTTAGGCCAAGCTACATCTTTCTTCATCAATGTAGTTTCTGCAAGATATTGTGTTGTATTGCAGGGTGTTGCAGTGGAGGGTTTAGGAACCCACTTTCTAAGCTAGTTTCTCATTGGAGGAAGGATTCCGTCACCCGTGAGATCATTTTGGAGAGATCTTGGACATATTTTAGATCTTTAGCACCATTCCAATTATTTCCCATCATTTACATCGTTTTTCCAGCTGGGAATTGTGTTATTTTGGAGGGTAGCTTCAATGAGGGATCTTGTAGCTCCTTTGGCATGTTTTCCTTTGATTGAAGGGTTAATCCTTTCATTGGAGGAGGCCTTTGAGGTGATATACATCATATCTACATTATTTCAGCCTTCTACACTCATTTCCTTTAGTTTGCAGTGAATCTTTATTTTAAATAAATTATATATATATATTTTAAAAAACCTAGCCGTCGGAATACCGATGACAACAAAAAAATATTTTAAAAAAAATTACAAATAGACAAAAATATAAAATTTGATTAGTTGTTCCCTGCAACACCTTCTCTTCTACTTTTCAACTCTTATATGCAATGCACTCTTCTTTGCTCAACCATTCTAATATTGACATTATTTTCTCTGTATAGGTGTGATATCTTAGCTTTATTCACCCTTCAAGTCATTCACTCACATTTAGTTCCTCACACGCTACTCGCTACTCTCAATACTGCAATTCACAACAATGCTACATCCCCACATTGCTCAGTTGCATTTTTTTCTTTTCTTCATATAATCCACATGGAAAAATGTTGTCTCTATTATCATTCATACTTTTTCCAAGAGTGTACTTATGTATGTCATCCCATTATATTGTTGTGTTTGAATACATGGCCATTACAACTCAATTGATACTCTGAATGGGTTTCATTCACTAAGCCTGCACAACTGCATTAAACCACACAATGAACACCTAGTAATTCCTCCATGCTATGAATTAATTCTCGGCTTGTTTTTGTACTCTATCAAAGATCTTTATGATTCATAATTTCCCACGGACCTCACATTGTACTTTAGCCATGGATCTCTCGGTGTGTGGTGAGATCTTTCTACACTTAGAAATCTCTTTAAATTATTTTTTCATTTCATGAAAGGAAGATCAAAGGTCCCTTATTTCTTTTTAACTATGCTCATTAAATTATCTCTACAAGTCATGGTCCTTATTTCCTTGATCCAACGAGCTCTACAGTCACCATTGACTTCATTATTCCTACCTCTGCATTCAAAAAAAATTATGCATAATAGCTACTCACCAATAAGTCCTTTCGATGTATGTGTGACCCTATAATATCCACATTCCTTTGGTTATCACCCAAATCATTTTACCATAGCTTCCACACACATAATATGCAACTGCACCCCTTTTTTAAGTTTTATTAAAAATTTCCAATTCCACAAAAATTAGTCGTTAGCTCCTTCTTTGCTAGAAAATTTATTCATTTCCTCCATAATAGAAGGCACTATGACCTCTGCTTAATATTTTATGTGATTTAATGTTGTCTTTGAGGTCTTAATACACAACATCTTAAGGCAACTCCTAAAGTGACAAAAGAAAACGAAATACAAGTGAAAAATAAAAGTCATGGCTAAGAAATGTACATCCTAGAAGGAGAGAGGCAATGCTAAACACTAAAAGTAAAGAATACAGGAGTGATTTAGAGCACATCAAAGGATGCTCATAGACCTAGAAAGCTTAATGCTGCAAAGTTCCAACAATTAGCTAGTATGCAGGATCTAGAGGTATGAAACAAACTACTAGTCCATCATCTACATATTCTAATAAAAGACACGAACGTAAGTCATCATATGCCTTCTATGAATTAAAAAACATGAAAGCCTCCTGCCATTGATGGCAACATTACAGGTTATTCAGCCAAACTAAGCTCCTCGTTTAGAAAGGTAGTTCAGTCTGCACAACTTCTCTAATGATATAAAAGTGTTTGATAGATAGTGCATCACTATAGAGGGAGCATCAGAAGCTATTATAGATTGTTAATGAATGACTCTCAGCATCAGTTAATGTTAATGCATTCCATATCTTAAAGTAGGGATCCATGTCTCTAGAAAAATATGAGCATACATTTATGTTGCTTGTGAAATATATGGACTATATCAAAGATGAAAATTTTAAAGTCAGTCACTTTAAGAGTGGTTTGCATGCAGCTATTATAGATTAGCTGTGTGTATTATTTTGTTAGGGCTCTAAGGCAAGGTCCATAGTTTCTTAGTCCATAGTTCTGTAGGATTGAAAGTAAAAATTTCAATTATTAAGTGCCCCATCCTATTGATGGAGCTATACATTTTTCTGTAGCTCATTTTATTAATTTAGATCAGTAAAATTAATAATTAGCTCCTATCTTCATCTTAGACATCAATACTTAGCACTAGTCTACAAAAATCAATGTGTACTTGTATCAACCTAACCACATGCCCTCAAGAGGATCACTTCATACTTCTCAGTCGTTGGATCTATTTGGGGCAGCAAGCAACAATCAAAGATCTATCATTCTTCAAATTCTGCCCTAAACAGAAGCCCTGAAGAGAAACACCTCATACTTCCAGATTATCCCACCTAACTGGTGAAAGAAGTGACAAGGAAAGATTTATGATTTTTCAAATTCTAGATGGATGTAAACACTTTGTAATGCAGTTACAAGCAAAAATTTTAATTCTTTGAATTCTAGATGGATGCAATCACTTTGTAATGCCAAGTTAAGAACCTTCCTCTACTTGTAATATCCTCTATCAGGGGAAACCTTCACTAAGTATTACAACCAAAATATTTTTATGCATATTCATTGTTGAACATATTTGCTCGGAAGTGTATGTTACCTTGGTAGTCTTCGATAATTTTGAAGTTTCACCCCTGCTTCTTTTGTCAAAAGTCTCATACTTATCTGCTAATGATGGGAAGGGACTAGCTGCATGTGAAGGTCCTTTCCATTGTTGAGAAGGATTCGATCAAATTTTTCCATCGTATTTACGTGTTAATATATGCTTCAATACTTGCTCAACAAACAAAGATACATAAATGATGTCTCCATCACTGGAACATGTAACTGACCTTCATCTTTGGATTATTTGTAAATTTAATGTGCTTTTGTTTCTAGAAATCTTTGTTATTACCATCGAAAGAGAACTCTGGACTCACAAAATTGCAAGAATATTGCAGCTTTCAAGGTCGAAAATTGAGAACAATGCTACATTCACTTATCTACAAATTCAGTGAATTTTCAGACCTCATACTAACTGCAATAATGAAAAATATCACACCTCAACAACTTTCAAATTTTTTGAGACTCTACTATCCTTGGGTATTTTGAAGGTCACACCATTGCATTCAACTTCTAGGACTGGATTGCATGCATCTTGATGTTCATGCATGCCAAGGTCAAGACAAATTTATGCCACATTTATTTTTAAGAAAATTCTATCTATATTACACACATAGTGATCCCAAAATTTTCAAAAACTTTGATTTTGAAAAAAAAAATATTTGAAAATGTGAAAATTATATTAGATCCTAGAGGGGAACATGACTCATGAGCATTGATATTAATGTCCAGTGGAGAGTGTCCACTAATTTAGGAAACTATTATTCTAAAGCACCCCTTAAAGGCCACATCCACACCACAAATAAAATCATGTATTCACATAGTTGAAGGGTATAATTCAAAAGGGAAGATTTAGCTTAGGGAGGTATCCTTGAAAAAGAAAAATAAGAGAGATCAATCTTCTTGCCTTTAATGCTCAAATTTTCCAGAAATGAACAATAAGGAAAAATAAAAAAGATTCCTAGCCATCAAGTCAATGACATGATCAAGACTATATTGAAAAAAATGTACAAACTTTCCTAGCAAAGAACAATATGGAAAGAAAAAAATATTCCTAGCCATCAAGTCAATCACATGATCAAGAATATGCTGGAGACATCTCAAAACATCATAGAAGAAGCATAAGGAATGGAAAGAATTATGTCAACATACTTTGTGGATTGACAAGTTACCATACATTTGTCTCAATACCTCTAAATTGGAACAAGTTTTCTGGGTGTTCTTTACAAGAGAAATTGCTACAGGAGAAAGAAAAGGAAAATCATCAATGAGGATAATTTTAGTAAAATTATTTTCAGTTCTATCACAATCCTGCAAATGCCAAGTATTTTACCTTCTTTGTCCAGTTTTTCATAATGGCATTGAATATTGGATTAGAATAAATTTGATCTATTAAATTGAAAAATATACTGATGAAATGCAGGGACAAACCTGTTTTTCTTCATTACTATTCATATATTTACTTTTTCCAGATCAAGATACATATATTGGGTAGGTCCCATAAACAGGAAAAATATAGATATAAGTGGATATTCCCTCATTATTAATTGTCTAAATATTTGGTTAACCCATATTTAAACATTTTAATACCCATTATGCTATCCTTGTATACCAGAAGTAGAAATGTTTGATGGGATCTGCTAGACAAAGTAAATCCAAGCCTCCATTGCTTCTTGAAGAAGGATCGAAATTCCTAGATAGAAAACCAAGAGATTTCAAGACATTATAAGACAAGGCTGAATATATCTGATGTAAAGTCTCAGTCTGAACCTAAGAGGGTTGAAAAGCCTTAGTCAAAACCACAGGAGACCTGAAAAAGGAGCTTAATAAAGTGAAAATCCAAGAGTGATTAAGAGGAAACTGAGAAGCCTAGAAGCCTAGAAAATCAGATCCTAATTTATTCAATACAGTATTATGACTTGAGGATTTAACAACCTTGAGAAAAATTTTGAAGTTAGATTTAGAGAAGGTTGAAGTTGTCTATAATATCAATTTGAATCTGAAGGAGATCATTGAAGTGCCCTGATGAAACAAAAATGGACATTGGTTACATTTTATGGTTTTGAGATAATTGTTGTTATCACTATGTTATGCTTAGTGGAAATATTTCTAGGATGAAGGGTTTTCGATATGTTATGATTTGGAGATCAAAGAACATAATGCCAACTATTTTGAAGAGGATTTAAGAGCTAGAAATCCCAAATTGTTCTTCTTGTTATTATGTTTCAATCAAGTCTAAGAGGCCTCATAAAAAGAAATAGAAATTTCTAATGACCATTGCAAAAGAAATATTACTTCTCAAGTTAAGTCTCACTATTTATTAAGAAAATTCTATATTTCCTATCTGAGTATGTGCCTTTAGAAGCTCTAGTCCGAAACTTTGAAAGAAGGATAAAAGCCAATGGTATTTGGTCTCCTATAGTAAGGCTGAAATACCTCGTATGAAATATATAAAGACCAAATAATTTGAGAACATAATCCAAAGTAGTCTGAAATGCCTCAATTAGTGACAACGTTAGCAAAGGTATCTTCAGTTTGAAAAGTCTACTGAAGATTGATTACATTAGATTAAAGGCTATATATTGTTTTTCTCTGGAATTTTTTTTTGAAATTAAATTTCTTTAGCAATAATATCGTAGAGTATATGAGAATCGAACGTAGGACTGATTGAAAAAGTATGTATTAAGACTTGTATTAAATTTTCTTTGATGTTGTTAAGGCTGATCTTAGTATGCCTTGATGGAAAAAATTCATTTGTGCAAAAATGTATCATCAAAGGACTATGCCAATGTTCTGGAAATACATGCATTATATGAATTTATGAAGGGTTCCTTAAAGAAAACATTAAGGACATCATTTATAAAGAGTCCCTTCACCTACTTATACACAAAAATTTCAATGATGAAATCCTCAAGTGATATATTATCTTCAACAATGCTTGGGCAGTGTTAAATGCATCTACTGATTTGAAGCACGCAAGCCATATAAGTATTGGAAGAAGCAATGAAATGGATCAAGTTCATTCAATTTACTAAAGAATGGGTAACCTATGTAGGACATTTCCTCTGATATGAAATGCTTCCCTGAAGTTGCAAAGTTTGTAATGCCATATACCTATACTGTAGTGATATGTCTTGCATTGCACTGTTGTGAGTATGATTGTATTGAATGAGATATGATGAAAAATGATTATTAGAAGTCTCTAGAATTATGGCTAATCCATAGCTAAAGGAAGCATCTCTAAAAATATGTCTTGCGTAAATGCAAAAGAAGACATTCAAGTATTTCACTAATATAAGGGATGAAATTCTTATACCTGTGCCAAGAATATTTTGTGATGTATATTGAATTGAAGTTTTGGGGACCTATGTTTCCCTTGGAAATGTTTCATTGCATTTTAGAGTGTATGATGTTGTCTTGATGCCTTGAACCTTGAAATATTCCCTAGAGTACGACCAACTCTTACTCATGAGCTTAAATTCTAAAGTACTACCAACTCTTACTCATTGTACAAACCCAACAACATTTATGGCTCCCTTTTTCTCCTAAATGACACCCTCTGCACACATGTAATTAAGGCATCTCCATAACCCACACACAGATATTGTGATAGCTTCCAGAAGAGGTTAAATCAACCCACAATAATGCTACAGCCAGTAAGGAAAATTGTCTAGCAACTCGTCCTTAAACACAATATCACTCTTAGGAGGTACAAACTTTAGAAAATGAGAAAAATATTAATATTACCTTCCAAAAACACACCCATAAGACAAAGACAAAATTCGAGCTCCCTTATGATTGGTTATTGTACTTCCTTTGTTACAAAATTCTACCAGCTGAGTGTAAGAGTGAATATGGACCTCTTGAGTGGATAACTCGACCCCTTGGAAAAACTGAACTTGACCCAAGGAACAAAGGATTTCAGCCTCTTTCACAATACTAAACTTGTTCTTCCTTGTGAATAACTTGACCAACAATGAATAAGAATCAACTCAACCCTAGATGCAATGTTCACTTCCTTTCTAAGAATTATTGAGAGGTTGGAGATTTAGAGGTTTATGTCGAAAATCCCAGCTACATTGATCCACACTTGATGCTAATGCCCAACGATAGCCTTTCCAACAATAAGGAAGCTCTTTGTACATAGAATTGTCAAATCAAACACAAATTAGCATATATGGTCATTGATAATGGAAACCAAAATAACCTTCCCTTGCTTCAATTGGAAATGGAACAAAAATTACCAACTTCAACTCATCCCAACTCCAATTAGCTTGGATTGGTCATAAATGCACATTATCTTGTGCTAATCAAATGACAATAGATTAGAATGTTGCTAGAGGATGGCAAGATTTTTCCCAATATCTTATATGTTCTTACAAACAAATATGAGAAGACTTACGAAAATAAGATGATGATAAAAAGTGTAACTAAGTGCGTAAAGTAGGGGCTTCGAGGTTCAACCTTAGGCATGTTCCCTCTTTCAATCCTAATATTACTTGGAGTTATTTTTATGGTTCATGTCAAATGTTGGTGATTATGTTGCTGGTATTGTCCTTTATTACAACTATGATCATTAATTCTAACTCAATATTGGAACTAGTACTGGTACTAATATTCGTGCAAGGTAAGTAGCCCTTTGGGCCCTATTAAAATTTTCTATGGTTAAAGGTGTTCAGAATATTCAAGTTGTTGGAGACACAAAAGTGGTAATTAGAGTTTAAAATATATGTGACATTGGATAGTCTGGTTCTCTCTCACTGGTAGCACTAAGTTAAGGAACTCGAGGAAGCTTTTCATTCAATTTCTATTCAACATGTTCACAGAGAATTTAATTCTCAAGTAGATCATCTTTCAAAGGATCCCATTGCAATCAGAAAATGGATTACGCATGGAGAATCAGAGGGAGGGTTTTGGTTTCAACTTTCCCAGAAATATACATTAGGCTACAGTATGGAAATATTGACCTAATGAGACTCATATTACTGTTGGTGTGAAATATCCCTTGAGTTTATCTTGGAGCATGTAAAAATTACTAGATGGATCTTCTAGAGTTAGAAGTGGGAAACCTAAGTCATCACCCATATGCTGAGTGAAAAGGCACTAATATCCTATCTTTCTTTCAATCTTATTTTGTTAAAAAAACTGCAAACCATTTTGCTAGATTTGTTGTGCATATCAACTTGTCTTTCTCATAGAAAGAAGGTAATTTTGGTATCTTGGAGGCCTTATGCTAGCATTATTGAACAAAATATGTGAATGGAGGCCTTATGGATCTTTGTCAATTCTTTGATTGATAATCCGACATTTTAATCCCAAACCAAGGAGACACTAACAACTTGTCAGAACAGATTTGGTTCAAAGTGTGAACTCCCTCAAGATTTTTTGAAGAAAGTTGCTAAATGTGGAGTTTTTGAGAACATATTATCATGGGCAGACTTCAAACAGAGCAAGGATCTTGATAAAAATGATGGAACCAAGAGAAAAAGGTTAACCGGTATCACCAAGCTTGATGATGCAAATGAAGCAGGAAGCAAGAATTCTGAGAAATGCACTCTGATTTTAGCTGAGGGAGATTCAGCCAAGGCCCTTTCGATGGTAGGGTTGGTTGTTGTTTGTCGAAATCATTATGGTGTGTTTCCCCTCAGAGGTAAGTTTCTAAATGTAAGGGAAGACATCCATAAACAGATAATGGAAAATGTTGAGATTCAACATATCAAGCAAATCCTTGGTCTGCAGCATGGAAAGGAATATGACAGTGTCAAATCTCTGAGATATGGTCATCTTATGATTATGACAGATCAGGATCATGATGGTTCACACATAAAATGATTGCTGGTTAACTTCATACACTCTTTCTGTCCATCTCTACTCAAGATTCCTTCATTTCTTGTTGAATTCATTACTCCTATTTTCAAGGAAACCCATAAAAATGGACGGGTATTATCTTTCTATACCATGCTTGAGTATGAATCACGGAGAGAATATCTGGGTAGATTAGCATCAACATCAATTATTAAGCTTAGACTAATCTGTGTAATAGCTTGAATATGGTTAGATATAGCTTAGAGAGTGTTGAATAGGGAAACATATACTGCTACAGAGATCAACTTCATATGGTCATGATACACGTAGAGATCTTTCACTATGGCTTGTGTAATGGTTCACTCAAATAAATGCTAAGCTGAACCAATCATACAAGATCAGCTATTATATAAACATTAGCAATCAAACTATGTTTCTACTTAAGGTTTATATACACATGTTGGCATAGAGCTAGTAAGGCTATATACTTATTACTATGATTCCGGTCAGTGTTAATAAGGTATGAAATGAATAGGGAAACAGAGATCATTACGTCATAACAAGGAGCTTAGCTTGAATATGGAGTTCCTATTCACTGTAATCTAATACCTGTATTAAGGATATCATGTTTATATGAATATGTGTTATTCCATTACGTGTAGTTACATCAAGAAAAGCTTGGTCACCGATTCAATGGACTTGATTCATTAGTACTAATGTCCATTGATTCATTAGTACTAATAGCATAGTGTAATCAATAAGTTTATAGATTCAATAGAGCTTA
Source organism: Pinus albicaulis (assembly GCA_034641835.2). NCBI lineage: Eukaryota > Viridiplantae > Streptophyta > Pinopsida > Pinales > Pinaceae > Pinus > Pinus albicaulis. The sequence goes on from CM076570.1 coordinate 874,337,447, forward strand.
CTACTAGCTTAACTAAGGTGATATAGTGATAGTTACTAAGCTTAATATGGGCATCATAGGTACGATACAGTCTCTTATACCAATCTGCTTTTAGTTCCATATAACTTTTATCATTGTAAATAATACATGGGAATCATAGAAGAAAGGTAAGGGTGAATACATTACTCAGCTTAAGCTAATCCAACTCTTTTCACTAATCAAAGCTGGAAGGAGCGTATTCAATGGTATCGAGCTAGAACAGGAACAATCATATCTCAGTATTGAGCTTACATTACACCTATGTCCACATTAGCTATTGGAATACAAGATGATTTATTAGGTAGAACATTGTATGATATTACTCTATCCTTAATATGTATGATGAATATGGACATTGTAGTATACACTAGAGTAACACTAAAACGTACCTTTTATAAAAGACCAATATGAGATAATGTAGATTAGGGAAACACTATCCTCATATAAACTATACAAGCTTATGGATCCGGATATGATCTGAGCCTATACTACGATATGGATATTTTTTATCACTTTATTATGATATATTGATTGGCCTAGGATTAAGGGACATTTCAACATCCCGGAGCACTGAACATTACACCATTGGCTTGGAAACTTGGTACAAGGGTTTTAAGGGTACAATTGAACGAAAAAATATAAAGGATAATTGTGTGTCTTACACGATTAGTGGCATCATAGAGGAAATTAATGAGACAACATTAAGAATTATAGAGTTGCATGTTCGCAAGTGGACTCAGGATTACAAGGAATTTCTGGAAGCATTGATGACTGGGAATGATAAGATTAAAGAACCATTCATAAAGGACTACAAGGAATACAATACTGATACCAGGGTCCATTTAGAGGTGTCATTTTCTGAAGAGAATATGAAGATTTCACTTCAAGAGGGCCTTTTAAGGAAATTCAAACTGACTACTACAATCAGTAAAAGTAACATGCATATTTTTGGCTCAAAGGGAATCAATCATAAATATGAGACCCCTGAGAAAGTTTTGGAGGACTTCTATCATATCCATCTTGAATTCTATGAAAAGAGAAAGAAATTCCAATTGGACAACCTTCAGCTTGATTTGCTGAAATTGGACAATAAATTCATATTCATCTTGGGAGTTGTGAATGGAGAAATCATAGTGAACAACAGGAAACATACAGAATTTCTGCTTGAATTGAAGAGAAAAGGTTTCACTCCATTCCCCAAGAAGGGAAAACCTGTTGAGGCTGCTATTGTTGGGGTGATAGCAAATGATGAAGAATCTCCTGAAGACAACATTGAGACAGTAAAGGGTGTTCGTGCTGCAGATTATGAGTATCTTCTATCCATGGATTTTTGATGATTCTATGAGTGCCTATGAGAGTATTGGCATTAGTTTGTTCAAGGATTATTCATTGATGGGTACATTTACCATACCCCTGCCACTCCATATCCTAAGGCTCCTATTTGCATGATCTCTTCTATTATCAATGGATACCTTAGATTTCTTGATCCTTAGGTGGTACCAAATCCTTCAGAAGTAGAGTATAATGGGGAAAAATTTTCATTTAGTGTGGTAGAGATTGCCTACTAGGTGATTTAGTCAACATCCAGTAACTCTAACTCAGGTCTCGAGTAAGATGTGGACCCTAATAAGTATTCTTTTAATTTCTCGTATGTCGATTGTCCATATTCCCGTGATCTCCTTGAAACTGAGCTACCTTCTAATGAGGCCATGTTAATAATTGATTGCCCTTGGGAGGGGTTACATGATCGCTCATATTTTCTCCCTAGTCTGGCTGAAAATTTATGTTCAAAACAGAGTTTATACTAAAAATGTTGAGTGATACCAATCTCCCATTATGGCACATGATGTTTATTCCGAAGGGAAATTGTCAAACATCTTCAATATTATACCTGTATCAAGCTGGGGACAGGTGAACATGGGAAATTTTCAAACATCTTCAATACTATACTTGGTCGAATAGTCAAAGGAAACACCGTGTGGTCACATACATACTACAAGAAAAATAAATAAAAAAATATAGTGTAGGCCTTAATTATGCATACCTCTGGTGCATTCTTTAGGAACAGTAGTGAAATATGCATTTGATTCATGGGTGCATGCCCAAAATGCCTGCAATTCTGATGCTTTATGATTTTTTTCAAACAACCAAACTGTGCTTTTATTAAAAACTTGGTCTCCAACATAACTCACCATGGTAAATATCCTAAACAAATTTTGAGGATGAAAGCTAGTACCAAAGCTTATTATACAATAAATAGGGGCTGTCAAAAATGGTTTTTCAAAATACATGGGTTACCCAAAACCTGAAAAAATTTTAGACAAGGATTGCCCAGACTGAAAGCTTATCAGTTTTCATCAAATAAGAGAAAAGATAGTGGGACTCTTCTCTGGCCATTTCAGGACATTCATAATGAAGATTGAGGCACCTTAAGGACATGAGAAGGAAAGAAACAAGGCCTCAATAATATATGGTGTAGATTTCTCAAGGTCTACATTCCTTGAGATATGGTGGAGGAGAAGGCAGATCCCAAGCCATGAGACAAGCTTGTGGCTCATGACAACTACAAGCTTATGCTCTGAAATCTATTTATGACTGGACTTATTTCCTAAAGGACAGTAATAGTTGTTAATCTTGCACTTTTGTTTTTAATGTCATCTACATTTGGGAGTATCAGGAAGGCCATGTATGGCATCCTCTACCCAAGTATTTTGATTACATATATCAGTAAGTAATGGCACTGCATGGCTTGCAGTCCTCTAGTAGTTGGCTTTAGTAGTAGCTATTAGGTTGTTGGAGATATTGTAATTCTAATTTAAAATAGAATCTAGGAAGCTATAGGGAATTCTATGTCTATGTCTGGTTTCGGACTTCTGCTAATATAAATCTCTTTTTTGAACCAAGAAATTTTTTTTATCATTTCTCTTCTTTCATCTTAGTTCTCATTAAAAGTGTGGAAAGAAATAGAGAAAAAGCTGACACATACCTCTCGAATATCTCCAACATAAATCCGATCACCATAACTGTGAATAGACACAATCGTATTGGGAAAGAGCATATTCCCACATTTCTGCAGCAATTTATTTTTCCCAAGTCATATATTCTCGGCACCTGTCCAATCCAAACTAATAAGAGGCCTTTAAATTGACATAATCCAAGAGGTACTCCATCAACTGTTGTTTTATGCAAAATCTCTAGGGACTTTCCATCATCTAGAGATCTATAAATATCAATAAAACCTGATGATGAACTACAGTTTATAGTTTGAAACGCGTCGGTTCCAAAATTTCTGATGTGATTTCCCGGAAGATTTATAATTAAAATGAATAAAACCTCCTGAAAAATGCCTCTTTGGCCAAAATTCTAAATCCTTTGCAGTTCCAATGGCCACAAGTGTTCCCAATTCTTTATCATGAAAAGTAACAGAGCAAATGCTAAATGCGGCTTCATTATCCTGCATTTCCAAGATGCATATAGCCCACTTCTTTGACTCTGCTTTTGGATAACCATACTGGTCATCAGGAAGAGGATCCTCATTCTCTTCATCATCACCATTCTGTTGTTCTACTTCCATGTTCCCACTCTCCCCTAAACCAGCAGCTTTTAAGAATTCTTTCTTTGCAGCTTCACGTTCTTCTGCAGTGAATGCACCCTAATCTCTTTCAATAATAATCAATGATTTATGCTTTGGATGAAAAATGAACTTTATCGGTGTATATCTAAGAGGCATAACAGTATGATTGAATGTTTCTCCCAACCTTTCAATCGCAAAAACCCTAAGTGCATCCCCAGCAATTGCAACCACACCTTCAGCACATTGATCAGAAGAAAATAATGTTGCATATTTAAGAGTCTCGTAAGAGAGTGGAGTTAAAATAAAGTTCCCCTAATGTATATAGCCTAGCCAAAGCCTTCTTGATAAAGAAAGAGTTGCTCGACATCCTCTCACTATAGCAGAAAAAAGTTTTGGTGCTCTTAAACCCAAGAATCTGGTCCGGGTGTCTGAAAGGCCACCATTTGCCATATCTACCTCAGTTCTAAGAAGAACCCCATTCTGCAAACCAGCATTCAAAAACACACTCATTGGATGATCTGCACCATCCTCCCCTCCAACAGAAGCCTGAACTTCAAGTAAGAGAAGAGATTCTGGAGGAGAAGATACAGCCTGCACACTCGGAGCAACCAAACAATCATCAGGATCCAAAGAATATATCCATTCAAGCATTTTTACATGTAATTGGAGCATGGTTACATTCTCTTTTGCCATGTTCTAATAGATGTGAACTCCTCCCTTTCTCTAGATATGTGCTAATAAATGTGAATGTCGCCCCGCTCCATTCGGCCATGTTAGACATGTAATCGTAGGCATTGTTACATTGTCTTTTGTCATGTTAGGTTTACAAATGTCGCTATTCCGATGTTTGTCAAGCTAGGTTCACAAACCGTCCCTATTCCGACGTTTGTCCCAAATACCGTCGCAATACTGACAATGTCGAGAAGCGTCGCTATAGAGACGCTTCTATCAAACCGTTGCAATAGCGACACATGTTTTCGAAAGGTCACATTTCCGATGTTGTGTCCCATAATGTCGGTATTCCGATGACCTTCCTAAACGTCGCAATATCGACGATGTCCCTAAACATCGCTATAGCGGCGGTTGTTGGTGGGATTTAAAAAATTGAGAAAATTTGGGGAAATTTCTGACAATACATCAAAAGTGTCAGAACTAAAGTGTCGTAATTTTGACCAAATGTACTAGTGTTTGGATAAGAAAAAACTCCATGAGATTGCCCTTAATTTGTTGGGGTGCAGGCAACCTTCCCCATCTTACCCCATTTTCCTATGGGAACGCTAGTACCTGTTTCGGTTAAAAGCCATTATGGAGAACATTCCCTATCTGGGTTCTTCCACTCACACATTTTTAGATGTCTTTCGTGCTTCTGATTTTGACGAGCAAATCCTGTTGTTAGTATGAATCTTGATTCGAGGTGTACGAAAAAATACCACTTTAGCTGCGCATAACAAACAACCCTAACAGCATAAATGACTACTAATATCTTCATATTTGTAGTTAGATGATCAAGACAAATGCTGCAAAAATCTAGATCTATGCATTAGAAGACATTAAACAGTAGAAAATTAAGATTTAATCCATAGATCCAATAGACAAGACAAGAATATATCCAATGAAATTTTATATTAAAGGGCACCTGGGAGGAAAACACAAGAGGGTGTTCCCTATTCTCCTCAATGGGATGGGTTCTTGTAAGTCCTCAGCACTTCAGATTTAGAATTCCTCTCTCTTGATGGTGTAGAAAACCCAAACAAAAATGGAAAAATATGGCTATGATAGTGGATCAATAGCCAGACCAAGAGTTGAGATCCAAAGTGATCTTTAGGCAACAAAAGGTGACAAATGAATGGGAAAACCCTTCTATTTATAACAAAATATTGAGTTAGTCTAGATATTGGTGCATAACTAAAATATTATTAACCAAATCAAGATCCAACTTTTATGGAATATTTTATTATATTTGTTGGAGGGAAAAGGAATTTGACTTGAGTCAAATCCCCTTATTTGTAAATAATAAATAAATAAATGATTTATTTATCGTTTTAAGGATGTGATTAGGTAATAATAAATAAATAAATGATTTATTTATCATTTTAAGGATGTGATTAGGTAATAATAAATAGATAAATGATTTATTTATCATTTTAAGGATATGGTCGTGTAATAACCATATAAATAATGATTTATTTAATTATTTAAGGGATATTTAGTCATATTTAACAAATAATATTATTTAAGTAATGTTTAAATAATTATTCTTAGAAAATAATAAGATAAATAATGATTTATCTAATTAATTTCCTTGTTTTGGGTTAAATATAACCAGGAATATTAATTAAACTGTTGTTTAACTAATTATTCCTTGAGGAAAATCAAACAAATATGAATTTATTTAATATTTCCCCACGAGGTTTCTTGTTTAGACCATAAGCAACTTAATAAAGGTGGTTTTACTAAGTTATTTTCATAGTGAATGCAATTATACTTAGGGTAAAATTGGTCTTACTTGGTGTACTTGGGTCATCTAATAACAATGGATTAGATGACCAGAAAATGGTGTAACATATTGCCCCCCAGCATGCGAGCGTTAGGAGCTAATGGTATGACAGAATTACATTGTAAGAACTCAATCACTAGACAACAATTGGGAAGTCAAAGAGAGAGGATTGTAAGGTAGACCAAAGTGCTAAAAGAACTAGACCCTGAGGAGGTGACTTGCAGATGCGACAAGTCTTTTTGATAAGTAAGTACCTGCTATAGGTGGCAGGGGAGGCATACCTATACCCGCCGAGGAAATATTACAAACAATAAGGCGTCCGAAAAACCACAAGATGGCATAATGCTAGCATAAACATGAGCCAGATAAATAACACGATAATGAATCCCACATACATATTGTGTCTGGGATAACAGCCAAGACTTTTACAATGATATCTAAGTACATGAGATATAAATGCAACCCAAATGCCCCTAAAAATAGGAAAGGGCTCTAAAAATTTGACTAATACATGCAAACAAAAAGGTGTTGCAAGCGGCTGAGGCCGACATCATCAACTGTTTGGAGCTGCATCGAAGGTTGTAATGAAGAGGTCATCCGAGTGTGTGGGGGGCTACCTATAGGGCCACCCGCTCATGAGGGCTGAGACATCTCACACACACCCAGGAATCATCGATGTCAGCTGCTGTATCACTGAACCATCAAGTATACGGATCTCGATCATGCTGAAAGGAGATGGAGCTGAGAAGCAATCAAGTCAAAGGGAAAAAAGGAGTCCCTTTTCCTGATTCGAGGCACCGAACAAGAGTGGAAGTTGGAACCAAGGTACACCTGCCCTCTAGACATGTCTTCTGGAATGAATGAGTTGATGTCGATAGAAGGAGGTCCACCATAGGTGAGGCAATAAGGGATCCTCAACTAAGGCACGAGATAAAATAGTAGAGTGACTGACATACTGACACCAACGATGATGATGAAATGGGGGGAAATGAGTAGCAAACGGATGACTTCCCTTGTTAGAGCATAAATGGCATGGATGACCTGGCAGCGACTGACAAGATATCATGAGGGATAGGGGACAGTGGGACTGAAGGCCATAATGTGCGACACGAGAGAGGGAACAAGCAATGAATTATGGAGGACTATGGCAGGATGCAAAGGGACTCAGGATAGACTCCATGAATGCAATGATGACTCCACTTGGATGCTCGGGTGACTCGATGGTGCTGCCACATATGTAAAGGGTCTAACGGGGACCAAAAAATCATGAGTACAAGATGGTAACTCATGACGAAAGTCGACACAAGTGTAGACAAGTATGGAGGCAACATGGTGCCCCCAGTACGAGTGTTGCAAGTGAAGAAATTCGATTTTGAGGGAGGGTGAAGTGGCACTTCTTGGAAAAAATGTGTCCTGGTGAAGTATCAAATCAAAAAATCTAATAGATACCCATTTGAGGGCTTGGTGAGATATTTCCAATGGTATATATGGTTCGTCAAAATGAGCTACAGTTTGGTCGCAGTAAGCGAAAGAAAAATCAGGGGTTTTCTTTTAATAAGGCATTTTCCTTCCAGATTCACTTATTTGTCGGTGGAGCTGTGGTGAATGTTGTAAGGAGAGGAGGCCTTAAATCTTGTGGCAGTTGTAGCTGATAAACTGACCGTTGGAATTTGAGATATATCAGTTGTATGTAAGAGGCCTAATCCTAATCTTTCATTTCAGTGGATTGCAGGTTTAGTTTAGGTACCCAGAGCTCATGAACAGGTCGGGTCGCACTTTTTGGGGTTTGTTCTATGACCTGGGTAGCAGGTTCTGGGCAGAAAACTGCGACTTGTCCCAGGAAATTACTTGACCAATGCGACCTGTTAGAAAAAGGGCTTTTCAATGCTATTTTTTGGCTGAGATCTGGGATTTTTATGGTTTAGGGGTATAGGTGCCCCCAAGCATGTTGTGGACATGTCAAAATGTATTTATAAAAAGGGAAATCTAGACACATTTTAATGATGTGGTGCACCATTTTTTTTCGTTATGGTTACGCAGTTTGAGAAAGGAAATAGACGATTACCAATCTCTTTTGGTACTGCATATATGAATCAAATGGAATTTAATTTTCTAGGTTGGGATTCATGGTGCTAATATCCCAAAGATAATATTTGGGATAATGAACTGATGTTATCCCAGAAAACCTATAGGTTGGTCAACCACAATGTCTATGAGACTGGGTTGCTGATGAAAAATGAAGGAATGATGAGGGGTATCATTCCTAGAGTGATCTTGAAGTGATATGGGACTCTAGAAGTTCTTCTAAATGTTGAAGGATAATGGGACTAGAGTCGTCACAACTACATTCACTAGGAGAGTGGTGAAGAAATGCTTCTCCTGGTCTCTCCAATATGGGTGCCCCCCTTACCCAAACATTGGGTGTCAATTTAATGGCCACAAGATGTATGTCATTTGAATGCATGAGTTCGATGTAAGGGGGAATAAAAAAAGTCAATAGTGGTGGCTACTTCCATAATGTCATCATTGGGGGTGACTGATGGAAGAAAGACCACCTGGCGAAGTGACCTTACTCCTCATCATGAGAGGAGAGGTTTGTATGCGCATCGTCACAAGGGGTGACAGAGGAAGAAGCAGACAAAGGATCTGCTGATGTTGAGACTAGGGAGGGTTCCGAGGGGAGGCCAGGTGAAACATCAGGGGAGGTTTCATCGGGGACTTTCGACCAAGGACTCGTGATCTCAACATCATAAGGGGGAATGCGAATGGGAGCATCTGTGTCTTCTGGTGTTACCGAAGCAAGATGCGAGAATAAGGGAGCGATAGAATCATTGTGCTCAGCCTCAAATTGGCGTAAGGCTTCTAAAGAGGAATGATACTCTTCGAGGTGAGGGAAAAAGTGTGTGTAGTGGACGTGGAAATCACACAAATCACAAGGGTGATTTGTGCACAATGGTTTGAGTTTTGAGATTGAATTGGGTAAAGTGACATATACTTCTGGGATATCAGATTCCGGAAATGTCTCATTGACCATGGACTTGAGGTGAGGCAACTCCCGACAAGTATGGGTGGCGTGGCTGGCAACATCACACAAAGCACACTAGATGGTATGCTATGGAGGCTAAGAAGGGGTAGGGTTTGTCAGGGTGGCCTTGTCCTTTGATGCCTTCTTGCGAGCTTTGCCCTTCTTACCCGAAGCGGTCGCAATAGGAGGTGGTTCCTGTTGAGGTGAATGAGGCACTGTTGCAGCAGGAGACGTCATAGGGACTGGTTGAATCGGGGTCAAATCAAGATAAGGTTTAGGCTGACCGGGCGAGGTGGCAGCTGGAGGATCGAGGTACTAGACGGGAATCCCAAGAGTCAGGTTAGGAAGAGAGAGGGTGGCCATAATAGGTACAATGTACACTCCTGGTGGGGGAGCTAGGAACGATATCTGACTAGAGGGGTAATTACCAGGTGGGACGGCTCCAAGATGGTTGAGGCCTGGAGGAACTGTTCCAGGAGGATAAATGTGCTCATGAGTACCAGCTGAAAGTAAAGGGCTAGGAGAAGAAGGTTCAAAAGGTTGATCAGAGGACATCATGAAAATATGGTAATTGAGGGAACCAGATGGAAGAGGTTGAGTGGCCACCTCTCCTTCAGGTGGTTGGGTAGCCACAAATCCCTGCTGAGGGAAAGGATCGGTAAGCACAACCGGTTGACTAGGTGCAGGATTGGGAGGAATGGAAGGAATGGCTTGTTGTCCTCTCAATGTTTCTTGAGACTCCCATAGTTGTCGCATCTGCAGTAGAAGGGGACAATCATGCATATAATGACCATAAACACCACAACACGAACAGGGCTTGTTTGTACAAAGAGGCCTGTCCTGCTTGGGCTGAGTGCCTTGTTGGTGGTTTGTAGTGTTAGGAGCATTGCCTTGATTAGGTCCATGATTACCAGAGGCAGCTTGATTTTGATTGCCTTTCCTCTTCCTTTTTGAGGGAGGAGGATTAGTCGTTCCCTACTGTGTGTACACCTACCCCGGAGGGGTGGTGGTTGTTGTTGCGGGGGTTGAGAAGGCAAGGGAGGAGGAGGGTGTTAATGCTGGAGGAGCTGGAGCACCAGGATGTGAATAAAGATAATAAGGAGGTTGGGTAGCAGTGTGGTAAACAGGAGGTTGGGAAAAAGGAGGAGGCATGTCGTATCCTGGATACGTGCTACCGGGAGGGGGAAAAGTGTCGGAGGTGCTAGCCCCGCCCTGAGAGAAACCATAGCCCATGGGAGGTTGAGCATACAGATTAAAGAGAGCTCCAACGATACTGTCGGTGGCATGTGATGCCCCCGGTGCATTGGCAGCACCAGGTCTGGGAAGATCAGGTAGAACAGTATACACATAACCCGACTGAGCGTAGATCAGGTCATATTTTAACGCAATTTGGAGAGCGGCTTCTTCAGTTTGAGGAAAGTGCGATGCGACGTCTTTCCCGATAGGTGGCAAGAGAGCCCTAAGGAACCAGTCCATGTAGACATGGTCTTTGAAGGGAGGGACTTAACATAGGCTCCTTCTTCTTTGCCATTCCTGAACATGGTTAGATAGGCGAGTTGCAGATGATTGACGGAAGGAGGTCAAGAGCTCGGTGCCAGTGTCATAATGAAGGGGAAGCTGGAAATAAGACAAAAAGGCACGGGAAAGAGTCAGAAAGGTGGTATGAGAGGAAGGGGCCTGATCAACATACCACTTAGAAGCTTCACCAGTAAGAATTCATTGGAACAACCAAAGACAAATAGAGTCATCGGTAATGGAATTAGACGAACACCGCATGTGGAAAGATCTAACATGATTTGAGGGATCTTGTCCAGCAAGACCTTCAAACTTATGTCTAAGGGAGCTTGTTGGAATAGCTGTCCAACTAGCATCATGGTGTAGGGGCGCGGGTCAACTGGTCAAATTGTGGGAGGCCGAGGCTCGCCATAAAAGGGAGAAAGGTGCGTACTCAGAGTGTCCGTTGTGGTCCCACTAGTGGTATTCCCACGGAGGGGTCAAGCTACCTCCAGATAGGTCCCGCACTCGAATATGGCGTAAGGTGACAGTGGGAGAACCGAAGGTGGAACGAGAAGGAGAACCTAAAAGTTGTAGAGGCAAAGACTCAGCCATGGAGGAATAACTCGAATCCTATGAGCATAAGTAAGTCTCCCTACCGGAAACTAAGGATGAAGGCAAAGAAGTCTCTGAGAGGAATGCCTTGGTGGCGCAATGGTGACGACACAAACACGGCACAAAGGAAAAAGAGACCGACAAGGGCAAGGAGGTGCAAGATCAACTGATTACAATGTCGAAATAAGGGCAGAGAGGTGTAGGATCAATTGATTTCAATGCTTTAGAGTCTTTTCTTGGCGGTGTTAACCAAGCCCTTTTTCACTTAGGGTGTGTGTGTAAAAGTGTGTAAATTTTAATTTTTAAACCCAGACGTTTGTAGAGAAAAAAAAAAAAGTGTGTTGTATAGCTGTAAAAAAACCTGCAAATGTCAGTATATAGGCCTGCAAAACAGAAAGTAAACAGCTAATAATGCACCAATATAAACCCAAGGAGGTGGGTCTCTCAACAAATAGTCTATAGGTGAGTAAAAAACTAATTTAAACACACTAAAAAAGGCTAATAGATCTAGGGTCAAGAGAGACAGAGATCTAAAAGACAAAATCTGCTGGAAAGTGGTGCAGAAAATAGCAACAAATCAGAGGAAAATTGTTGTAAAAAGAGGTGGCAAAAGGCTATCTCCAGGAGGGAAGCGGAGTGAACCCTAAAGGAAAACCCAAACAAAGCTAAAAGAGGATACTTGGATGGATAACAAGCCGATCTGAAGTGGATCTGAAGATGAGGTATCAGATCTGAAAAAATGGTTGAAGACTCTGAAATTTCAGACAACCTGCAACAACAAACACTCTTCCACAAAAAGTGGAGGGTACTGAAGCCCTAGGGGGCTAGGTTCCCACTTAGTTGAGCGAAACATAACAAGTACAGGTCCAAAACGGGCGAAGACGGAGGTCAGAAAACCCTGAACAAAGGCTCAGCAAAACCCAGAAAACTTTCAGAAAAATCCCTGCAGAAAGTCCAGGTCACAGTTTTTGGTCTGTTTTCAGCAGAGGTCGCACTTTTTGGGCTGTAAAGTGTGCCCTGGAGGTCCAGGTCACAGGTTTTGGGCAGAAAAGTGCGACCTACATTTCCGGCACTCTTAGCGGCAGGTTTTAGAAAAATTTGTCGTCTCAACTGCAGCTGATGTCTGTCACCTGCGCAATGGGTCCGATAACACGCGGAAGTTAGAATTTTTATCGTTTTAGGGTTTTATGGGTTAAAAACAACATCAAGAATGGGAAAAACAAGGGGCTAAAGAGAAATCCTAGGGTTTGAAGCAACTGGATATGCAAGGATCAGAAAAACGACAGCGGTCGTAATGGTAAACCCGTGTGGAGTCGTCAGTTGTTAGTATGAATCTTGATTCGAGGTGTACGAAAAAAAACCACTTTAGCTGCGCATAACAAATAGCCCTAACAGTATAAATGATTGCTAATATCTCCAGATCTGCAGTTAGATGATCAAGACAAATGCTGCAAAAATCTAGATCTATGCATTAGAAGACATTAAACAATAGAAAAATAAAATTTACTCCATAGATCCAATAGACAAGACAAGAATATATCAAATGAATTTTGTATTAATGGCACCTGGGAGGAAAACACAAGAGGGTGTTCTCGGTTCTCCTCAATGGGATGGGTTCTTGTAAGTCCTCAGCACTTCAGATTTAGAATTCCTCTCTCTTGATGGTGTAGAAAACCTAGACAAAAATGGAAAATATGGCTATGATGGTGGATCAATAGCCAGACCAAGAGTTGAGATCCAGAGTGATCTTTAGGCAAAAAAAGGTGACAAATGAATGGGAAAACCCTTCTATTTATAACAAAATATTGAGTTAGTCTAGATATTGGTGCATAATTAAAATATTATTAACCAAATCAAGATCCAACTTTTATGGAATATTTTATTATATTTGTTGGAGGGAAAAGGAATTTGACTTGAATCGAATCCCCTTATTTGTAAATAATAAATAAATAAATGATTTATTTATCATTTTTAAGGATGTGATTAAGTAATAATAAATAAATAAATGATTTATTTATCATTTTAAGGATGTGGTTAAAAATTAATAAATAAATAAATGATTTATTTATCATTTTAAGGATATGGTTGTGTAATAACCAAATAAATAATGATTTATTTAATTATTTAAGGGAGATTTAGTCATATTTAACAAAGAATATTATTTAAGTAATGTTTAAATAATTATTCTTAGAAAATAATAAGATAAATAATGATTTATCTAATTAATTTCCTTGTTTTGGGTTAAATATAACCAGGAATATTAATTAAACTGTTTAACTAATTATTCCTTGATGAAAATAAAACAAATATGGATTTATTTAATGTTTCCCCATAGGGTTTCCTATTTAGACCATAAACAACTTAATAAAGGTGGTTTACTAAGTTATTTTTCATAGTGAATGCGATTTTACTTGGGGTAAAATTGGTCTTACTTGGTGTACTTGGGTCCATCTAATAACAATGGATTAGATGACCAAAAAATGGTGTAACACCTGTTGTGTGAGTTATTTTTTCATAATATCATTTGTGAGCATGCAAGTATGCAAATGGTGGTAACTATATTCTCCTACATGGAGGATTTGGAGTTACGAGCCTTTGTGTAATTTATGAGGAATCAGATTGAGTGGCATATGTCCACCAAATCTATAGATTCCAATGAATAAAAGATAGCATTATGGATCTGGGCAGAGCCAGGACAAGCCCCGAATTAAGGTGGGAATTTAGAAGGATTCTGAGCACCCCTGGGATAAGGGAACCTGCTGCCACTTACAGAAGGAGGATTCTGAACTTTTTCCTTAATTAGTCTTCATTAATGAAGAGGTGAGCCCTGACTGGGTGTTTGAAGTGTACAGAAGCCAACAGTGTTGAGTTGTTGGAAGGGGACCCATTTTCATTTCATAACTTTGTGGTAGTTGTTACACATGTACCAGCATATGACCAGATAATAGAAACCCTTGGCGCTTCCTTTCTTGGGATAAGATTTAAATTCCCTTTGATTTGGCTACCAATATAGGATTATCAAATTTATTATGAATTGAGCAAGTATGAAGCAAAATCTTCAGTCCGATAGTTGATGGCTACTTAAGGGTACAGGTCTGCAGATGACGACACAGCCAACACTTATGAACTCACTGACTTGCACCGGAGATATTCTCATGGGAGATGAGATTTTGCATGAGCACATGCAAGTTTTTGATGAAAGTGTGCTATTACAGTGAGCTATTACACCACGATGTTGTTACATCATGGTGTTGTTTCATACCCGCCATATAACTTGTTGTTATAATTGTATTGCTGACTGGATATCATCAACTTCTAGATGCTGACCTATCCTCAATTGTTGTTACGAATACAACTGTCATTTTTCACGGACACCTATAGAAGTATTTACATATTGTATTTTAGGATGACAGCTTTTAGGCAGTTTTGATTGTAATCCATACTCTTCCAGTCAGACTTTTTTTTAAGAAGTGGTTGTCACTATATGTATCTTATTTTGATTAGCATGAGAATCGTAAGATTCTCATGACTGATCTGTTCCTCTTTTTTCTGAACATGTAACCATTATATAACTCTCGACCCTTGATTTCAAGGGGTTAGCAGATAATAGTATTACTTCTGGCTCTATAATTTTGGTCACATTAATACAAATATATCACGTTTTTGTTGTTACACGCATTGTCTGGTTTAGTTTTCATTTAAGTTTCTATCTCTTCCTACACCCTACTAGGGAGGAAGGTCCCTCCTATTTAGCAGGGACTGCAATGGTTAAGGTAGTTGTACTATATTTCTTAGTTGCTTTACGTATTGTTAAAAGTACTGTTGTTGTTGTTCTAGATGTGAGTAGATCTGCTTCAATTTTGATATTATTATGTTGTTACAAAGATGTGATTAGAGATACTATCTGGTGTAATTGTGCATGGCGTGCTAGGTAGAGTTAATTGAGGCATTATTACATTCCTGTAGATTTTTTTTATTCCTGCATGAGTGGTTTCTTTTAGCACTTGATTCAGCAACGATTTCTCTTTACTTGATTTGCTTCTGGTTTGATGTATCGACACACACAATGCAACTTTCATTGAAATAACAGATGTCCCTGGATTGATAATTTATGTGTACCATCTTATTCATTTAACAATGACTAATACAGTCCAACAATTCCTTCACATCCTTGGGAGAGTATCTCAATGGATTTTGTAGGTTGTCTTCCTCTGTCAAGGAAAGGTCATGATTACTTGTATGTTGTGGTAGATAGGTTCAACAAAATGTTTCTTTTGATGCCATGTAAGAAAACAATTACAGCTGAACAAACAGCTAATCTTTTCTTTCAAAATGTATGGGTTCATTTTGGTCTTCATACTTCTATTGTAAGTGATCAAGATTCCCGGTTTGTTGGGGATTTTTCGTCAAAATTATGGGACATGCTAGACACAAAGTTAAAGAAGAGTACATCATTTCATCTGCAAATAGATGGTCAGACCGAGGTGGTGAACTGGACATTCATTCATCTTCTTAGAGGTCATTGCATAAAACATCCCAAGTTGTGGGATGAACGGTTGTGTTACATTAAGCATGCATACAACAGGGAAAATCATTTTGCCACAAACACATCGCCATTTGAGGCATGTTTTGGGTACTTGCCAAGATCTCCTTTGGCCTTCATCTTCGAGAAATATTTCGCTATAGATGATCAAAGTGACATAGATAAGGCAAGGAAGTTCATTTAGAAAATTTAATTGGTACATCACATAGTGCAAGGACAACTTGAAAAGAGTCAAAGCAGCTACAAGACAAGGCATGATAAACATCGTGTTGATCACAAATTCCAGGTTGAAGATGAAGTTTGGTTATATATTAGAAAATAAAGGGGAAGGTAAAAATCTCAAGCGAATCCGTTATGGTCCATTTAAAACTATGGAAAATATTGGTACTAATTCATTTAAGCTAGATTTTCCTCCTTATATGCAAATATATTCTGTCGTTAATGTTGAGAATTTGAGATTGTTTGAGCCTCCTTTTATTGATGACCAAGGAGAGCATGTTCAGCTACCATCAATAGATAATTTCTCACCAAAATATCTTGATGAAATTCAGCAAGATCTCATACTTGACAGAAGAATCAGAACTTCAAGAAGAGGGAATGTTGAATACCTTAGAGTGGGTCTCAAGGGACAAAATCCTTCAAAGGCCAAATTGATGGAGAGTGAAAGGGTGAGGGAGTTGTACCCTCAAATGCTGAACAATTGATAGTATCTTTTGTGGTCCAAAAGGCTTCTAGTGGGGAGGAATGATCAGAGGCTCAGTGTTTAGCTAAAAAAATGAAAGAGCTAAAAAATTCTCCAAACTAAAACGACCAAATAGATCTCATCACTAGGATTCCAAGGAAACTCGTTTCATCAAAATCTGAGTTCGTATGAGTAATTTATGGTCTATTGTTCGTTTTCCCAAACAGGTAAAAATTGTGTAGAATAGTGACAGACTGATGACATGGCAGTCCAGTCATCACCTTAGGAATATTTAGTGAATATTCTCTAGATTTCAGCCAATGACACTGTGACAAGTGTCACCATCATATTCCCCAATATTTCTTGGGGAAGTTGAATTTTTTCCTCCTAATCCTAAGTTGAGAATTTCTTCTATGGTTGATATTATTTTAATGGTGGAATTTTTGGGCCAATGGGGAAGGGCCACGTGGCGTAGCAATAGGTTTCCACATGCCCTCCCCCATGGCAAGGTTGGAAGGCATGTTAATTTTTATGCAAGATTGAATGTAAATATCAAATGGCATATTCATTTTATATACCAAGGTTGAACCATAGTCATGGGGTGTAATATATATCACATATATTATATCAACATATAATTTTTAGCCAAAGTCAAGACCTATGGTCCGAGCCGGGGTCCGTTAAACAAAATTTTATGGCAGGGTCAAGGTTGAACCCATGACCACCCGCACACAACACCAACGCCTTACCACCATACCACACCACAAGTTCCTTAACAATTAAGGACTCTGCTTTTATTTAAATATTGTCGCCGCAGATTTTGGGGGTTTGAAGGGGGCCAGCTCCCTCCCACATGTCCGAGAGCGAAGAATAGGAGCCAAATACCATTTTGGCGGGAGTTTAAAATGGAATTAATTCAGATAAGCAGATTTTATTAATGTTAGTATGTGGTTTAACCACGCTAATCCATAAGCAATGGAAAAACGTGATTTGTGCTAATCCATTTGTTAACCTCACTTATTTCCTTCTTATCACTAATTAACTACGCACTTATCTTAGGGGCAGGTTTGGCGGTCCCACCAAATTTGGAGAAGCTCCACATTTAGTGGAGTTAATTGGAGGACTTCCAGAATTAGTGGAGAAAAACTAGGAAAAAATGGTTTTGTCATAAATGAGACAATTTTCGATCAATTTTGGCTCAAGAAGAGTCATTCTTGATAGATTTTGATGTTTTGGAGCCATTGGAGTAGGTTGTAGAAGAAACAAGAGAATTTAAACAACACTTTTTACAATTGAAGCTAATATAAAGGCCCACACTATGAAGCTGGACCAAGGATATGTAGCCCAGGAGGGGTGAACTCCATCAAAAACTTGTGTAATTGTATATGTTATGTGTGCTTGTTGTGTTTTTATATGCTATTGTTCAGCATTGAGTTTCCACGATTTTAAGTTCATGAAATACACTTAATCTCATCAAGTTTAATGAATTGTCAATCATAAGCACATGTATAAACCCCTGTATGATAAGAAAACCAAAGCACTTTCATGTTACTTATGAAACTGATATTAGAATAGCATTAACTAACAATCAATTTCAGATCAATTTCGTACATCAAACTTTCAACCAGACTAGCATATGGAACATGAGACATTTCCTCTTCCTCTTCCCATGTCTTGGGACATTGTTCTACTGATAACCTTACACCTATAAGAATAGGGTACTTTACCAATTTACATTCCTGCTTGTTAAATATTTTCAATATCATCTTGACACATTTTCTTGATTTAACCATAGTTTCTTTCTTGTCTAATCTCTTTTAATTTCCATGCCCAAAATAAAATTTGCAGAAACAATATCATCCATGTCAAATTTAGAGGACAATTGATTTTTCACTTCTTATATGATTTATGTATAATTTCCAATAAACAACATATCATCCATATACAAAACCAAATGCATAAGATGATCACCAACTAATTTGAATTACAAAAAGTGATTTTCTTTGCTCCTTGTGAAGCCAAGCCCTAATATATAAGTATCAACTTTTTGATACCATGCCCTTGGTGATTGATTTAATGCATATATGAACTTTTTATTATCTTACATACCATCTCTTTCTTTCCCTTCACCACAAAGCCTTCTGGCTGGTTCACATATATTTCTTCTTCCAAATCCCCATGTAGGAATATTTCCTTCACATCCATTTGTTCTAATTAAAAATAAAAAGTAGAAATAATAGATAAAATAAATATAATAGAAGTTAACTTGGTAACAAGAGAAAAGATCTCACCAAAGTCAATTCCCTCTACATATGAATAACTTTTTTCTACAAACCAATATTTTCACTTCTCCACTCTACCTTAAGCATTCAACTTCTTCTTAAACACCCATTTTTTTCCAATGGGATTTTTTACAATATGCAACTCCACTAGATCCCAAACATCATTATTTTCCATGGCTACCATTTCTTCAATCATGGACTTTTTCTAGAGATTTCCATCCTGTGAATTCATTTCCTCCGTAATAGTACTAGGATTATCATTAATAATAAATATAGGAATCAAGTGTAGTACACATTTTTGTTTGTATTCATTCCTAAATCAATCTCATCAATACTACAGTATATGGTTCTTATTCATGTTCTTTTGTAGACATTGATTCATCATTCTTCAATTCAAACTCTATTTTCTCCAGTTATTTCTCCATTAATGGGACTTCCTTTTTCACAAAATCTTTTATTTCTCTAAATACAATACCTTAATTAGATACGACCTTCTTAGTTTCTAGGTTCTAAAGCTTATAACATTTCAAGCCACCTTTATATCCAATAAATATACACTTTTCAAATTTCTTATCTCGCTTACTCATATTATCCTTTATAATGTGAACATAGGCATCTCAACCAAATACCCTTGGATGTTTGAGAGAGGGTTTCTTACTGGTTCATACCTCATGTGGATATTTTCATCCAACATGAATGGGCGTCATCTATTTACCAAGTAACACAAAGTATCCACTCACTTTGCCCAAAATTATTTTCCTAATGTGGCACCACTAATAATTCTCTACACTTTCTCCATCAATGTCATGTTCATCCTTTCTACAACTCCATTTTATTGAGTTGTGTATGGAGTAGTCTTCTTCTTGTTCTATTAAAATAGTTATAAAATTATATTAATTCATTCTCGTATAATTCTCCACCATTATCTACCCTTAGCACCTTAATTTTATTATATCTCTAATTTTCCACAATAGCCTTAAACTCTTTGAATTTGTCAGTCTTCAAATTTCTTCATGAGAAAATAAATCCCTATATTCCTCGAGAATTCAACTATACATGAGACACAATACACATATTTACCTAAGGATGGAATCAACATAGGTCTAAACACATCACTATGCACCAAATATAGTATTCCCTCCTCTCTTATAGCACCAAAGGAAAATATTACCTTATTCTACTTCCTATATAAGCAATGTTCTCAAAAATAAAAATCCAAAGATAAATCAGACAAAACTTATATCATACAATTACCATTTATTACTAGAATGCATTTCTGTTAGGTCCCTATATTACTAGTATAGTCCCTTATTGTTGTTAGTGTAACCCCTTTATTTTTATTTTTGTACCCCAGTAACCCCCATATTATTATTATTGTGCCCTTACATTATTATTGTTAGGTCGACTAGAATTACATTGTGGCCCCATGGACTCCTATATATAGAAAGGAGGTGATGGTCATTTGAATCATCCAAGATTTGTTCATTTATGTAATGTATTGGAGGTTTCCCCCTCGAAGTGGCTGATTTCTAAGGCGTTGGTCTCTCTTTTCTTATATTTTTGGAGCTGGTTTCATAACATTTGGTATCAGAGCTTTGGATTCTAGGGTTTCGCTGCTCCAAACAGGTCATCGTGTATTTTCGCTATAAAAAAATTTCTACGAAGGTTCGGAAGCTGAAATTTTTATAGCACGAAGCTGAAATCCAAAGGAATTTCATCTAAAAATTTTAGATCTTGGTTCACAATATATTCAGAGATATGATCTATGGAAGTTAGTTTTTTTCAAGCTCCCAAATTTCAACTAAAACAGGTCATTGTGGAATTCGCGCTATAACTTTTCGTATACTAAGTTTTAGAAGCTGAAATTTATATAGAGTGAAGCTAAAATCCCGATGAACCCCCTGTAAAAATTTTAGATCTTGGTTAGCAACATTTTTGGAGATATGATCTATGGAAGTTAGTATTGTTTCAGGCTCTCGAATTTCATCTCAAAGAGGTGACTGTGGGAAAAACGTCATAACTCTCTCTCTAAGAGTAAGAATGGAATTATGTAAAAAGTGGATGCAAGTACACTGACTGTAGTTTCTTTTATATCAATTTTAGAGATGAAGGAGGAAACAGTGACACGTGGAAATTTGTACAAGTTCACTCTACTGAACCAGTCCATAATTAGGTCATCGGGTATAACTTTGTCTTCAAGAATCCAAATCAGGTCAGACCTGTGGCATTAGAAAGAATATTCAGAGGGATACTTCAGGGCTGAATTTCAGATATTGAAGATCAGAAATCACAGAGATAATTCAGTTTCAATATTGAGCTCCTCAAAATCAAGAAAAAGGTGTGTATTTTTTTTTTCAAATTGCATAAGTCTTGTTTGAAAATTCAGTTTTAAGTGATTCCAAAGGCCTATTGAGCATAGATATCAGTATTAGGTTCTAAAATGCCTCCTAAAAAGAATTCAACACCCATTAAGACCTCAGAGTACTCTACTATGACTCAGGAAGATGAAGAATTGCAACATGATCTATCAAAATTACAAGAGCAAGTGCACCAAATTTCACTCTCGCAAAGAGCAACAAAAAATGAAATGGAAGTTTTGAAGAAAGGCATGGAAGCGAAGATGGATGGTTTGAAGAATAATATGGATGATTTGAAGAAAGGCATGGAAGCTAAGATGGATGACATGGAAGAAAAAATGAAAGACAACATGGAAAACATGAAGAATGATCTGAAAGCAAACATAGAAGGTTTGAAAAAGTTGATACAAGAAATTTTTCCTAATGGCGAAAAGATAGTAGAGGAAACTCATGATGAGAACAAAATAAATTTTAATCTTGATTTCATAAACTCTAATGTTCGATGGAAGAACCACCATATTCCAAATATGGATATGAGGAAGTTTGATGGCAAGGATCCTGTAACATGGATACTACAAATGGAGCAATATTTCGATCTCAATAATGTGTAAAACACACAAAAGGTACACATTGCAACTTTACATTTAGAATAAAATACATTTGTATGGTATAAATGGCTTTTCTCTCGTAAAAAAATTGTCACTTGGTCAATTTTTATGGAGGAAATGATAGCACATTATGAGGATACAAAGAGCAACATGTTATTTAGCCAATTGATAAATCTCAAACAAAAGGGTTCAGTGGGGGAGCACATTGAGGACTTCCAAAAATTGAATATAAGGGTGACTGATATTCCAGAGGAACATAGGATTGATGTCTTCATAGGGACTTTAAAGGATGACATCCAACATGAAGTTCGCGGTTGGGAACCTGATTAATTGGAGAAGGCATTCAGGTTGGCAAGAAAAATTGAATTTAAAATTATTGCGACAAGGAAGCCTACCACTCACATCTATAAAGATGGAAGTGTTGCTACTACTAGACTTCCACAACCTACAAGGTTGACACCGCAACAATTGGAAGAAAAAAGAGCTAAAATGCTTTGCTACAGTTGTGATAGAAAATACACTAAAGGTCATAAATGTGCTGAGAAGAAATTATTTTACATAGATTGTGAAGTGGAAGAATAAAATGAACAAAAAACTTTAAAAGAAGAGGATATACACCAGGAACCAACCCTAGAAGAAGAAGAAATGAGTCTGACCATATCGTGTAATGCATTGGCAAGAATTACCACTCCTTAAACTCTCAAGATAGAAGGACATGTCAAGAAGAAAAAGTTAATAGTGTTGATTGATTCTGGTAGTACCCATAATTTTATTCATTGTAAGGTAGCCAAGGAATTGAATTTTTTCCTATACCCAGCACCAGAATGTCAAATGATGGTTTCAAATGGAGGAACTATAAATTGGTCTGAAAAATTCCATAACATCAAGCTATCCATGAGGGAATATGTATTGAATAGTCCAATGCTTTCCATTCCAATGGGAGGTGTTGATGTTGAATTAGGATTACAATGGTTACAATCTTTGGGGATGATAGCTTTTAATTTTCAAGAAATTTTCTTGAAATTTTTTTCGAAAGGAAAAAAAATTGAATTACAGGGTATCGCAAGGAAGCCAGGAAAGATAATATGCTCTAGTTTCATGACAAAGCTTCTGAAGAAATAAAAATGAAGCATAATTGCAAAATTATGCTCACTAGAAGTTCCAACATCAAAATCATCTATTTCTCCAGATCTCCAAAAAGTCTTGGACAATCATTCCAAGGTGTTTGAAACTCCCAAAGGACTCCCACCTATTCGTGATCATGATCATTCTATTCATTTGATTCCAGGAATTGTTCCTCCAAACATCAGGCCTTATAGATATCCTTATGTCCAAAAGAGCGAAATTGAACGTATGATTGCAGAAATGTTAGAGGCAGGTATAATTCAACCTAGTCAAAGTTCTTTCTCTACTCCTCTAGTATTGGTACACAAGAAGCATGGATCATGGCGCATGTGTCCGGATTATAGGGAGCTCAATAAGCTCACCATTAAAGATAAATTTCCCATTCCTGTGATTGATGAATTATTGGATGAATTACATGGAGCAATTTATTTTACTAAGTTGGATCTTCGTTCAAGATATCATCAAATTAGAATGAAGACTAAAGATATTCCAAAAACAACATTTCGAACTCATGAGGGTCATTATGAATTTTTGGTCATGCCTTTTGGCCTTACCAATGCACCTTCTACATTTCAAGGGTTGATGAATTCCATTTTCAAACCCTCCCTTAGAAAATTTGTGCTAGTATTTTTTGATGATATACTAATCTACAGCAGGTCTTGGAAGGATCATGTTCAACATGTTGACAGGGTGCTCAAACTATTGGAGGAGAAACAATTATATGCAAAAAAATCAAAATGTTTCTTTGGAGTAAAAGAGGTGGAATATCTCGGTCATATTGTATCTCATGAGGGTGTTAATTTAGACCCTAAAAAAATTAAATCCATTAAGGAATGGAAAGTCCCCACAACCATAAAGAAGTTGCGCAGATTTCTCGAGTTAACAGGGTATTATCGCAAGTTTGTTAATAATTATGGGAGAATAGCAGCACCTCTAACAACATTATTGAAGAAAGGTGCATTTTCATGGACTCTTGAAGCAACTAAGGCCTTTGAACATCTTAAAGAGGCAATGTGCCTAGCACCATTACTAGCTATGCCAGACTTCACAAAAACCTTTATTGTGGAATGTGATGCCTTAGGAAATGGAATTGGTGTTGTTTTAATGCAATAAGGAAGACCCATTTCTTTTGAAAGTCGTCCAATCAAAGGAAAGTATTTACAAAAGTCTATTTATGAGAAGGAAATGTTGGCAATACTACATGCACTAAAGAAATGGCAACCTTACCTAATGGGAAGACACTTCAAGGTAAAAATTGATCATGATAGTCTTAAACACTTTTTGTAACAAAGACTATCTTCAAAAGAGCGGAAAAAATGGGTCACAAAGATGTTGGGTTATGACTTTGAAATCATCTGAAAAAAAGGGAAGCTAAATGTTGTTTCATATGCACTCTCAAGAAAGGATGAAGAGGTGGAAACATTGCTTTGTGCCATTTCTATTATCCAACCAGATTGGATAACCAAAGCAAGGGATGAATGGAAGAAGGACGAAGAAGTGTGGACACTCATTCAAAATTTGCAGCAAGATCCTAGTACATCTGATACATTTAGTTGGAAAAATGATTCCTTATGGTACAAAGATCACTTATATATTTGCAAGAATTCCCAACTAAAACAAAATATTCTTTTGGAATTGCACACTTCTCCTTTAGGAGGACACTCAGGATTTTTAAAAACTTACCACAGGGTGAAGAAAGAATTTTTTTGGGATGGCCTTAAATCTGATATTCAAAATTTTGTGGAAGAATGTTTGGTTTTCCAGCAGAATAAAGTTGAGACAATTAAGACCCCGTGTCTTCTACAACCTTTATCCATTCCAAGTCAATGTTGGGAGGAGATTTCAATGGATTTTATCACAGGTTTACCTAAGTCCGAAGGAAAGAGTGTCATCATGGTGGTAGTTGATAGACTTACCAAGCATGCACACTTTTGTGCATTATCTCATCCATTTAAAGCAAGTACAGTTGCTACTACATTTATGGACACAATTCAAAAGCTACATGGAAACTCAAGGGTTATTGTGAGCGACAGAGATCCCATTTTTACTGGAAATTTTTGGACGGAGTTATTTTCTTGTTTGGGTACTCAATTAGCTCATAGCTCATCTTATCATCCTCAATCCGATGGTCAAAATGAGATAGTAAATAAATGTTTGGAAGGATATCTTCGTTGTTTTGTATCTGATAAACAAACACAATGGGTCAAGTGGTTACCTCTCGCTGAATGGTCGTATAACACTTCCTTCCATACTGCAGCAAAAATGACCCCATTTATGGCACTTTATGGATATCATGCACCATCCATCACATCTTCTTTAAGGGAAAATTCTAGGGTTCAAGCAGTGGAAGATCACATCGAGCATCAACAAGAATTTCTCCAACTCTTAAAAGATAACCTAAATTTGGCACAAAATCGAATGAAACAACAGGCAAATCAACATCGCAGCGAGAGAAGTTTTGAGACAGGATACTAGGTATTTTTACGGCTACAACCATATAAACAAATGTCTCTAAATAAAGCTAAGAAGGATAATAAATTATCACCAAAGTACTATGGTCCTTACAAGGTGTTGCAAAAGATTGGTACTATGGCATACAAATTGGAACTTCTTGCTTGTTCGTGAGTGCATCCAATTTTCCATGTTTCATGCTTAAAGGAGGTTATAGGGGACAAAATTCCAATTCAAACAATATTTCTAGAACTTTATGAGGAAGGAAAAACCATATTGGAACCTGAAGCAGTCACAGAAACAAGAACTCGACAGCTACTAAATCGATCAATTTCAGAATATCTCATCAAATGGACGAACTTACCCACTAAATATTCTACATGGGAGGATGAGAATTTTATATAGAAGCACCCGGAGCTACTCAAGTGTTGAGGACAACACTTTTTTGAAGGAGAGGATCATGTTAGGTCCCTATATTACTAGTATAGTCCCTTATTTTTGTTAGTGTAACCCCCTCATTGTTATTGTTGTACCCCTGTAACCCTCATATTGTTATTATTGTGCCCTTACATTATTATTGTTAGGTCGGATAGGATTACATTGTAGCCCCATGGACTCCTATATATAGAAAGGAGGTTTTGTTCATTTGAATCATCCAATATTTGTTCATTTATGTAATGTATTGGAGTTTTTCCCCTCGAAGTGGTTGATTTCTAAGGCGTTGATCTCTCTTTTCTTCTATTTTTGGAGTTGGTTTCATAACAATTTCTCTCCAATATGTCCCAAATTTTTACGCCAGAACATTGACTTTTGTCCAAAGATTGTATGCATTTTTCCTTCTTCATATCCACTCCCAGGAACAATGGAACTATTATAACCATCACTAACCATGCTTCCTAGTAGCTTATATGGAGTTCCAATATGAAATACCCTTGTAAATATCATTGCTTCTCGAACCATCCAACAAGTATCCTTTTCAAACACTATTTTTACACCTGCACCACTCATCTTATTTATATAAATCAATTTTTTGGCCAATCTTGGGATGTGCAGAACACTAGGGAGTGTTCTAATCCTTCCACCCATGAGCTTCAACTTCAATTTTTATCGTCCCGTGTTTTTGGCTATCGAGTCATCCCCTAGGAAAACATCACCATCATCATAGCTTTCATACTCACAAAATCAATCCATGTGAGGAATCATATGAAAATCACTCCATGATCTACATGTTTACTTGAAGAAGAAGAGTACACATCTGAGGAGGCTTTGGCTTTTGTAGGGGGGACATTTTATTATATCCCTTCCCTTCCTCTAAAATCATGGATCTAGATGCTTTCTTATAATTCCTTTCTTTTCGACATCTCCAACATACATTTACAAATTTTCCTATAGATTTAGATCTCCCACTTGAGGACTTATTTTTATTTCTATTTTTGGGTCATCCTTTTTCAAACAAGGATTATTTTTTCTGGCTTTCCATTATTTTCCATCTCATCTCCTATAATAAAAAGGATGAGACTGTATTGTCAAAACTCAAAGTAGTTGTGTTACTACCTATGGTAACAACTAGACTATCCCATGAAATTAACACAACAAAATGATACATTTATCTTCATTTGAAATCTTAAAATCAAAAAATAATAGTTGAATTACTACTATATTAAATGAAAATAAGGATTCTTTATCACCAAGTCCCCATCATTCATCTTGAGGTTATACAAACTTCTCCATAAGAATAATTTTTTCACCAGAGACTTAGACTGATACAAACTCCCTAGCTTATTACACAATGACTTGGTTATAACATCTCATGAAACACTAAGTAGGATTGAATATGAGAGACACAAATATATTGTGCTCTTTTCCTTTAAAACCAACTTGGTCCAGTCATCAATCTACATTCCCATCGTTGTAGTTGTCGAATCCACAAGGATCAATTGATATTTGTCCACTAATAGATCTTTTGTTTTTAGCTTCCACAACTAAAAACTCTCCCATTGAATTTATAGATCTTTATCTTTGCATTATATTTCCATTTCCCTTCACTACAATAATTGAATCTACAAATTTCCCATTGTAACAAGGTCTACCATAGGCTCAATCCAAACCCCTTATCCATAAAGGCATCCCCTTGAAGCCAAAACTACTCTGATATCGAATGTAGGTTTTAACCATGTTAAGTTAATTGTTGCAAATAAATTATTAATGACACAAAAAAGATTCAATGGCACACACACATTAACATAAGGATTTTAATATATATATATATATCCCATTAAATCCATAAATAGTCAATTCATTTACCCTAGAGTAGAATGAAACCATAGTTCCTTAATGAACACTATAAAATAATGGGCTAAACCACCATGCACCAAAAAACCACTATAAACATAAAAATGTACCAAAACCTACCAAAAATGGATGCAAAAATCCACCCAAATTTTTTAGGGTAATAACATCATAACACCCCAAGCATAGTGGCTTCACCCCCTTTGTGATACCCCTACTATGCTTGGCACAATGTAAAGTGTGTGGGGGTATTCATGAAAATAATATAACGCATACCCAACAAGGAGAAGTTCTTCTAAATACCCAAATACATTCATACATCCAAATAAAATTTCCTTAATAATGACTATATATACTCTATATATACTTATTCACACATTGCCTATGTGACCTCTTCATCACTAGGCCACCCCTATTGTATATATACTTACATATTATATGTACATTTAACCCCATATATGCCCACCCTTGGGGCCATAGCATATACATTTAACCCAATATAGGCACCCCTTGGGGCCATAACATAATACCATCCTTTGAAAAGCTTTTCCATCAACACTTTGTAGTTAAGGGTGTTACATGTGATGAAACCAAATAATAGGATTTATTTATATTCTTGCACTTATGTTTCTATTGATAATGATCCATCCATCCAAACTCATTTATTATTAATTTTAATCCTTGATATTTGGTTGTTGCATAGTTTTCCTTTTGTTGCTTCTATGTATATTTGTCATGAATTCTCCAATTTTTAGTAGTTGTTAGTATTCAATAACATCCTATTGAATAATGATTTTATGATGCCCTATTCCATGGATATTGATGAGTATTTCATCTTCTTCCTTGATAATGCTAATATGAATCTTGTTGTCTTCCTTGATAATGCTTATATTGGTCTTCTTGTCTTCCTTGATAATGTTGATATTGAAGAATTTTACCAACTAAGCGAGAACTCTAACATCAAAATGAGAAATCTAGCACAAAAAACCCTTTTTCACAAAAAAAAAATGAAAATATACCCTGAAATCAAAAAACGATGATGGTGCATGACCCTTTTTTAAAGGTTAAAATTCCAACATTTTTCAGCCATGGCATTAAAAATCAAAATCATGATCATGGAAAACCTTAAAATTTGAATAATTTTCAACCATGGTGTTAAAGATAAAATAGAATGACTGAAAAACCTTAAAATTCTAACATTTTTCAATAATGGAATTAAAACCAAATACCATGAGTACAAAAAAACTTAAAATTTCAACATTTTTCAGCCACGGTATTATAAACCAAATATCATGACTAAAAAAACCTTAAAATTCAACACCTAACTCAAAGAGCAATTATACCAAGAGAAAAAAAAAATTAAAGGCTAAATTTATAGCTCTTTTGAGATTTTAGACTAAGACAACTTGAATCTTTCTCAAAAGATTTCAGGATGGAACTATGTATAGTATTGTTAATCATATTCAACATTTCAGGTGGACACTCCACCCATCAGAAAGGGACAAAGAGTATAGAATGATGACACATGAGTGCTAATAAGCCTTTAATAGATAATAAATCAATTAGCCATTAGGGGTAAAAATAATGATTTAATCAATGTAGTCATTAAAGGTCAAGTCAAAAGGTCAAATAATTCATAAGAAATAAAGAATAAAAATTGATTTAAATAATTAAATAATCAAAATAAATGAGGAATAGAATCAAAAGGAGTGAAAAAGGGGAGGGGGGGGGACAAGAAAAAAATAAAAATTATAGAGGCGCTCAAGGATTAAGGAGGAAAATAGGAACCAAACAAAAAGGAATAGAATAAGGTTATGAAAAAACGAAATTTGAATAAGTATGAAAACCAAATTAGAAAAAAGGTTGAAGCTAGATTAAATTAGAAAGGATAAATTGATTTAAAAAAATTTAATAAATAAGAAAGGGAAATAAATCGAGATTGATAGAATGGATTAATTTATAAGGATAATGAAAAGAGGAGGGAAAGGGGGAGGAAAAAAGAATTAAATTAATGAGAAAGTTGATGGATAACATGCTTCTAGGATTGGCTTAATTTAAATCCATCTTCTCTATTGAAATTATTGGGGTGTTTCTCTATTTCGAGAGCTTCCCTGATGATACAAGTGTTGTGAAAAGGAACAAGGACTAAGATTTAGGATTAATAAAAAAAAACAAGTTGTTTCGAATTAAATGAGTGTTCATCAATGGCTGACTTTGATAAAAATATATGTTTGGTGTTATCTATATGCTCCTTCAAGTAGGATTTGAAGGGACGACCTATCTAGCCAATATAAGGCTTCCCACATGAACAGGGAATTTGGTAAACCCATAAACATAGGATGGGTTCAGACTTACCTTTGGCTGACCAGAACATCTACTTCAAAGCATTTTAAGGTTTTTTGAGGTCTAAAAGAAGAAATTAGTGCGTAGTGAAATGAATTAGTGTAGGTTGGGACAATGGATATGGCACAAGGAAGGTAAATAAACTAGGAAGGTACCATACAATGCAATGAGAGGAAGAGGACAATGTAATTATGTTTCGCACCACAAGCTCTTGTTGCAATTTGAGAAAGTAGAGTATGTTGTTGCACAAGGATAATGATTAGTCTATGAAGTGAAAGTGCAACATAGTGTGAGGATTTGTGGTGTGGAAGATCACAATTTCTTATTGCATGAAGTGCAAGGAAGATACAACGTTGTACAATTCAGAATAATAATAATAATAGTAATAATAATAATAATAAACATGTGTAAAAGAATCATGATGTGTTGGCTAGTTGGAATGTGATGTGAGTAGTGTTGTGCATGATAGGGCATAATGGTAAGAAGAGAAGTTGTTATGCAATGCGACGACAAAGGAAACTGAAAACAGCTAAGAGGTTGGAGAAATAAATAATGTATTACTTATGTTTATGTGTATAGTGGAATGCGAAGGGTTGGGTAAGTGAAAAGGTGAAATAACGGTGTAGTGCTAAGACAAAAGTTATTATAAAAGCATAGAGTGCATAACGTACCTTACACGTGGTGGGATAATTACAAGGGCTAGCGACATGGCACAACTCTAGAATGTAGGGAAGAGATATCAACTTACATTGTGCAAGGGATTAGAAGAGGCTCATGACAAGCTCAATGGTGAAAATGAATGGCATGTAGGGTGTTTATTATATAGTCATTTAATGCATGTGGGTGCACTAAATGTGCATTTAATGCACTATTGCAAAAATATTTGCAATGGAGGACTACACTACAATGATGCAACTCGATGGATGGAAAATATCCAATGTGTTAGACCACAAGGTTTCCCTGCGCTGCACTATAATAGTGTAATGTGCTATCCAACTTCTGAAAAATTGTAAGTTAAAACTTTCCTTCCCTTCCTAACCTAAGGGTATGAAGAATAGCTTTAGGGGTTTGACCATATAGATGTTTAGGATTTGAATGAGGGGGGCCCTAAAATTTCGCTCTTGTCGAAGAATTTTAGGATTTTTCTAGTTGCTACAACAAGAACTTAGACCAGGAAAACTTGACCTATTTTCAATGGGGCACTAAAATTGCAATTTTTTTAACTTTTGATTATTAAATCATCATTATTATAGACAAAATCATGAAAAACACCCTAAAAAAAGATGCAACACAATTTTTTATTTTTTTATTTAATTTTTTACTCTCTTTTTTGTATGTAGAGGAATTAGAAATTGGGTTGGTCTCATACACGCGTGACACAAGGTCGATTCCAAATGCTACCACTATAACCTCTAAGTGCCTTTGTATGCCCCTTTCACAGACACATTTGAATCGGGGGGGTTTTGAACCTTGAACATCCTTTCACATAACACTTCATTTTCAGGGCCATTGTCAATTGAGCTACCCCCCAAAGACTTAACATTTTTAATGAAAATTATGAAATTTTCTTTTTTTTCTAACAAATTAAATAATAATAAAAAATTATTCTTCACAAATAAATAATAAATAAATGATTTTTAAAAAAAATAAGATAATCTTAAAAACAAATATAAACAAAAATAGCAAAATAAAATGCATGGAATTTTCAAAAATTATTTTCATTAAAAAACAATAATTAGAAAATTAATAAAACAAATGAAGTTTAAAAATAGACTCTCTCTCTCTCTCTCTCTCTCTCTCTCTCTCTAACAATTTTGGGGAAAAAAAAAATTAAAGAAAAAAAATGAAAATTGAAAAAAGATATAACCAAAAAATTAAAAATTAAATGAATATATTAAAAAATTTAAGAAAATTCCCACAAAGCGTAGAGAAAATGGTGATAGTGTGTTATGTTAAGGCACCTCGTGGTGAAAAGGTCACTGGTTCAAAACTTTGTGGGAAAAAATCCAACCATGCTGTGTTAGTGTGGCCTAGGTTAGGTGTGATCCCCTAGAGATTTTGGTGGCTTAGATTCCCATGGGTCGCGACTACTTTAGCCACAAGTTAGGCATACTAGTCATCTCAGGACTCGCATAACCTAGAAAAAAAATAATAACAAAATAAAATAATAAAAATAATGGAAAAAAACATGAAAAAATGCAAATGACCAAAAAAAGGTGTCTTCTATCTATTTGTGGGAGAGGGCAATGCTCAGCATCGCCCCTCTTCCCATGGGGCAAGCCAGAAAACCGATCACATAGAGCAGAGTGGGTTGGACGACCAGTTTCCTAACCAGCCTCATGAGCAGAGGGATGATGCCTAACATCAACCCTTTGCCCTGCATTTTTTTGCCTTTTTTTAACTTTTCAGTTTTTTTTTAATTATTTTTTTGTACTTATATTTTTTAAATTTTAAATTTTTAAATTAAATTTTAATTCAAATTGTATTCTATTATTTTTAAAATTAAAATTTCATTTTCATTTTATAATTATTTATTTAAAATTTTATTTTATATTTTTAAAAAAATGTACTAATATTTTTTTAATTATTTTTTTAAGCCGCAAATTTTAGCTCATTTGACTGAGACCTCGTTGTTAAAGCACCTCTGCTATTGGCAGGTCACGGGTTCAATTATCTTAACACTCTAGGGTTCAGGCTCTGTGATTGAGTCAGCAGGAAGTGATCCTTTGGGTAGATTTTCCTGGTACAATTATTCCATGGACGTAGCATTCATTGATCTCCGGGGGTCGTGAACCGTATAAAATTTATTTTTTAATACATATTTTCCTTAATTTTTTTAATGTTTCACTAATTTCTATTTATATTTATATTTTTTTGTTATTATTTGTTATTTTGAATGAAATTTTTTTGGTTAGTTTTTTATTTCTATAATTTCTATTAATTCATGAAAATTTTACATCATGAGGAGCATAATAGCCAAACTCCCCTAGCCTCATTCTTACAACTTGTTTTCCATGTGGTAATGACAAAAAGACACTGAACACAACTACTTAAAACTCATAGACCCAATCGATATTGCCCAAAAACTCCAGAACCAACCAAGGATAATTATACAACCCATAAACATGTTTACCCAACAAGATTACCTGGATACGAATCATCAGGCCCAAGGCCACATGGCTGATGGAAAGATTCAGGTACATTCACCTTGACATGTGCTAATCTCCCTTCCAAATTTTCTAATCTCTCCTTCATCCTCTTTTATCCACACCGGAGGGAGACCAAAATATCCATCATGTGTCATTGGTTACACTACAAGTTGTTCAGGAAATAAATGAGCTCATCATAGTCATCATGTCTATCTAGGGCCATTTTTTCCACTAGCATTACTACTAAATGAAGTTATGTCTCAAGAACATCAAACAATGGCCTTAGGTCGACCCTATCAGGTGAGATTGTATGTGGCTAGACAAGCGCTTCTACCTTGTCCTGCTATTCAATATGGTGTCCACCACCTTGCCCATGTGGCCCCACCCCCCGATGGGTCTACACATGATATCGATGCATCAGGCCATGTCTCACTACTAAACTATATTCCCATAAACACTGCAGCCCATGGCCCTTCTAGCTAAGAGGGAACACATGTCGAGATCCCTATACACACTAGGACCCCCACCCATTAGATTTATCGCTCCCCTCACAGGAAATCTGGTGGCTTAACTCCTCCCACTGAAACCCCCTTCACACAGAAACAAGCTAGTCATAGCCAGGGTCACCCCACTAGATTAATACACCAAGGCCACTCCTCCCCCTACCAACCTTAACCCCCTCTGAACAATACCAAACGAAAAAAAAGAAAACATGAAGGAAACCACGTAGATATGACACTACCCACATCGACCAAGGATATCTAGCCCCAGAACACTTCTAGTCCCTCACAACCCCCCCCCGGAAACCAAAATTTAATAGAGAGATGACAGAAAAATTGTACCTTTAATACCACCAGTTGGAGCAGTCGGAGCCTTGCTCAACCACCAACCTTCGTCGAGAGGGTACCTCCACCTTCAATAACTATTACTCTGAGGAGTCGCCACCCTCCTTCACTCGCACCAAGAAGCAAATTCCCGACCCTTCCTATCAACACGAGAGCAATGTAAATCCCTTCCAAATGTTGAGCCCTTGGAGCCCTAATATTGCGCCTCCTAAAAATTTTCATACATAAAAAACCACCAATAGCATCATCTTAGGAGATATGAATGGCTCATTCCTAAAGCCACCCAATGCTCCTCTCTCCACAGAAATAATTTTCATCTCCCAACTCCTACAAAATTTCCTCACTTCCAGACCCAACGCACTTAAACCACTCCAATGCTATAGATCCTTCCTTGGGCGATTACCATTTGAAGTGTTTCCATCAAGCTCCGTGCACATTAATGTTGCATGGGAGAGAGTTGGAGACCGCCTCCCGAGCTGCCCTTTCGCATTACATCACCCCCATTAGGTAGTTTTTGAAATTTTCAAGGTAATTTAAAAAAAAAAAAAAAAAACTTTTAAAAAAAATTCCTTTGATTTAAAAAAGTAAAAAAATAAAAAATAAAAATTTATTTCCTCCCTTAAAAAAATTAGAATTTTTTTCTCAGTTTTTTAAAATGTAAATTATTACAAAAATTTTAAAAATATATATAATTAAACAAAAATTATGCAATACCACTTTTAAATTCATAGTTGGCTTTATGTTTGAATCTGATGGTACCAATGGATAATGTTATGATGACAATTAATTGATAATTTTAACCCTAAAAATAAAATAAAAGCTAGACAACTTTGAAAAAAACTTTAAAAAACAAGTGTTAAAAAAAATTGAGAAAGGTATTAAAATAGTAAGTGTTGAGTTTTATGGTTTTCCATAGTCATCATATTTGGTCTTTAGTACCATGGCTGAAAAATGTTTGAATTTTAACACTAACATAAAAAGTGGGTAATGTTGCATCATCGCTTTTACATTTCAATGTGTTTTTTCGTGTCTTTCATAGTCATAATGATTGGTATTTAATGTCATGATTGAAAAATGTTTGAATTTTAACCTTTGAAAAAAAAGAGGTGATGTCGAATCACAAATTTTTCATTTCAACATGATTTTTCATGTTTTTCATAACCATGGTATTTGGTTTTTAATGTCATGGTTAAAAATTTTGGAATATTAACACTAAAATGGAAAAAGGGTGATGTTGTATCACCACTTTTCAAAATTAGCATGAAAATCATGATTTGATGTGACTTCTAAAGAAACTACTCAGTAAAGCTCCTGTTAAGTTGTTGACATTGTTATTGATCTTCTTGTCTTCCTTGAAATCTTTCTTGGTAATGAGGATGTCAATATGGTTTCACATTTAATGGTTTTCCTTCACTTTGCATGTCCATTTCATCTGTCTTATTTTTAGAGATAATGGCCTCCTCTATTCTCTTTCACTTGTCTTTGATTACTCTATCCTTGGAGATAATACCATCATATTTAACATGAACATCATCTAGATCAATTTTAACTTCTTTAAATATCTTCTAGATACCTTGAATCCTGTCTTATTTCTCATTTTGAAGCTACAATGTGACCCCATCTATCAATTTTTGACATCCTTCTTCAATTTTAGACTACATTTTTTTTTACCTCGTCTGTGTATAGATTCTTTGATTTTCTAGAAAAAATCATCTTTAAGTATTTTGGTAGTCTCTTCGTCTAAGATCATTGTTTCTTATTCACTTTGACAATGCTTATTATCTTCCATCAATCTCATGATGTCATCGAGTAGTTTTCTATCATCATTTTGTAATTTGCATTGTTATTCCTCTTTGTTTTTCAATTCTTCATTTGCATTGTTCCTTTTCCATAACCTCTTGCTACTCTTTCCCTATTTTAATTGTTCACTCTCCTTAATGAGTGATTCATTAAGGTTTTTTGTCTTAGATAGCCCATCACCCTTCTTCTTGATCTCATTTTTAGATTTTTCTAATTTGTATTGAATTCTATGCATATCCTCCATTTTTATATCCTTGATCCATTTATTGGAGAATATTTTTTCAAATTATTCCCAAGTGAAGTTCCATCTAGTATCCATGTAAAAAAACCAGCACCACTTATAAGCTTCACCAATAAAATTATGACTTGCCCCTAAAGGAAAATTAATAGATTCCTTTACCATCCCCAATAATTCTGCAAGATCAATTGCATATTTTTCTTCTTCTTCCATAAGAAATAATTTTATATTCCGTATGAGGAATATGCATGTTTCAGTGCTTGAAGGAATACTCAGACTCAACAACAAGGCTCGAAGTCATTACAACAAATCTCATGATGTCACTTGGGGGAATTGAACTTGGGTGGGGAAGATAACAATCATTCCACCCATGCACCCATGTTAAACCCAATTGACATGATTAATTTCATATTTATCTTTATCTCCACTAAATGTCAGTATTTCCATTGCCTCTCAATTGAGGTTTAACCTAAACTCTATG
Source organism: Pinus albicaulis (assembly GCA_034641835.2). Lineage (NCBI taxonomy): Eukaryota > Viridiplantae > Streptophyta > Pinopsida > Pinales > Pinaceae > Pinus > Pinus albicaulis. The sequence continues at coordinate 874,373,863 of CM076570.1, forward strand.
AAATTCAATATATTAATAATATTGATCTCAATTAATTACCATGTCCTTCTAAGAATATTATTCTACATTTTCTCTTTCCAGTGACTTCTAAATCACCTCCATCGAACGTGCCAATCAAAATTTATGATAATTTGAAGTTAACATACCTTTTAAAACATTTTTATGAGTCTATCATTCTAGTCAACCTTTCTTCCAATGCATCTATGCAATTTCATCACCTTTGAGCCTGAAATTTGGCCTACAGTACCATAATATGGCTTCTCTACAATTCCATTGGTTTGATCAAATATTTATGCTCCAAGTGAAGGTTATGATAACTTTACCAAAACTTGATACATTTTGGCTTCTTCACAAGGGTGAACCTATAAGGCATTCCATGTGTCCAATTTTTTTAATATGATTGTGAAATTTCTATATAAGGTACCTAATATGTCTCCTCAAATATCTAAATATTTCACAATCTAAAGTGGCCCCAAAAAAAAGGTTACAAAAAAATTCCAAGATGACCTATTTAAAGCAAGAAAACCCTGGGTTCTTATGCTCTAATACCAAATTTTGTGATCCAAAGACATAAAAATTAAAAGTACAGACCATGCACAACAATGTGAGTGTGGAGCACAAGTATAATATAGAAAAAAATAGGAGAAACTCCTCCAGATATCCAAATACATTCATACATCCAAATCACATGTCCTCAATAATGACTATATGGTCTCTATATATACCTATTTAAACATTTCACATGTGGCCCCTTCATCACTAGGATTACCCTATTACATATTCATTTACATATTATATGTACATCAAACCCCATATATGCTCCCCATGGGTTCATACTATATACATTTAACCTAATATAGGCCCCCCTTGGGCCATAACAATCTCCTCTTACTAACAATATTTTGTTTGTGATAACAAACATAAATTGCAATCAATTTGTCATGCTCGAATGTGTGATTAATTTTTGTAATAAGTAATCCTTCCAAGTATTTGATTGATCCTATTGGTATATGAGTCAATTCTCTTGGAGGTCCTGGGATGCTCTATAAATTTACTTTTCTAACCTATAGCTATTGTATTTGGACCGGCAGAATCCGCTATCACTTTGAGAGGTCGTAATTTGACTACTCTTGATAGAAAATAAGTTTTGGTATTATATTTGTGTTATGGATATGAATCACATTGTCTAGATAGATTTCTATTTTTTGTTTTGTTTTGGATACATAATTTTTTTTTATAGAGAAAAGTATACCTCTATTGGAATCATTTATGAAGATGAAACTTCAATGAGATATTTAGAAATCAAACTAATTGATCACATGGTGCATAAGTTTACATTTTCAAGGGACCCACCTATTGGAGCCCAAATGATTTTTTGCAAAATTTTTGTAAGTGAAGGACAGTGCAATAGGGATAAAGAGCGCAGAAGGTTGAGGTTGGGTGAAACATAGGGTTGGCGTAGTAGGCATAGCACAACAAAAAATTCATGTCACATAGGAGGAAAATAGTGGCACTTGAGGATGGAAGGAGCATGCAGAGGAATATTAGTGGTTAGGATTTTCCAGAGGGTGGAGCCGACCTAGGAGATCATTATAAGTAGGAATATTGAGATATTTTGGAGAAGGAGGAGAAAGGGTGGAGTGGATACAACTGGAGGGAAGGATATTTTGAAGGACTAAGAATACGCATGGGACAACTCAGGAAAGATGATAAAATATACTAATGAATTTCAAGACAACTGGGGTGATCAGACGAGAGACCGAGAGGGCTTGAGAGGTTTCCAAATGAACATAATAAGGGCCACCAAGTACAAAGTGAGGGTTGGTTTTTGTTCATTGGATTATGGATGTTAGCTACGAGATGCTAAGTTTCATATGAGTGTAAAAAGGAGAGACTGATCCGTAAATTCCATGTCAGATGGATGTATCTGTTTATTTTTTAGTCTTGGGTATATGTTTGAGTCCATCGCTAATAGGAAGCCTTAATATAATAGACATGTTTACTTTCATACTAGTATGGTCATTATGGACTCGGTTCATGGTTTATTTCCAGTCGATGCATAGTTCTATTCTTGAGGGACAATGAGCCTATTTATTTCATGGTTGTAACTCTTGGAGTAGCGCCTCTTTTAGTAATGTAAATATAATCCAGTGGTCAGATGTGTTTTTTAATTGCTTTTGTGCATTTTTTTGTATGTTGTATCCTAATGAGAATGATTCAATTTCCTATATGGTTCTTAAGTTGAATGTTTCTCACTCTGTTTAATGATATGATTACTCACGATAACCATGTTGAAAGGAACCATTGTATGCAAAATTAATTGTTTCACATTCTGCACAAATATGAGTATGTTTGGAGAGCCAAATAACTCTTAGGGGAAGGGTAAAATAATAATTTATGTGTTATGTTTGTAAGAAAATGAATCTGGGTTTGGAGTTGAGTTAACCCTTAATCACTGAATTTGTCACATTTTTTCATTCCCCAAGCGTGCTTGTGTTAGGCTCTTCCGTTGTCTGATGGGCTGAAAGGATTAAAACCCTGCACAGTGCATTGTAATAGGTCTATAGCGTAGCATGTGTAAGTTGGATGTAGTGCATCATGAGTCATAAGACAATCCGATCATACTATGGAAACATGGTTCCAATAGTCACCCATTAGCATCTCTAGTGATACTTCACTCATTTCATGGGTGTTGTTGAAAGGGTTGATGCTAAGCGAGTCTTTATTGGCCACTACGTTGAAAGTTCCAGGACTGTTAGATTCCTGTGTGCCAATAAATGGTTCTGCTGTCGGGATTGGGATGGTTGTGTGATGGGATTGTCTTAAAGGAGTGTGTAAGCTGTGGAAACCAAATAGGGATGAAATTACACGATGGTTCAGATGAAATTTGTGGGAGTTTTCTATGAAAGAGTTAGGAGAAAAGAGCCAAAGCACAAATAAATGACTATATAAGTACGTGTTCACCAACTTTAATGAAGTTTTCTTTAGAGAGTTTCATAATATCTTGACAGAGTGGGTTCAACAGTTGAAGGACAATGACTCAATGTATCATCACGATTGGACAACAAAGTGGAAACTAGATAAAGTACATCAGCTCCAAGCGGTAAGAAATATGGCTACTAATGTTGTTAAATTATGGTTTGAAAGTGTTCTCAAAGGATATATCATGGATTTTTTCATAGAAGTGATAATGTCCTATACTACATCCAAGTGGAAATTTTTGAAGCAACCAAGAGGAATATTTATAAGGTTGGCATCGTTGTTAATAAATACAATATTGTATGACGACAATTTTTTGCCTCTAGAGTCCAACACCATGAGAAGCTAAGTCACCCACATGAAAGGGGAAGTGGGGGAGACTCAAGAGGTTTTCTGAGGATTAGAGAAGAAGAAGAGGAAGAAGGACTATGGTGGAGGCTAACAGTTGGGCAAAAATGTGCATAAAGAGGAAAAGGGAAAGGATGGAGCAAGAGAGTTACAAGGATGGAAAATTGAGGAGTGGGAGTAGGTACTAATGGGGAGATGCGGGAGGATGTCAATCAGTGTCAATGCTTGCCGAAATAAGGGGCTAGGAGAGGCCATTATAGGTAGGGGCTAGGAGAGGCCATTATAGGACTCAAAGTAGTGCTACTGACCAGAGCTATGAAGAGATGTAGTTCAACACGTCGCGAATGGAGGAAGGAGAAAGAGAATAATTCAGTCCATGCAATATAGAATATTTGGAACCAGAACCGTAGAATAATACCATTCTTGGTGTCGATACCACGACCCCGTGTGCATATACAGACTAGGAGGTAATCACTCAATGCATTACTACAACTACTATGTAGAATTGTAGTCAGAAAAGAGTAAATTGCAGTAGTAGTGGAATTAGTCCAGTTGTAGGAGGGATGAAAAAAGGTTACGAAAATCAGAGTGGTACACAATCAAACGCATAATTTTCTAGTAGTTTAGCAAGCGCAAGAGGAAGTACTTCGTCAAGAAGTATCGCACAGACTACCATGGAGGGCATAGATTTGCTAATGCCCATGTTTCACAGTGCTAGGACCGAGGACCCAAAACAACATTTGTTTGTATGTGAGGTTTTTTGGATAACCAAATAGGTAAAAGAAGAGGTCATGAATATTGCACAGTTTGAAGCAATGTTTAGGGATCATGCACTAACGTGGTACATAGATTTCAAAAACGTGACTCCCGCTTGACAAAAAATGACTCTATTGGAGATTAAGTAGGCATTAACTAGGGAATTCCATAGTTGAAGTTGAAGTCCTAATGTATTAAGAAACTAAAATAAATTGAGCAGAGTTTGGGAAAGTCGGTATGGGAGTTTGACTAATGGTTTAAAGTGTTGAAGGACAGGTTGAAATTCGAAATTCCAGACACGCAACACAAGTAATGGTTTATTGCGAGAATCCTGCTACATATCAAGATACCCTTAATGCAACAACAAATAGGCACATAGTCCAAAATTTAAGAACTTGCACTAAAGCTAGAAGCCTCGCTAATGGGAGGAGGGGAGAACAATGATATGGAATAGGTGTAGTCATAGTTGGATGCGTTAGCTTCCCAACTTTAAGATATCACTAAGGGAAAGGAAAAATGAGAGGAATTATGGTGCACCATCTGTCGAATGCATTATCCATGATAACCATTAGGTTTGTCTTGAGTCAATTAGGTTAAGTGTCTTAGGTTTTAATAGGATTTTTAAGTTTATGATTTTCAAAATTTCACATGTATCAAGGTCCTTTAGTGATGTTGAAAGTTTGTCATTAGTGTTTAGGAGATTCATTATCAAAGAAAATCCCAAATTTTTGTTGTGCATAAGCTGATTTAGTCATTATGGAAAATTTGAGAGTTTTTCATACTTTTGCGGCAACTTTAGTGTAAAAAGGTCAGGATTTTCTACGAAATTTCCTGACACTTACGTAGCAAATATACCCTCTCAAACACAGAATTTTCTACCGAATTTTGTTTTTTCTTTTCTAACAATAGAAAAAATCATGCAAAGTATAAAAAATGGTTGGTTAGAGACTATCAAAGCATATTGGCTAATGATTTCTCATCATTGTCATTTTCCACCATTTTTTGAAATGCCTGTTGCTCAATCATCTATCCCATTTTCACTTTTTCATTATGATTCCTTATCTCAAATATGCCTTATATCATCCTTCTGAGTTTCTCGGTTTATATCAGTATCAGTATGGAGGTTTAGGATGTCTGTATAGCTGTCTGCAGGTTAATTCTATTAGTGTCAAAAATTTTGTGTGTTGTCTCTAAAAATATTTGTAGGTGTCAAGGAAAGGGTTGACTTTTCAATTTATTTTGGATCCATGGCATCACAAAATAAACAATATAAAGGAATATTTTTTTCTATATACGAGCCCATGCACATGAAGCAGCTAGAAGAAGACCCCACCTTCTCCCAAGTATTTGATAGAGTGGGCTACCTTTGGTTCTGTCAAAAATTGCAGGGACATCATGGACATGTTTCAAAGTACTTTTCTATCAATTTTATAGGCACATGGTCAAAAGTGGAAATGTTAAGCTTTTATGTGTCCCCAGACAGCATTGTGCAAGCCACTGATATCCCTAGATCAGGAGAGTCATGGTTCAAAGTACAAAAGTTTAAATTGCATAATTGTGATGAATTCTTGAAAGAAGAACACAGATGCAATGATATGGCTTCAGGCATCCCTAGAACATGCCTTAAAGAGTATTTTTCAAAATTTCTGATGGTGATCCAGAAGTATTTCACCTGTTAGGGTAGATTCACCATAGTATATCAATAGAATTTCAATTTGTTTCTACACTTCACAGGTAAGAAACCCTTAGATATTCCTTTTTTTTAGGAGCTTGGGAAAAATGGCAGACAAAGTTTAGGCTAAACTTGAAACCAATGATTCCTCAAATTTTCACCATGCTCTAATCAAGTTGCTGGTGGTTGAAGAATTTAAAAAGTTGAATAGAGATTGACCTACATTTTCTTTTATGAGTGGCTATGAAGTTGATGTTGTCACCCTTAGGAAAACACCAAGATATAATTCTACTACTCCAAGGAAAGAAAAACCATATGAAAAATAACATGTAGCACCATCTGAATAAGAACATGTAGTTGACCTTCATGCAAAGATGTAGCCTATGGAGTTGGAGGATGAACAAGTGAAAAATACTATGGTGCCAAAGAAAACAAATAAAAACATCTACAAGGATACATAGGAGGGTTAATAGAAGTCAAACTGAAGGAAGAGGAAAGTTAGCAGATATCTTGAAATTGAAGAAAGACCCATTGTACAACATGTTGAAATCAGGGAGACATAGACATAAAAGAAAAACAAAAGAGCCAAGAAATTAGACTTTAATCAAGATGATTCAGATTTTATCTTGAAGCCTAGAAAACCATTCACAAGATCACGATAGACAAAGCAAAAGATGCCTAAGTAACCATTGATGCCTGAACAATCATTAAGGAAGAAGTTTCCATCAAAAGAAAAATTTCTAGAGGAGCCTCTAGTAAAGGCAGAATCAGTGAAGAGAAGTAAAGGTGAAGAACAGGTACAAGAAAAGACTAAGGTAGAGCTTCTTCAAGAATAGTTAATGGATGCTAGAAATGAGGTAATAGAGTCAAAATTTCTTTTTGAGGAATTCAAGCAAGACATATCTAAGCAACTGGATTATTACAATCAAGTTGAAAATAGATCAGGAAAGATGTTATAGAGGACATTTCCTTACACATGATGATGAAGCATCTATGAAAAATAAATAGGTGGTTTCAGGCATAGAGGAGAAATTTGTACGATCAATCCAAATATTTAGAAGCACAACTGCAGATGATACAAGCTGAACTTTTGAACAGAGGCCTAAAATTCATTACTATTAATAATGATGCTACTCCATAAGCATGGTAAGATTACATTTTTTTGGCTATATTATGGCTTATGCTATCATGCATGCATGTATAGGCTTCTACAAATGTTTTGGAGGTGATACAAGAGTTTTTGAGGTGATATAAGGAAGAAAATGTAAAATCTTAGAAAACTAGTAACTTCCGTAGCAAATCCCAGGCTTGAAGACAAAAAATTTCTACGGAAGTGTTGTAGCTTTTCATCGAGGTATACATCAACCCTAATTTAAAAAAATAGAAGGTTCAAAGCATGTGTTTAACCTATTAACCTCAAGGAAGACCCTAGAATATCTAGAAAGGACAAAAATTATGCAGAAGGGTTGATTTTGGTGTTTTCTACGGAAGTTCACTACAGAAGTACCTATACTTTGCTTTTTCTAGCATTAGGAGTTTTTGATGACTTTGGGGCAATAAATGTGGTAAAGAAGTGAGTAAATCACAAGGTTGGAACATGCATATTATTATGTCTTTTGTTCAAGAGGACAACTCAGAAATCAACCTCCATGTGGCTGACATCTCATCAAGTCAACAAAGCATGCCAAATCAAAAATACAACTCACCATCTCAACTCAAGCTCACGAGGTCTTAACTCTAGTGCATTAAATAGCCAACACCTCAGCAGTCAGTTTGGTTCAATAAAGATAGCAAGCATAGTTTATTAGATTTCTGTTGGATTTATTTAATGGTTATAGATTCCTATTTGAATACAAACTCTATCAAAACAGAAAATATCCATATTAATTCTCCATGTGATGTAATCCTATTTGAATTAGGTGTCTAGGTTAAGGTATCAAAGTCTAGCCCACGTGGCAAACCATTGTAAAGAGACCTCACTCTATAAATTGGGGAGTTTTTGAGTTTGAAAGGGTTGATGAATGTTATGAGCAAGCTACTATGTAAATTTTCTCTCTTAATCTAATACACAGTTTACAGCAGTTGCCTTCAAAACCTAAGATTCTTCTTGGCTTATGTTTTGTGTCTTTAGTTTATATATTGTCATCAACTTCATGGTATTATGATTACTTGGAATTCATAACGTTATGCTCCAATTTCCTTCATGTACTATGTTTTGCTGTAAAGGTTATGTTTTATGGCATTTGCCTCAACTTCCATGAATGCATTTGCTAGTAATTGAATTTCTTTAGCTAACACCATGCCCAATGGTTTACATCATAGACTCTTCCACCTGCAAAATCACATAAAACAAAAATAAAATATTTAGCCATATGCAATAGAGATCTTATATTTAGTATTCATTTATTTTATTTGAGAGAACCCTCTTTGATTGGAAGGGATAACTTCTAGTCAAAAGTGGTTTGAAATAGTTGTGCTAGGTTGATGGTTGACACAACTCATCTGCTCCATCCTAGTGATAACATTTTGGTGCGTCTTTCGGGAGTTCAAAGTTGCATTGTCCTAGGAAATTGATTCCAATAAAAGTAACTATGCTCTTGAAGGTAGCAAGAGATCATAAATATTTGAGGATGTACTTCTACCTTGGTGACTCCACTGAGATCCTCAGCTTAAAGGTGGCTTCTAATAATATTCACAAAAGGAGTAATCGAGACCCTGATCCAACAGAGATAGTTGATGATCCATAAAAAATTATCATAGGTATTGGAAGCTCATCAAAATCAGGTAATCCATATCTTACAAGAACTTCATATTTACCTTCTAAAGTTGTTCAAAGTTTTGAAGACATAGAGTTTGATGAAAATATAGAAGAAACTATTTTTAGATCTAAATCAGAGAATGAATTAACTGAAATTTTATTAGATCTACAAATTTTAGGAATTGATACTACATCAGTTGTTTTAAAAGAATATAAAGAGGGGTTTTGGGAAAATATCACATCAGAGCTATAATTAGAACAAGAGTCATTAGAAAAATTAAAAGAACTTTATCCTTTTGACTTCTTGTTGAGAAGGAGGGATGGTGTCCCTTTACCTGAGTGGAACTCTGTTGTTTCTAAGTTGCAAATTCCTGCCAGTCAATTCCCTAACATCACATCCTATTTCACTACTACTTTTTCTAATCTAATAACTACTCCCTTTGCTGCATTTTCAACTACCATTGTCACTGCCAATATGGTTGGAGTTCCTCCTCCTCCTCCTCCTCCTGGCCCTGATAGGTATGCCCCTCTTGTTATGCTTGCCTTCCTCCATGATCTCCCACAAGGATAAAGACTTTTGGAGGCGAGGATGGAATCACTACAAAGTAGCATGTTGACCAATTCAATGATTTCATGGACTTATAAGAGGTGGATGATGAAGATGTTCAAATTAGGTTGTTTGTGCAAAGTTTTATAGGTGAAGTGATAAAGTGGTTTAAAGCCTTAATCGTAGGAAGTTTGCAAAATTGGGATCAATTGGAGGATAGTTTCTTGAGAAAATGGGGAAGTAAAGTGAACCCTGTTCAAGCCTTGACTGAATATAATAACTTAAATAAATCTAGTAATGAGTCAGTTGAAGAATTTTCGAAAATATTCAATAAGGTTTACAATTCTATTCATGCTCATATTAAACCTCCTTCAGGAGCCACCCAATTACATTATGTTGAAGCCTTTGATTATGATTTTTCCATTTTACTGAGGGAGAGAGAACTTGCCACTTTCGATGATATGAAAAATGATGTTGTGAAAGTTGAGGTTAATATGGCTGCAGCAAAAAGGTCTAATATTGGAAAAGGAAGAGTGAAAGAAGAAGAACAAGCCTCTACATCCTCGAATGTGAAATTTGACACCATGATGAAAACTATGGAGAGGCTTATGGATAGGATTTATCTTAGAAATAATCCTCCTCCTACTGCATAAAAAGAACCAAATCAGAAATCCTCATTATAGAAGACCTCAAAATTAGCAAAGACCAAGAGATAATAGAAATCAGCTAGATCAACAAGTTAGGCCTCCTTTTCAGCAAAACTTAGTGGATGAAGAAGAAAGACAACCAAAAATTCAAGAGGATATCATTCATTTTTTGGATGAAGATGAAGCAGGGATTTTCTTAACAAAATATGAGCATGATGAATCTAGCCATGACATAGGAAATCATGAAACTAAAAAACAATATGATTACTTAAAAGGCTTTGATTAACGCTATGTGATTCATTTCACTAGTTTCAATCCCACTTATTCACCCCTGTGAGCATCACCCAATGCAATGAATGCTAAGTGGACTATTCAAAAATCAGGAGAAATTAGTCAGTTACGACTACCTCTCATGGAAATGGTCATAGTTGTATGACCTACTTAACGCATTTGAATCCCAAAAAATGGTATCTACTTAAAAGGATATCAACATGCCATTTTTGAAATGCAAAAAAAATACAACCTTAGGAATAGAAATTTTCCTATAGTATCTAGTAAAAATCAGCCTAAGAAGGATGGTCCAAAGGCTGCTGAACAAAAGAAAGATACCCCTCTTAGCAAAGAAATTGAAAAAACACAACCTGCTTTTAATTTAGAAAATGAAATTTCAAAGATCAAAATTGTTGTCCCTTTTAGTGAGATCATAAAATTCACTAAATACAAAATCCAAATTTTCAATATGCTTAATACTCAACCTAGAGCCTCTGATATTCTAAATTTACAAGAAGATCGTCCTACTATATATTTAGGGCCAAGAGTAGAAGATGAAAAAAATGAGGAAGTTCCACCTTTCTATGTCAGCCTAAACATTCATGACATGACTTTACATAATATTATGTTAGATTTAGGGACATCTCATAACTTAATTCCTAAAGTCATCATGGAGAGAATGGGTTTAGACACAACTAGACCATACAAAGACTTTTTTTCATTTGATTCCAAAAGAGTTCAATGTATTGGTCTTATCAAGGATGTGGTTGTTGGTTTGACTCAAGTGCCTACTAAGATAGTATTAATGGAAAATTGGTGGCTGATATCCCTCCAAAATTTGGCATGCTATTATCCAGACCTTGGGCTACCAAAATCAAGGGAACCATGCAAATGGACATGACTTACGCCCATATCCCAGTCTTTGGCGAGAAAAGGAGGTTGTATAGAGAGTATAGAATGGAATATATGGTCAGTAGAAAAGACAAATCTCAAAAATTCCTAGTCTATGCAGTGGAAACTAAGTTTGGATCCTCCATCCTTTTCAATGAAATCACTAATGAATCAGAAAATCAACAACTAGAAAAAAATCAGAAAACAGAAAATTAGCAAGTTGAGGAGATTGATAAAGAGGGTTGGTGTCATATGGATTTTGATGGCACTGCTAGAAGAGAGGGAGCTGGTGCAGGTATGTGCATTATCAGCCCAAGGGATGAGAGTAAGTTTTTGTAATATTCCCAGTTTTCCACCAGATAACTGGAATATTAGAGTTCTTACTTTTTCTAATTAATTAAGTAAATAAGAGGGTGGAGGGACCCATAAACCCCATAGATGAACAAAATCCACTTTTTGATGTGTGTATGTGGATAATTAGATAGTAGATCGACATTATGGAGTAGTGGAGCAGCTTCTTAATGAAGGAAGAGTGGATATCATGCAACATTAATGATAAGATCATGGAGATCATGGAGGAAGTCAAATAAGATCATGGTGCATTAAAAGTAAGATCATAGACCACTAATGATGAAATAGTGGAGGAATTGGTGCATATTATGCACACATGATGGATAGAGAGGGAATTAAATGAAAATATATTGGAGAACATGGAGAGACAACACGGTCTTCATGGAGGCTAGTGGCCACATGTGTAGCGCAGTTATGAGGTGGGCCACGGCTATGGAAGGCTCACAAAGCATAAAAGGGAGATGAAGGTAGAAATATAAGGCAGGCTTTAGATTTTGATTATTGATTTGTTTATATCTATATTTTTCATTTGACATTTATATGCACGCTTAAATTGTTTAGCTAAGTTTGTAGTGTTGTTTAGCACACAGGTGTTTCCGAGAGGAAATCCCACCCTTACCCATGGGGTACTTCGAGTGCCTACTCTGGGAAGGTTTCTTTGAGCTATCATACATCATCAGGCATTGGTGCCACATTCATCCCCTCTCTACAGCACATTTGGTCTCAAGAATTACACATTCCTACTAGAGGGTTTGAGAGGAGGAGGTTGTTTCTAGCATTTTAGCTAGGAAACCAGTGGAAGATTCATCCTTTCAGCTTCTACTTCAAGATTAGCCTTTCAGGAGAAGCATGTTCATATCCGTCATTCAGGCCAACATTTCATACCTCCATGCAATAGTAGTTCCCCAAGGGATTGTGCAGTCCAATCTTACAGATCTGAGGGAGGGAGGAAGTTTCCATTATTTCAGCTGGAAATTCTGTGAGGGATCATCTCCTCACTTTGGGCACATCATTTCCATCATTCATGAACTTCATTGCAACATTTAGCATCAGGCTATAGAGCCTCCATACTTGCATTTTTATTGTAATATTCCAAATTAGATTTTAGCTAATTGGAATATTAAATTTTGTTTTTGCTTCTTAAATATAGGAATAAGAGGGTAGGGAGACCCATAAATCTCCTTAGTACGAATAAAATCACTCCTAATGTGAATGTAGATCATCTTAGTAGCTGGATAAATCACCCTCATGTGTGAACAGGGGTTGGAGCATGTGGATGGGGTCAAATTTGACCAAATCAACAACGCTGGTATGGAGGGAGTGGATAATCAATGAGAGACAACACAATGATAATGGGAGGAAGTCTCCATTAGAGTAGTGACTTTAATGACTGGGGCCAAATGTGATAAGGCTCACAAGCATATAAGGAAGGGGAAGGCAGCCATAGATCTCATGTTGATTATTATTATGTTTTGAGTATGTTATGACTTCTTGCTCTCTTCAGCTGTTTAGCGGAGACTGTTGTGATGTTTAGCACAAGGGTGTCCCCGAGCGGGAATCCCACCCTCCTCCTCAAGGGAATTTGAGTGCCCATTTAGGAGAGGTTATTGAGCTAAATTTCCACATTCCAACACTAGGCCAAGATTCATCTTTCTTCTACAACGCATTTTCTACCAGGGTTGTGCTATGTTGCAAGGTAGAAGCAGTGGAGGGTTTACGGGGCCATTTTCTGAGCTTGTTTTCAGTGGAGGAAGAATTATTTCCACCAGGAGGCCAGCAAGGGAGATCCTTGGGTATCATTTCAGAAATTAGCACTAGGCCAAGCCATTACCACCCCCTACAACGTAGTTTCAATCATAGACTGTGTTATTTCAGAGAGCAGTTGCAGAGGTGGTTCCAGTGCATCATCTGGAGTGTTTGATTTTCAGTGAAGGGATCAGCCTTTCATTTGGAGAGTCCATTGGAGGAGTTGCACTCATTTATACATCAATTTCATCCACCTCCTTTTAGGTGCCTAGTTGCAGAGCTTATTCAACCCTAGGGCTGCATTCTGGCATTCTGATATTTTGTGTATTTCTGAAAACCCTTTCTGGGTTGTCTAGGAAAGGTGTTTGAGAGCCTTGATCTTTATTTATGGCATATCTTGAGGCACATATCAGTTGTTCTATATAATTATATGTTTCTAGCAGTAGCTATGTCCCTTAGGATTGCGCTGTATTGATCTTCCGACATTTGTATAGCAGCAACTCTTCATGTATTTTCCTATATGATTTTGGAGGCTTGTGTTATATTGCTTGAGTGACTTAATCCTCAAGATTTTGTGCTCCTCATTTCTAATATGTTTAATAAGATGGCTCTTAAATTTGTCTCTTATATTTCATGTATTGATACTTACTACTATTTTCCATTTTATTTTCCATATTAGTGCTTTTCCTATTTTGGGGATATTACATTTACTCAATTGTTGTGTATTCAGCAGCTGCAATCAGTGGAGGAGGAAGGAGGAGACAGATCTTGAGATTTTTGCTTAAGGATCTGAAGGAGGGATCAGCCCTCTATGCATTGAGTTGGTTGTGCCTTATTGTAGCGATCATATCTTCAACTCATGCAGCATATCTATAGACCCGGCAATCATATGTTGTAGGGCCTAAGAGGGTGATTTTCCAAGATTGTTAGATTTGGAAATCCCTTCTGGGTTATCTTGGGTATTCATCATAGAGCCCGGATCTGAAATCCCGACATTGTATGAGCACTAGAACTGCCATATCTACACTTATATATTTTGTCGGCAATTGCAGTCCCGGCATTTGTAGCAGGGACAACGCAGTATTCCTTCCAACATTCCAATAGTTACGCAGTCCCTCTTGTGGGAGGATTTCAGGGTCATTCAAGGCCACTTCTTTGGCTTGAGTGTCTCATATTTTGAGCATTGTCGTACTTATATTCCTCCTCCTATATAATAAAATGGCTCAGCTATTATGTATATTTTTATGGTGTATTTAGATTATTTGTTCATTGTTGTAGTTTCCAGCTAATGTGTTTTTGTATTACTGCATTCTCCCTTTTGGGATATTAAAGTGGTATCAGGGCATGATCTTTGGCTCAGCTTGTGGGCACTTCATCTTTAACATCAAAAGAAGAAGCAAGATCTATGCAACGGTTTCATTTTTTCCTCACTTCAATTTTCCCTCACTTCTCTTTAGAGGATGGGAGGAGCACAGTCCTATTCAGTACAGTGTCGGACTATGAGTTCAACATTGTGTATGGCCATGAGATAGCAGATGTATCACCATGCAAATCTACAACGCTTTCACTAAGTAGTAGTGATGAGATGAGGGCCCCATTACTCTTGGAGAATTTTGAAGGCAGCTTCACTCATGAAGCATTGGAGGGATAGACGGTAGACATCTTATGATGGACAATATTTTCCATTGCCAAGATGGATTTTCCTTGATGAGCACCTCACAGCTCAAAGAGGAATTTCTACCTACAACATGCATGGAACCTTATGGGTTCTATTGGACCATTGAAGAGAGGATCGCATGGAGAGACCTCAAAGAGGGTGCACTTCAACATCTCATGGAGTGCAAAGCTTATTAGTTGGAGGAGAATGGTATTCTACCCTAGGTGGATACCAAGATTGGGCATGGTATGATTCATCATCTTCATTGGGATGAATGGATCTGGATGAGGAGCAAGGGGTTGTCAACCTTCTTGTAGATCTATGATACAAGGTAGCAAGAGGCATGGTTGCGCTGGTTGCTTTTGGGTGAGTATGGTTACTACCCAACATCTCACATTTGTGTGGTCCATGCCATGTATGTCACTAATGTTATGCAATAGCAGGAGGCATGGCTACACTAATTATTGTTGAGAGAGTTTGGCTATCACATGATATATCTTATGTCCATGTGTGTACTTTTGTTTTAGATGTATTTTATGTTCATGTATGTACTTTTGTTTGGGACATGGCATAACTCTCACATGATGTGGTAGCAGGGAGCTTGTTTATATTGTTCTGATGTGACATTTCACATGTCAGTCAGTATGTTGTTGCTCCATGACTTGCATCATGATGATGTGGTATGGAAGCAAGAATCCTTGTTTCTTTGGTTACTTTTGGGAGAGTATGGGCTGATTTTTCCCCATACATTGCATGATGATGACTGAGCTTGGAAATAGGCGGCCTTACTATGTTGGATTCTATTGGGAGATCACGGTCATTATACTTGGTATGATGATGATGTGGTATGGTAGTAATAGGAATTGTTGCGGTGGCTTATTTTGAGAGAGTATGGATTTCATACTTGCATTGTTGATGATTTGGTATGGCATCAAGAGGCATTACTGTGGTGGCTTCTTTTGAGAGAGTATGGCTCTATTACTTGGTTTAATGATGATTTGGCATGGCAGTAGAAGGCTTTGCTGCAGTGATTATTATTGGGATAGTATGGCTTGACATTGTACATGTTCATCCATATGTCTCTACTTCTTATTTTGCACATTGTTGGGATGATGCTTGGATCCAACAAGGCCAACAGGGCCAAGGATGGAAGCATGGAGGGATACAATCTACTTCATGTAGCATGGGAAGGAGAGATAGTTTATGATGGGGATCTTTCCACTTTGGGAAGAGACCACTTCACTTTATGTGTCTCGTGCATAGAGGAGGATCTTGGACAGCATATGGTTGCCACTTGGAGACTTATTGATAAGGTTAGGCATCTAACTTTTCAGTTGGAGGCCATTCTAGACATTCTAGAGAGGCAGATTTGGACCTGGGCATGAATTACACATTGTATCACATGGGGAGGCCTTCCATATGAGAATGCCATTTGGAGGGAGATGGATTTTTGTAGCATCCACTTTTGCAGTTGATTGAGGACAAGCAACATTTAGGTGGGGAGGATTGTAATATTCCCAATTTTCCACCAGATAATTAGAATATTAGAGTTATTACTTTTTCTAATTAATTAAGTAAATAAGAGGGTATCCACCCCATATATGAATAAAATCCAATTTTTGATGTGCGTATGTGGATAATTAGATAGTAGATATACATTATGGAGTAGTGGAGCAGCTTCTTAATGAAGGAAGAGTGGAGATCATGCAACATTAATAGTAAGATCATGGAGATCATGGAGGAAGTCAAATAAGATCATCGTGCATTAAAATTAAGATCATAGAGAACTAATGATGTAGTGGAGGAAGTGGTGCATCTCATGCACAAATGATGGAGAGAGTGGGAATTAAATGCAGAGATGGTGGAGACCATGGAGAGACATCGCAATCTTCATGGAGGTTAGTGGCCACACGTGCAGCGCAGTTATGAGGTGGGCCAGGGCTATGGAAGGCTCACAAAGAATAAAAGGGAGATGAAAGTAGCAATAGAAGGTAGGCTTTAGATTTTTATTATTGATCTGTTTAGATTTGGATTTGTCATTTGACATTTATATGCATGCTTCAGCAGTTTAGCTAAATCTACAGTGTTGTTTAGCACACAGGTGTTTCTGAGTGAAAATTCCACCCTTACCCATGAGGGACTTCGAGTGCCTACTATGGGAAGGTTTCTTTGAGCTGTCATACATCATTAGGCATTGGTTCCACATTCAGCCCCTCTCTACAGCACATTCAGTCTCAGGAATTACACATTCTTGCTTGAGGGTTTGAGAGAAGGAGGTTGTTTCTAGCATTTCAACTAGGAAACTGGTGGAGGATTCATCCTTTCATCTTGTGCTTCAATATCAGCCTTTCAGGAGCAGCATATTAATATCCGGCATTTAGGCCAACATTTCATACCTCCATGCAATAGCAGTTCCCCAAGGGATTGCTCAGTCTAGTCTGGCAGATCTGGGGGAGGAAGGAAGTTTCCAGTATTTCAGCTGGAAATTCTGTGAGGGGTCATCTCCTCACTTTGGGCACATCATTTCCATCATTCAGGAGCTTCATTGCAAAATTTACCATCAGGCTATAGAGCCTCCATTCTTGACAACGCAATTTTACTTAGTTGTTGTGTATTCAGCAGCTGCAATCGGTGGAGGAGGAAGGAGGAGACAGATCTTGAGATTTTGGCTTAAGGATCTAAAGGAGGGATCAGCCCTCTATGAATTGAGTTGGTTGTGCCTTATTGCAGCCATGATATATTCAACTCATGCAATAGATTTGCAGACCCAATAGTCATATGTTACAAGGCCTAAGAGGGTGATTTTCCAAGATTGTCAGATCTGGAAATCCTTTCTGGGTTATCTTGGGTATTCATCATAGAGCCCGGATCTGAAATCCCGACACCATACAAGATCTAGAATTACTAGATCTACACTTCTGTATTTTTCCGGTAGTTGTTGTCACGACATTTGTAGGAGGGACAACACAGTATTCCTTCCAGCATTCCAATAGTTATGCAGTCCCTATTGTGGGAGGACTTCAGGGTCATTCTAGGCCACTTCTTTGGCTTGAGTGTCTCATATTTTGAGCACTGTTGTACTTATATTCCACCTCCTATATAATAAAATGGCTTAGCTATTCTATATATTTTTATGGTGTATTTAGATTATTTGTTCAATATTGTTGTAGTTTCTAGCAATTTTTTTTTTGTATCACTACATTCTCCCTTTTGAGATATTATAGTTTTGCTCCTACAAATTGAATTTTGATTGTACAAATAACATGGTTGAATATGAGGCTCTGTTTTTGGGTCTAGAAGTGTTGAAAAGTTTAGGTGCTAAGAAAATTTCATTTTCTGGTGACTCTGAGTTAGTCATCAAACAAGTAAAAGGCACTTATCAAACTAAAGATGTCAGAATGAGGGCATATAGAAATCTAATCCTTGAAATGCTTGAAAATTTTGAAGAACATAATTTCACCATCAATTCTAGAGATCAAAATTTTATGGCAGATTCCTTGGTTGTCTCAACTGGATTATTTACCATTCCTATGCATCCTAGCAAGAAGTATGAAGTGGAAGTTATACATAGGCTAGTCATGCCTGATAATATAATAAATTGGCAAGTGTTTGACTGTGATCAACAAGTCAGAAATTTTCTGGAATTAAAGGAGGAGTTTGAAAACATCCAAGTTGACCAGAAAAAACATGTTTTCTAAAACCAAAGCTAATTCAGAGGTAATACAACTGAAAAAAAATTGTATTCCTAAAGGATTAATCTCTCTTGAAAATTTGTTTGATCAAAATGATGTGGCTAAGAGTCCTAATATGAAATCTGATGATGGGGAAGTTGAAAATTGTAATCTTGGTACTGCAGAAAATACCAAGTTGGTCAAATTGTCCAATATCCTTTCTTCAGAAGCAAAACAAAGGTATGCTAGTTTGATGAAGAGGTACATTGATGTTTTTGCACGGAGTTATTCAGATTTGAAGAGATATGATCCTAGCATCATTCAACATACAATACCCATCAAAGAAAATGAAAATCCTTTTTAAAAAAATGAGGAGGATCAATCCATTGATTATTTCATTGATTAAAAAGGAAATTAAAAATTTGTTTGAAGCAAAGATAATTGTTCCATTGAGATTTTCAAGTGGTTGACTAACTTGGTACCTGTAAGGAAGAAAAATAGGGAGATTAGGATATGAATTGATTTCAGAAATTTGAAAAAGGAATCTCTTAAGGATAACTATCCTCTTCCTAAGATGGACCACATACTGCAAAAAAATGTTGGATCTTAAAGGATGTCGATGTTATATGGCTTCTTAGGCTCTAACCAGATTTTAGTACATATAGATGACTAAGAGAAGACAACCTTCACTACACCATGGAGAACATTTATGTATGCCAAGATGCCCTTTGGACTCATGAATGCAAGAGTGAATTTTCAGAGGGAAATGGACATTGCATTTGAATAAAAGGACAGATTCGTGGTTTTTTATTTGGATGACAACACCGTGTTCTCAAAGAAAGAAGAATAGCATCTCAAGCACTTGGAAAGGATTCTCCAAAAATACAGAAAATTTGGTATTTCTCTAAATCCTACCAAAAGTCTTTTTGCTTTGACAACCAGAAAAATTTTGGGTCATATAATATCAAAAGAGGGAATTAAGATTGATCGAAGTAGGGTTGATGCTATTCAGAAGATAGATTTTCCTAGAAATTGAAAGGAAATCCGATCCTTTTTAGGCAAGGTGAATTTTGTTAGAAGGTTTATCCCTAATTTGGTAGAAATTGTGAAGAATATCACCACGATGCTTAGGAAAGATTGTGATGTTAAATGGACAGCTGAGGTGAAACATTCTTTTGAAGAGATAAAAAACGCTCTTACTCAAGCTCCAGTACTCATAGAACCTAATTTCTCAAAAGAATTTCTGGTTTTTACTTTTGCTTCTAAGCATACCATTACAGGAGTTTTATTACAGAGGAAACAACAAGGTAATGAACAACCAATTTATTTTTTCTGTAGGAAACTTGGAAATTATGAATTAAAGTATAGCATTATGGAGAAGCAAGCCTATGCCCTAGTAAAGGCACTCAAGGACTTCATAGTTTATGTTGTTCATTCTCACATTGTGGCTTATGTTCCTAATGTTGTGGTAAAAGACATATTGACCCAAGCTGATTTGGATGGCAAGAGAAGTAAGTGGATTGCCACTTTGATGGAATATGATTTGGAGATTAGGCCTACAAAATTGATGAAAGGACAAGGATTTGAAAACTTGATGACTCAATCAAATTTTGATTGTCTAGATGTGAATTTTATAGCAGAAATTTTAGATATGGTTGAAGAAGAAGAATTGATCCATGTAGAAGAAAAATTTACTATATATGATTGGTATAAGGATGTCATTTTTGTTTTACAGCATCACAGGGCTCCTCCTGAATTGAAAAAGTCCAAATCTAGATTTGTGAAGCTGAAATCTCTAAGGTACTGCATCTTGAATAATAATTTGTATTCGAAGGATACCGGTAGGATACTCCTAAACTGCCTATTAGAAGATGAAACTGAGAATGTGATTGATGAATTTCATAAGGGTGACTGTGGAGGTCATCACTATTGGAAAGCAACAACAAACATGATACTTAGAGCAGAATTTTATTACCCTTAAATGTTCAAATATGTTTACAAAAATATTGATGCCTCCCATGAATGTAAAATTTTTGATGGAAAAAGAAAGTTGCTCCCATTACCTTTGAAACCCATATTTGTAGAAGCCCCTTTCCAGAAATGGGGATTGGATTTTATTGGCGAGATTTACGTCCTGCATCTTCAGGCCAACATCGGTGGATCGTAACAACCATTGATTATTTTACAAAGTGGATCAAAGCAATCCTTACAAGGCAAGCTACAGACACATCAATCATACATTTTCTGGAAAATAATATTTTATCAAGGTTTGGTTGTCCCATGAAGATTATCACTGACAATGCTCAGGCCTTCAAGTCTAATAACTTGATAAGTTTCTACAATCAATATAATATCACCTTCGGTAACTCCACAACCTATTATCCTCAAGGTAATGGCTTGGCCGAGTCATCAAACAAGAGCATAGTCCAAGTTATCAAGAAATTTTTGCAGGAAAACAAAAGATCATGGCACTTGAAGCTAAAATTTGACTTATGGGCTGACAGGATTTGTACCAAAAGATATATAGGAACTTCTCTTTATGAGCTAGTCTATGGTACTGAAGCAATCTTTCCTAGTTCCCTTGGAGTTCTGGTGATGAAATTATTGCAGGGATTGGAAGAAGAGCCAAATGCAGTCCAAAGAAGGATTATTAAACTCAGTGCTTTACAATAAAAGAGAGAAGAAGTGTACACTAATTATCAGCACTCTCAAAATAAAGTCAAAAATACATTTGACAAAAGTACAAAGGAGGAAAAATTCAATAATAAATATGTGGTTTTGAGGTGGGAGGCTAAGAGATAAGAGAAAGGGAAACATGGTAAATTTGAAAATATCTGGAAAGGGCCCTATAAGATCATAGCATATCATGGAAACAACACTTTCTTACTTCAAGAAATGGATGGACATTTGTGTCAAGGAGGACCTGTCAATGGCAGGTTTCTAAAACACTATTCTTCTTAACTCAGTATGTTGAAAGAAACACCATTTTATATATTCCATTTTTATTTATCATGCTTGCAAGTGAAGGTGATATTTTCAACAAGTTTGAACCTGAGGAGAAGGCGATAAAGTCTTGGAGAGGACATCATCAAAATTGTAATTTTTAGTTTTGAATAAGGCACTAGAGCTGCAGGTTCTTTGCTGCACCACAGGGGTGCATCATCCCCATTGGAGCCACTATCATCCATGATAACAATTAGGTTTTTCTTGAGTAGGTTAAGTGTATTAGGTTTTAATATGATTTTTAAGTTTATGATTTTCAAAATTTCACATGTATTAAGGTCCTTTAGTGATGTTGAAAGGTCATCATTAGTGTTTAGGGGAGTCATTTTCAAAGAAAAACCAAAATTTTGTTGTGCATAAGCTGATTTAGTCATTATGGAAAATTTGACACTTTTTCATACTTCCGCAGCAACTTCAGTGTAAAAAGGTCAAGATTTTCTATGGAAGTTCCCAACACTTTCGTAGAAAATATACTCTCTCGATCATAGGATTTGCTACCGAATTCTATTTTTTTTTCTAACGGTAGAAAAAATCATGCAAAGTATATAAAAAGGTTTGCTCAGAGAATGTCAAAGCATATTGGCTCATGATTGCTCATCATTGTCATTTTCCATCATTTTTTGAAATGCATGCTACTCAGTCATCCTATCCCATTTTCACTTTTTCATTCAGATTATTTGTCTCGAATACACCTTATATCATCCTTGTGAGCTACTTGGTTTATCTCAATATCAGTTTGGAGGTTTAGGATTTATGTCTAGTTGTCTCAAGGTTAATTCTATTAGTGTCAAAAGTTGTGTGTGTCGTCTCTAAAAATATTTTCACGTGTCAAGGAAATGGCTTATTGTTCAATTCACTTTGAAGCCATGACATCACAAAAGAAACAATATAAAGAGGATTTGTTGTTAGATACGAGCCCATGGACATGAAGAAGCTAGAAGAAGACCCCACCTTCTACCAAGCATTTGATAGAGTGGGTCACCTCCGGTTCTGTCAAAAATTGCAAGGACATCATGGGCAAGTTTCAAAGGAATTTGCTATCAATTTTATAAGCACAGGGTCGAAAGTGGGAATGTTAAGTTTTGTTGTGTCCCCAGACATAATTTCGCAATCCACTAAGATCCCCAGATCAGGAGAGTCATGGTTCAAAGTAAAAAAGTTTAAATTGCATAATTGTGATGAATTCTTGAAAGAAAAACACAAAGGCATTGATATGGCTTCATTCATCCCTAGAACATGCCTTAAAGAGTATTTTTCAAAATTTATGATGGTGATCCAGAAGTATTTCACCTGTGAGGGTAGATTCGCCACAATATATCAATACCATTTCAAGTTGTTGCTACACTTCACAGGTAATAAACCCTTAGATTTACCTTTTTATTTTCTTAGGAGCTTGGGAAAACTGGTAGACAAAGTTCAGGCTAAACCTGAAACCAGTGATACCTCAATTTTTCACCATGCTCTAATAAAGTTTTTCGTGGTTGAAGAGTTAAAAAAGTTAAACAGAGATTGGCCTACATTTTTGTTTATGAGTGGCTATGAAGTTGATGTTGTCACCCCTAGGAAAACACCAAGATCTAAGTCCACTACTCTAGTGAAATAAAAACCATCTGAAACAGAACATGTAGCACCATCTGAAGCAGAACATGTAACTGACAATGATGTGGCTATGTAGTCTATGATAGAACCTATGGAGTTGGAGATTGAACAAGTGAAAAAGATGTGGTGCCAAAGAAAAATTCTGCAAGAAAACAAATAAAAACATATACAAGGACACATAGGAGGGTTACTCGAAGTCAAAATGAAGGAAGAGGCAAGTTAGCTAATATCTTGGAGGATATTGAAATTGAAGAAAGCCCCATTGTACAACATATTGAAATCAGGGAGACAGAGACTCAAAAGAAAAACAAAAGAGCCAAGAAATTAGAATTTTATCAAGATGATTGCATATCTTGAAGCCTAGAAAGCCATTCATAAGATCACAATAATCAAATCAAAAGATACCTGAGCAACCACTGATGCTTGAAAAGTCATTAAGGAAGAAGGTGCTATCAAAAGAAAAACTGCCAGAGGAGCCTCCAGCAAAGGCAGAATCAGTGAAGAGAATTAAAGGTAAAGAATAGGTACAAGAATATAGTGAGGTAGATCTTTTGCAAGAACAATTAAGGGATGCTAGAAATGAGGTAATAGAGTCAAAATTTATTTTTGAGGAATTCAAGAAAGACATATCTAAGAAATTTTATTATTACAATGAAGTGGTAGATAGATCAGGAAGGATGTTAAAGAGGATATTTCCTCTACACATGATGATGAAACATTTATGAAAAATAAATAGGTGAATGCAGGCAAAGAGGAGAAGGTTTCAGAATCAAGCCAAAGACTTAGAAGCACAAATGAAGATGATACAAGCTGAAATTTTGAAGGGAAGCCTAAAATTCATTATTGTTAATGATGATGTTACTCCATAAGTGGACGAAGGCACACAATCTAATGTTATTACAGGACTTCTACCCCTTAATTTCGCTGGCATAGGTGATGGCCTGCATACCTAATGCCTAAGTCAAGGGCACAGACATGCATACCTACTTTGCGCATTCTACTTCTGCAACGTTTTCCTTAGTAGCCGGTGTAATAAAGATCCCTTCGCTGATAAAAGGGACATGAACCTAATAAAGTTTTTGGGGTTGTTTTTACTGAAGACAGACTCTGTCTCCCCTTTATTTTTCTTATTGTTTGAGCATTTTCTACAATGTTTGTTTGCGTTTGAGTTCCTTTGCATATTATGAAGACCTGAGGAGAGAGTCAGTGTGCATTTTCCCATGGATGCAACTGACTCATCCCAATTTTAAAACAAATTGACTTCTGTATATTGGATAATCCGGCAAACTCTCCAGTAAACAATAACCACATGAATTTGAAAACCAAGACTTCTGTATATTTGATTTACACATTCTATTGTTGCGCACAACCCTATTGCGCTTATTGTAAACTATTATTTTCACAAAGAAATTCATGGATCCCATTGAAAAATTATGGATCAATTGGTATCGGAGCCTGAGATCCAAGGGAAAATCGAATCTTGAGATGACCCAATTTTTTTTGTTTTTTTATTTTTATTTTTAGTTATTTTCTATTATTTTCTATGAGGCAAGCCAATTCTTAATGACGATGGATACACAGGTCTCCTAGCCCCAGCAGCACACAGACCTCCACCACACAAGAGAGGAGGTGCATAGATCTACTATCCACAGATCTCTCCCTCTTGATCATCTCAAAGATTGTGTAAGCCTGCCTTCCACATATATTTCACTCCAAGACACCTCCTCGAAGAGATCCCTTAGCAAGGGAATCTGACTTCAATGCTTCAAATCCCGTGCAAGACCTTGTCTCTGCTCTTAGTGAATTAATAAAAATGCAACAACCAAATACTCTAGATCCCTTGCGTTTGGATACTCAAATCCACCTCCCTAATTTTGCTGGGTAAAGCAATGGAGAAACGGTGGATTCATGGATCCGTAGCCTTTCCACCTATTTCAAAACTTGCCCAGGCCTCACCGAAGAGAAAAAGATTCAGATGGTTGCCTTGCAATTGGAAGGCCTTGCCCAAACATGGTAAGATACAGAGCAAAAAAATTACCACATTCTTGGACAAGCGTGGAGAACGCCCAGGTGATCCGAATGGAAAATGGCATCCACCCATGGTATTCATCTACCCATGTTATCCATCCACCCATGGAATTTACCCATGGTATTGTAAATTTCATCGACCCATGGTATTCATCCACCCTTTATATTTATTCACCCATGGTATTGTAAGTGACATCTATCCATGAGGCCCCCAAGATCTAAAAATAATTGAAATGGATCTAACAAGATCTGCAAAATTAGAATGTCAGAAAAAAAAAGAGAACACAAAGCAAACAAAACCACAAAGAAACTTGTTTTATTAAAACAAGGAATAACTATAGAAGCTACATTGTGGTGGAAAAATTTGTCCTTTTACAAACTGAGGCTTGTTATTTATAGCCTTTTTTGAGTTACAATACCATGTGTAGATACCATAGGTGGATACCATGGGCCAATGCCATGTGTAGATACCACTTACAATACCATGGGTAAATTCCATGTTTGGATGAATACCATGTGTGGGTACATACCATGGGTGGATGAATATCATGGATAGATGTCACTTACAATACCATGGGAAAATAAATATAATGGGTGGATGAATACCATGGGTCGATGACATTTACAATACCATGGGTAAATTCCATGAGTGGATGGATAACATGGGTAGATGAATACCATGGGTGGATGCCATTTTCCATTCGGATCATTCCTCCCTCCTTAAGAAGCAATGGTCCCCATTGCATGAAGTTCCCTCCTGAGAAGCCTTTGTTGAATATGAAGAGCCACTGAAGAGAAGGGTTTTATGTAGTTAACCAATAACCATGATGAATGAAGATCCGAGGATAGAGATACTTGTAATGCTTGTGACCAACCGTGATATTGATAGTGTGCGGCCTAGCAAATGGACTTCGATGAAGTGTGGGTTTGTGGATGAACCAAAACCATGAAAAATGAAGATCTAAGGATAGAGATACGTTGTAATGCTTGTGACCAACTGTGTTACTAACAGTGTGCGGCCTAGAAAATGGACTTCGATGAGAAGGATTTTGTGCGGTTGACCCATAACCGTGATGCTGATTTTTGATGAAGGAGCAGGTGACTACATACCTTGGGGTGGGAGGGCACATCTCCAAATAACCCAAGCTGAATGCTACTATGCTGAAACTGATGAATGTGAAGCAGGTGCCTACTAAAGCGGGGTGGGAGGGCACGTCTCCAAAGGGAACCCACTCTGAATGCTACTCCAGATTTAAAATGAGCATAACTCGGTTAATATAATTTGGAATATTTATTATAACCTATTTTTGGAAATGGAATGATCATTATGCAACTTCTCATGTATTTAAAACCGCTATCTGGAGACTGTAGACTCTTAGATTCGCGCTGGAACTGTCTCGCCGTCACAAAATTTCTGAAAAAAAAAATTTGATTTTAAATCAAGAATAACTCCCACATCCGGACTCCGATTGGATCGATTTTTTTTTTTGAAATTGGGTGATTTTTCAAAGGGAGCTTGGATATATAGCCATTTCTCTGAAATTTGGCAATGAAAACTGTGAAAAATGACAGGAGACCCGTCGTACACGAATTGTCGTCAGAACATTTTCTACAACATTGTTGATTTAGAATCAGCGATATCTCCCTCATTCAAACTCGAATTCGGCCAATTTTTTTTTTGAATTTGGGTTTTTTTGCAAGGAATCTAGATCTGGTCTTCAATTTTGTAAAATTTTCAGATCTGATCTTCAAACTCGCCGCCCAAGAAATTCATGGAGTTTTCTACAGATTGCTGCCAAAAATTGAAACTGAAATATGCTTCAAACCCTCATTCCCATGGATTCGTAACCTAGCTCGGATACCACTGATTTGGATCTTTGGAGGAGGCCCCCAAGACGTAAAAAAATTGAAATGGATTTGACAAGATCTACAAAATTAGAATGTCAAAAAAAAAGAGAGAACACAAAGCAAATAAAACCACAAAGAAACTTGTTTTATTAAAACAGAGAATAACTGTAGAAGCTACATTGTGGTGGAAAAATTTATCCTTTTACAAATTGAGACTTGTTATTTATAGCCTTTTTTGAGTTACAATACCATGTGTAGATACCATGGGTCAAAACCATGGGTCAATACCATGGGTAGATACCACTTACAATACCATGGGTAGATTCCATGTGTGGTACATACCATGGGTGGATGAATATCATGGATAGATGTCACTTACAATACCATGGGAAAATAAATATAATGGTTGGATGAATACCATGGATCGATGACATTTACAATACCATGGGTAAATTCCATGGGTGGATGGATAACATGGGTAGATTAATACCATGGGTGGATGCCATTTTCCATTCGGATCACCAGGGTCCTCGGCCTCTCCCCCAATCCAAAGTTGGGCTCAACTTTGTGAAGCATTGAGAAACCATTTTTACCCACCCGGATACATGAAATCTTTATGGATCCGATGGCACCAGCTCCGCCAACTCCCTACACAAGGAGTGCAAGCCTACATCAACTACTTCTCCAAGCTGCGCCAATTGCTCCACATTCTAGATCCGGAAGAAGTATTAATACTCAAGTTTATAGTTGGCTTATTGGTTCAACTCCGTAGAGAGGTAGAATTGTTTGAAAATCAAGCTTTAGACATACTTTTTCAAAGAGCTTTGGCCATTGAAAGGAAGCTTTCTTCTAAGGGTCGTCCTCCTCAGTCCCGCCCCACCCCATCCCCCACCCCTTCGCCCCACTTCATACATCCTCGTTCGCTGAATCCCAATACCAACACACCCTGGTGTTCCTTCCACAAGACTACTTCCCACGGTACTTCTGATTGTTGAGTTCTAAAACCTATGAAAACCAATAAAACCTTACTCACAGAGCCTACTACTTCCAAATCGGTCGACGAAAATGAGGATGTTTCCCTTGAAAATCCCACTGCCCTAGATCCCTCTTTGATCTTAATGACCACTAAAGAGCCAAACTCATCAAACCTCTTCACACACAACTGCCAAATCAAAAACTCATTGGCTTTACTGATCATGGACAATGGCAGCCAAAAAAATTTGGTATCTCAAGAATTAGTTAAACGCCTTCATCTGGTCACTACTCCACACCCAAAACCCTATCATCTCGGATGGGTTAAAAAGGATGGTCCTTTCCTATTGGTTTCCCAACATTTCGTGATCACCTTTTCCATAGGCCCATTTCAAGACATTGTCCTTTGTGACGTCTCGCCAATGGATTGTTCTGACTTACTTCTAGGCATCCCCTACCAAGCCCAAAGAGATGCCATTTATATGGCTAAAGCCCGCTAGTATAAACTTACCAAAGATGGGCATACCTATATCCTCACAGCAGCACAACCGAAACCCACTTCCACCACAGATAAAATCCCTCATGTCCATTTGAATCAATGTGTCTCTCTTTGTTTGGTGCACCCCTTACCACCAAACAACACAACACATCCTATTCCCAAACCAATGACTCCTCTCCATCACAAATTTACTGATGTTTTCCAACATCCTATGGGCCTTCCCCCGTCTTTCCATATTGACCATTCTATTTAACTCATTCATAGCTCGACGCTACCTAATGCACCAAATTATAGGTTGGCCCCCAGAGAATCAAAGGAAATGGAGAGGCAATTGATAGACCTCATTAACTCCGACCACATTTAACCATCCTCTTCTCCATGTGCTTTTGCCTCCTTTGTCATCCCAAAACGAGAAACCTCGAAAATGCATCTTGTCACTGATTACCGAGCCCTTAACAAAGCCACAGTAAAGAACCTACCCCCTATCCCGGATTGAGGAGTTACTTGACACCCTCCAAGGAGCTAAGTGGTTCACTAAATTGGATTTTCATCAGGATATCATCAGGTTCGAATGAACCCTGATGATGTGTGGAAGATAGCTTTAAAGACCAAATTCAATCTTTATGAATGGAAGGTCATGCCATTCGGCCTAACTAATGCACCAACCACATTCATGCGACTTATCAATGATATTTTTAGAGGACATTTAGGTCACATTGTTGTCATTTACTTAGATGAAATTCTCATATTCAGTAAGACATGGGACTCCCACATGCAACATGTTTGTCAAGTCCTCCAAATCCTCAGAGAACAAAAGTTACAAGTCAAGGAGAAGAAGTCCTATTTTGGCTAGTGTTCAGTTCCTTACCTTGGCTTCATGGTCAACTCAAAAGGTATTCAACCAGATCCGTCTCGCATCCAAGCCTTGCAGCAATAGCAATAACATTCTTCCGCCAACGAGCTCAAAAGTTTCCTAGGTGGTATTAATTTTTACTGTAAGTTTATTCTTCATTTTTCTCAGATTGCTCGTCTTTTGCATCAACTCTCTCATATTCATTCTACATTTATTTAGACTAACAAGGCTACCAAACACTTTGTTCAACTCAAGGAGGCACTATGCTCATCGCCAGTGTTGCGTCTACCCGACCTCTCTCAACCATTTGAGGTTGAGTCAGATGCCTCACAATATGCTATTGGTGCCATACTTAAATAGGGAGGACATCCCATTGCTTATCACTCAAAATCTCTTTCCCAAGCCAAGAAGAACTATAGTACTTATGATAAATAATTTTACAGCCTGGTCCAAGCTCTTAAGCAATGGCGCCACTATTTGTTGGGCAAAGAGACTATTCTCCACACAGACCATCATCCATTGATCTTCATCAACTCACAGTCTAAGCTTCAGGAACAATGACATCTTAAATGGGCCTCCTACATTCATCAATTTCATTTGGTCATCAAATATAAGAAGGTCACTTCGAACAAAATGGCAGATTTACTCAACAAGCCACCCATGCCAATCCTCCCAATTCTAGAAGTGCATTGTGCTAATTATGATTTATGGAAAGCACAGTATGCTACTGATCCAGACTTTCATGAAGTTTGGGCTGCCTTACAAAGTCCCACAATTATCAATCAGACTCCCTTCCTAGATTACACCATCCGGGATGGTTGGCTCTACAAACTCAATTTACTTTGTGTCCCACACTCAGACGATCACCTCTTGCTCATTCGAGAAGCTCATGCTTCAACCTATGGTGGCCACTTTGGGACCACAAAGACTCTCCAACACCTCCAACGCCATTTCTATTGGCCTTCCATGCAACCTCAAGTGGTGAAATTCATCAGATCTTGCACCTTGTGTTTTCAATCAAAACCATCCAATAGAAAGCATGGCTTATATCAGCCTTTACCTCTCCCTTCGTGGCCCTGGGAATCAATCTCTATGGATTTCTTAAGCGGCTACCCACCACCCAAAAGAAACATGATGCAATCTTGGTAGTAGTATGTCGTTTTATCAAAATGGTTCTTTTTATTCCTTACACAAAGACAACTACAGTTATTCAAACAACAGAATTGTATTTCCAACATGTCTAGCTAAATTTTGGCCAACCAAGAACCATCATCTCAGATCAAGACTCATGCTTCCTCAGCACCTTCTGGAAGACCATATAAACACTACTTGGGTGTCAACTAAAGTTTTCTACCGCCTTCCATCCTCAAACGAATGGCCAAACAGAGGTGGTCAACTGAGTTCTGGTCCATGCTCTCCATACTCATTTTGGGTGCAGTAAACAGTGAGACAACTATTTACACATTCTGCAGCATAGCTACAACAAGGCCACACATTCTTCAACTAGATTCTCTCCTTTTGAAGTATGTTTGGGCTTCCAACCAGCAGCCCTAGCCAAGCTTCCCCTTACTGTGGATCCCCAAGATACGATGCACCAACAAAAAGAGTAACACTCAGCACACCAGTTTCTTCAACAACTTTCATAACGACACATTGCCGTAACAGCAGCACTCAAAGCAGCTCAATTTCATGCCAAGCAAAGGCATGAAAAATAAAGGACCTCCACGTCCTTTCAGAAACACTTCAGAGGACAGCATCATAAACTTCTTCCAATCCGATATGGCCCTTATACCATTTTATAATAGATTGGGGAGAATACCTATCGATTGGACCTTCCCCCTTAGCTTGGAATACACAATGTCAGTAATGTCAATCATCTAAAGTTGTTTGAGCCTCCCCTCTTGGAGGAACCAGTCACAATTACTCATCTGGTGGACAATATCCCGGAATTCCAACTCTCATTGGCAAATGACACATTGTTAGACACCAAGACTCATTCTACTAGACACCGGAGCTACACCTCCTACCTGGTGGCACGCCAAGGACAAACTATATCTCAAGCAAAATGGATGGCCGCCGAAGTACTCCACTGTCTGTATCCTCATCTTTTCATGGAAGTCGGGACGCTTCCAGATCTAAACAAGAGGAATTGGGCCAAGGTGCACGTTCTAATTTTATTACAGGTCTGCTACCCCTTAATTTCATTGACATAGGTGCAGGCCTTCATACCTAACGCCTAAGTCAAGGGCGCAAACATGCATACCTACTGCTGCGTATTCTATTTCTACAACGTTTTCCTTAGTAGCGGGTATAATAAAGATCCCTTTGCTGATAAAAGGGACATGAATCTAATAAATTTTTTGGGGTTGTTTTTACCAAAGACAGACTCTACATCCCCTTTCTTTTTCTTGTTGTTTGAGCATTTTCTGCAATTTTTGTTTGTGTTTGGGTTCCTTTTCATATTATGCAGACCTGAGGAGAGAGCCAGTGTGTCTTTTCCCATGGCTACAACTGACTCATCCCATTTTTAGAACAAATTGACTTATGTATATTTGATTTACACATTCTCCTGCTGTGCACATCCCTATTGCGCTTATTGCAGACTTTTATTTTCACACAACAATTCGTGGATCCTGTTAGGGTCCTATAAATATAGGATTCATAATTTCAAATTGACTTTTGATAGTCTTGTAAATATGTACATACTTTGCCTTCTGCAAGTTGTTTTCCCATATTTTGTAAAAATAAAAGAAAAAAAAAAAAAAAAATAGAAAATAAAAAAGAGGGTAAAAGTCCTAAAAGAAATATCAAAGGACTTAGAAAAAATGATATACCCCAAAAAGAGAAAAAATATGAATAAAACATGAAAGTGTGCAAGTCTAAATGCCACTACTTTTTAATTTTTGCAATTGATTATGGAAGAGTGTCAATAAATGCCATAATCCATGATGAGTTGAACAGCTTAATATTGACTTGTCATGTTTCAATTTACTTGTTTTAGATAGAGAATCAAGATTTGTCAGATAGTTTAATCCTGACAATTTAGTAGATAGATATAGAGTAAAAAGGAACCCAACAGTTTAATATGGGTCCTTGGATGATATTAGGTAGAATTAGATAGTTTTTACTGGTTTCAAAAGAATAAAATGTTCAAGGTTTCTAGCTCAAATGCACCTGCACAAATGGAAGAAAAAATGTTATATTAAAGATTGGGTAGGAAGAAGAAGGTGGGAAAATCAATGTAAATATCTTTCACCGGGCTACAATAACTAATTTCCCTCCCCTATAGTTATTCTGCATTCTAGACTTTCAGTCAAAGAGACTTAGAGCATTTCTCTTACTTCTGTTGGGACCGGACCCAAGGCTCAATGACTGTTAAGTTAAAAATGTTTGAATTCCTATAATAATCCCTAATTTTCATCATTTATCCTTCATGCACTCATCACTATTCAAAATCATAAGTAAAGACTCATTTTTTACTTAATGAAGTATGAAATATCCCATTTGATTAACTCCCTCCATTTCATAAAGCATAAAAACCCTCAAAAAGCATTATATCCTAAGTAAAGGTGGTGAAATTATAAAATGACAAGCTTTGCTTTAAGTTTTCACTTTACTTAGTCATCTAGTTTATTTTTGTGTTTTTCATTTTCCCTTGTCATATTAACCTCTAACTTATTTTATTAATTCCTTGTAAACATAACCTCATCCTTTTATTATAACTCCTTGTATTTTAATTATCCCCTAAACCCATTATTATAAGCTTTTTTTCCAAAGTTAAATATCCACGTGTTTTAATAACAACCCCCATTAAACCCCCTTTGGCATAAAACTATCTATGTTCAAATATCCCGCCCCTTATGGTTTTAGGCCTTTAAAATAGTCTAAAACTATATAATAAAATAAAAATACAAAAAGGCTAATTATACATATCTTATGTATTTCTAAGCGCAAAAACATTCCCCGCCTATCCCATTTTATCCTAAGTTTTTATAAAGGTAGCATCACCCGTGCCTTTATAATAAACTTACCATCCTTCCCTACATAACTTAACCCAAAGTTAGAATATGGCCTTTTCCCTTTCCCGATTATGTAAAACCTCATGTTTTATATAAGATTAACCCTTGATTAAATTAACCCACCCCACACGCATCCCTCATATTCCGATAAACCCACCATATATATAAACTCTTTATATATATATATATATAGAGCACTCAACCCCTTTCAAAACATGTATTACCCCCGCATATGCATAAACCCTTCATATATTAAAACTTTGGTTATTATGTAAATTATACAAAGATTTTGTTATATATCAAACGTGCCATCACATGTAGCCACCTTGGGTCCCACCCCAACTTTCTGCCATAACTTTGAAAATGATCTCAACCATTTGCTCGATCATAGCAAATCCAACAATGCGCATTCACTTTCGTGCTCCAAAATTGATCGCTCGATGTTTGTCCAAATTCACACGATAAAAGTTATATTCAAATACCACTTGATGCTACATGGTTGAAAATGATTTGATCGCGTTCATTTTGCAAAAAACTGCTTACCATGCCAATCCAACGCGAAAACAACCAGCGGTTTTTCGCAATCGAAAAACCAAACTCGCTCCCGCCTTTGAATAGACCTGTCATTAATGCTAAATATAATGGTTTATATTCAAAGGTTAAACTTTGATAAGTCACTATGTTATGCGTAATTTGTATCCCCGACTGGTTAAAAAGCTTCCACCCCGACTGTTTAAAGAATTTCAAGCCCCTGGTGACCAATTTCAAGCCCTAAAGCTGAACTTTACCACTGTGATTATGTCTAAAAAGACCATTCAAAATCTTGAATCATCAAACAGGAATACATTGATTACATCAAAAGGACATGAACAAAGAGAAAATAGACTTGATGAACATGTAAAGATCTTGCGGCAGTAAGTAAATCTCAGTGAACAGGTGTCCTTCATCAAGAACTATCTTTGGAGAAACATAATTCAAGGCATACATCTACAATGGCCTTCAATTCAAATCATATATGAGCAGAGAGATCTACTTAAGGCAGCACAGGTGGAAATTCAAAAAACAAATGAAGAACTTGCTAATAAACCATCTCAAGCTTTAAAGCTTATTACATTTTTAAACAGCAAAAACAGAGAGGAGCTTGAAGAATTGAAATTACAAGATAGGACTGAAACAATTCTTCAAATAAAAAAGGTCCTAAATAAAAGGAATATAATGAACAATTTGAAGGAAAAGTGCGAGGCCATGAATTTTTCAATAACAAAGTTTTTGGAAAAATAGACAATATTGAGACAAGCAGGCCTCCTAGACATTCATGGCTTTAATGAAAAGCTAATGGTTCAAACAGATTATGACAAGAAGATCAGAGCCCATGCCAAAGAACAAATAAATAAACCTCTGCCACAAGGTTCCCAATTAGTAAAGTTGTCTTGGAGTACTTTGAAGACTTATTTTTTCTACAGAATGAAATTAAACATATTTTCATTATCAAACCAAATTTCTCAAAGTACACTGATGCTGATGAAAGTTACAAAAAGTTGAAAAGTATGAAAATACCAAGTGCTCAGTAGTGGCAGGAGTTCACAGATTTGTTATAGCAACATTGGAGCAGAACAGCAGAAAAAGTACAGGTAAAACAGTGAAGTTAAGAGGAAAATAATAAAAAACAGTTTATTTGATTTTAGATTTTTACTACTGATATGAATCTTTACAACAGTAAAAGAGTAAAAGGAAAATTCAAGCAAGACAGAGAAATGATGGGACAGTTTTTTACCACAGTGAAAATTTCATTTTTCAACTGTCAAGAGGTAAAAATAGTAGTTGAAAGTGTATCAGATCAAAGTAACAGGGTCAAAGTGTATCCGAGCAGAAACAATCAGCTAGTTTTTACTATGGTAAATTCTACATTTTACTAGCAGTAAAGTGACAGATAAACAGAGTAAAAGAGTATCAGGAAGAAAAGCAGCATTAAAGGATATAAAGTGAAAGAGTATCAATCAAGAAATCTACAAACAAATATCTTCCAAATATGCCAGCAAGCATGTACACCTAGTCAACAAACTGTTGTAATTAGATAATATAGTTCTATTTTTTCTAGATAAGAGGACAACTTGCTTAAGTTGTTAAGCAGCTGGCCCTTTTAGTGTGTTAAGATATTTTATTTTCCTAGAGTTATTCCTAGATATCTCTAGGATATTTTGTAATAAGCATTTATATAAATACTTCAATTTGTGAAGTGTTTAGGGTGGAATAAAATTGCTGAGATTATTATAGACAATTTTGCTAGAACTTTGGAGGCTCATCTGTTGATTTCATAGCAGCAGTCTGGACAATAGCCAATTGGACTTCATAACTCAGGATTCATAGATAAGCTAATGAGTAAAGTGATTTCTTACTGTCATTGTTTCCTCTTCTGAAGTTTCATTCAATTTCATATATGTTATTCAATCTTAATGATTAATTAGGAATATTATTTCAGGATTAGTGTAAAATCTCCCTGTCTTAACTACTTAATCATTTAAATGTTTTTTGCTGATTTTCGAACTTAGGAATTCTTAATTGCTCCCAGTCCCGTTTGACCCCTGCCTCCTTCCTCTTTTTCCGGATCAAAGGATCCTTCACTGCCCTTTATCCCGAAAGCAAGCCATCTCATCAAATCAAACTATTCAAATCTCTGAGGGTTGTCTACCTTGCCCTGAGTACATTAGCATCCTTTTGGCCTTGCCTTCTAGTTTTACTTGCTACATCTTGACTCCATAGCCCAATGGACTAGTAGATCCCTCTTTAATTTGTCTCCAAGTAATCTTATTTCCCACCAAACTTTCCAAACAAAAAACCAAGTGCCCAATTATACCTAGCCTAAAATATCAATTCAAAACAAAGTTAAATCTGAAAGAAAGAGCCCTCTCTGAAATTTAGGAAGGTGTTGAAGCCTAGAAAATCTCTGCTTCAAACATCAGGGAAAACCACCCGGTCGGGACCTTAAGACAGCTCCTTTTCCGTTTGGTATGGTGGCTCCGACTGGATTTAAAGGACCAGTTTCCTTATAACTAAATGAATTGTTTTGGATGGGTGGAAATGGGACTAAATTAACTGAAATAAAACTATCTAATTTAAACTAAATACTAATAAAGAAATTCTAACACTAACCCGGGTAATTATATGTGAATACAACTTAAGATTGTTCCAATTTAACAATAACCATGAAAATGTATTATTATTTAAATTGAAATATGCAGAAACAAATAAAGATAACTATGTTTAAGAAATTAAATAGAGTTGTATTAGCATATTGCATTCATCATTGTATACCATCTATATATACTTATGAAAGATAACGTTTCAATTATACTCAGAAATGATATATAAAAGGAAGCGTTGTGAAAACAAATATACATAAATGATAGCAATTTTAAAGCGAATATCATAAGACAAAAGAAATCAACAGTGAAAGGATAGAAATACCTCATTCATCTTGAAGACTTTCAAATGCAATGTGATATTCTAATCCAGTAACTCTGATGCAAAATCAAATTCCAAGGTACAGAAATGCAACACTTCAAAGATAATTCCGCATGAAAATCACCAGATGTGATCCTTTTTAAAAATATATAAGACAATGAGTACAGAAATGCAATCTCCAAGTCAAAAATATTAAGATCCAGGACCCCTCTCTAAATGCATGAGAAGGGTTTAAATACTACCTAGCTAAATCTAAAAATAGTCTATTACAAAAATTAAGGATTCGGTTCAATGACCGTCCTTTTCCTAGTCTAAAATACAGTAAAATTAAAACTAAATCTAACTATCTATGAACTTGATCTTTAAACTTGCAGGTATCTAGCATAGTTTTGAGAAGATGCGGTTGACCGACTTCAGAATTCAACTGTCCTGAAAAGACAGAGTCGGCAAGCGTAGGAGAAATCTTCTTTGTAGCATTGATGATACAATTAAGCGCACTGTGCTGACTATGTGGCTTCACCAAGTACATCCAGTATGAGTCCCAATTCAATCTTGTCAGCCCTTGGATAGATTTTGCTCTTTCTTCTACCTTTTGCCTCCATTCTGTTTGCAGTTGATTTGCCTGTGGGAGATATCCTGGAACAGTTTCTGGAATCAAGTTAGCTTTGTGTAAATTATCATTTACACAATCAGTGAGAGTGTTTGCTGCTGTAACTGCCTCTTCTGCTGCCTTTTCTGTGTGCATTTTATTTGAGCTTATTGCTCTATTATTAATTTTGCAATTTCATCTTGATTTTGCTTCACCATTTTCTCATATCATACTTTAGCCAAAGTAGTTTCTTTTTATCGATTTGACCTTTCGCAGTAATTTTTCTCTGTGTTGAACACGCTTCTCATATTTTTCCCTACTCAGCATTAAGTGTCTTGAGTTTGGTCAATGTTTCCTCATTTTGTCTTACAGTTATTTCAAGTCTCTTCAACTCCCGACTTTTCTCAAGAAGAGCTTTATGTTTCTCTGAGAACTCTTGACCTCCAACAGCTTCTTTAGTAACTTCTAAAAGCTCTATAGAGGATAATTTTGGCAAACTTTACATACCTTATCTTGTGGTAGAAACTGTGTCAATTTGCCCACTTGGATATTTGAACTTGTGAACAGCATCTAAAACATCCTTTTTTGGTACTGTCCACCCATGTTTGTTTTTCTTCAATGGTTCATCTCTTTTGGTCCATTCCTGTGTGCATTCTGACAAATTCGCATGTTCTCTGGAAAATTCTTTCATAAATTGCTTATTATAAGGCGCATGAGGTTCCGGCAACTCATACATCAGCCTCATGTCTTTCGTGGTGAACGACCCGATTAGCTCTTCAGATGGAGTTCTAAATTGCCTGTCTGAAATATCAGTGCTGTCTAGCACCCACTTCACCATGTCCGTATATGGGAGAATCCTTGGCCTTGCCGCTATCCTATGCAGAAATGAACAAGCCAGTTCTTTGAGGGTTGCTTCAGACGTATTACTAGAACCTGCTGTAGCTACAACTTTCATCACCACAGGGTTTTCTTCTTCTAACAGATCATACATTCCTTCCCAAGTGGATATACCGGCATCCTTATTACAAGCGGTGTCTGCATACAGCGAAGCCATTTCTTTGTTTTCAGAACTCGAGCTCTTCTCCTTCTTACCCATAGTGTTTAGCGAAAGCTTTGTATAGACGTTTGATCCTTCGTGCCTGCGTTTTAAGAGTAAATGAGAGTAATGGCATAAGAAAGGTGATGAGACTGCTTTAAATGTGAAAGCGGATGAAATATAATATTTTAATCGTGAAACGACTTTCAATCCAAACACAATCTCATTTACCATTAATTGTCAATCCAATCATTTAATCTAATCATTAAAGCGCATAACAGATTTGATATAAGGGAAGATTGCCTTTGGACAACGCGCCTACATGAATTTGCGACATTGCGATCTGCGATTTGCTGCGCAATATCGCAATGTCGCAATATCGCAATATCGCAAAATGAAGCCATCACAATTATGTAAAATAGCATAAAAGCGGAAATTGCGCAATAGCGCAAAAGCGCACATCGCAAATCTCGCAAAAGCGCAAAATTGAAAATAGCGCAAAAGGTATTCATTAATCACTTCTGTTTTCTGCGCTATGCGATCTGCGACCAATACGTTTATTGTATAAGCTTTTGGGATCGCATTATCGCACAAGCGCAAAATCGCATTTTCAGTTTTATAAAAGATATATCCCATTTTGCTATGGATGCGCTATTTTGTTTAAAGAGCAATTTTATTGTAATCTATCATAAACTTAAGTGTTTCTTAATGTTCTTTCTAAGGGATTTCTATAAGTTTATGATAGAAAGTTTTATTTGAAAAAAAAAACAAATCCTAATTGATTTTTTTGGATTTTTTAACTAAGGGTCCCCATTTATTTAGTATTATTACTAATATTAAATAAAAAGGAGGGTTGTTGCTGGTCATAACAATTGGCGATTCACTGAAAGAAACAGTTATCTCTGAAAAAATAAAATGAACACTATATCTTTAGTAAGTAAAGATTTTTAAAGATAATGAAAACTATCTTAGGATATTTCAAATAAAATGTAACTATGAAAAAGAAATAAAAATCATTTCATAATTTCTTTCTAATTTCTTAAGAATAAAAACATCTTGGGTTATCTCAAGCTTTGATTGGTGTTAATAATGAAGTAAGTGGATTTCTCCAAGTTTTGGTTTTATAATACACTCTATTGCCATAGGTATTGCCTCTACTGCCAGCAAACGTTCATAGTCTCGACAGGGTTACCTTTAAACCATTAACCATTCATTGTCCCATCCAACTAAAATTATGACTTTTTAAAAGATAAATTCATAAGACCTATTATCTCATGTTTTTGTCTTTTATTTACTTTTTTATTTTAAGAGCCATTGTTCTGGTTTGGTAGCCAGTTAATAACAATGCCATTCACTAGTTATAATTAAACTGAACAAGCTGGCTCGTGATGAGACCCCCTGTCTTGTATTTATAAGCCATTACCCTGTTTTGGTATGCAGTATTGGAAATGTCAGTTTTATTACTCCTTATGAACATGGTAAGTCGGCTCATAATGAGACCTCTTATCTCTTTAAATTTTCAAATTTCTTAGAATTACATTCTAAAAAATCACAACTTAAATGGATGGGGTGAAATAGTTTTATCCTTAAGAATCAATGGATGACAATTTTCAGAGTTTTTTGAGTTCCAAAACTTTGAAATTTTTTTACTTTGATAGACAACCTTTCTCTGCTTAATAAACTTATGATGATTTACATTCTTATCAAGTTTTCAAAAGATCATGCAAATAATTGAAATAATCTTTCAAAGTTTCACATCTTATTTTAAACTATTCAAAAACTGTGATTATTACTTTAAAAATTCTTATTTACACAAAATAAATATTTATAATATTCTTCCGAAGAAATTTTCTTAAATAGAAAACAGTCAATCAGAGACTCATTAACAATCTTTATTTTCAAAAACAAAAACAATCAAAATTCTGCAGAAAGGAATATGTACAGTTAAGAAGGGGTTACCTCCTTATGAAAAGAATTTCTTCAAGATAAGCTCATTTACAGGAAGAGATTCTCTCTTACCTGTTAGATCTTGGAGTATGAATGTATTTGAGCTTATCTTCTCAACGATCTGAAATGGTCCAAGCCACATTTTCTGAAATTTGATATGTTTACCCTTTTCTTCGTGTGCTTTATCCCATTTCAGAACAAGATCACCAATTGACAAAATTTTTGAGCCGGTAGAACTTGCATCAAAAGAAGATTTTACAAGCTGTTGATGTTTTTCATGAGTAATTTTTTCTTTGTCCCTGTCTTCTTCTAGTTTAAGGATTTGATCATATCTCAATTGAATGGATGAAGAAGGATTTTCTTCAATAAATTGCACTAAGGCTAATGATGGAAGAGTTAAATTTGATGGTATCACAGCTTCTTTTCCATAAACCAGATTGAAAGGTGAAGTCCCTATTGAAGCTTTTTCAGTGATACAATCAGCGCATAACGCAAAGATTAAAGATTTGTGCCAATTCTTTTGATTTTGATCAACGGACCTTTTAATGATTTTGATAAGGTTTTTGTTAGTGGATTCAGCCAAACCATTACCTTGTGGATAATAATTTGCTGAATATTTTAATTTAAAACCTCTTTTGACTGCAAATTCTATTAAACTATTTCCAGAGAAGTAAGATGCATTATCAAAGACTAGAGCGTTAGGTACACCAAACCTGGTTATGATAAATTGATCTATGAAATCAATAATTGCATCAGAATTGGCTACCTTCAACGGGATTGCCTCTACCCATTTTGTAAAGTAATCAATTGCAGTAAGGATGTACTTGTGCTGTTTAGAAGAATGAGGTACTATCTCACCAATAATGTCAAGTCCCCATTGTTCAAATGGTTGCTCAATAGTCACTGGTTGCAAAGGAAAAGCTGGTTTCCTTTGTTTTCCACTTGCAGTTTGACAAATTTGGCACTTCCTTACGTAATCATGCGTATCTTTAAAAAGGGTAGGCCAGTATAAACAGCACGAATTATTTTTTGAGCAGTGGTATCACCTCCAAAATGACCTCCTGCTGGTCCATCATGCAACTCCTGCAAAACCTTTTCAGCTTCAGTCTTTTCAAGACATCTTAATAAAATTGAATCATAATTTTTTCTAAATAACACATTATCAATGATCTCATATTTAATAGCCTTTAACCTTAAAGCGCATTTACTCTTATAGCTGAGATTAGAGGGAGCATACCCATTTTTCAAGTAATAGATAAGATCAACATACTGAGATTTGGAATCTGTGATGCTTATTTGACTTACTTGAATATCTTGATTTGAATCTTGATTTTCTGGTATATTATGAGCTCCTGCCAATAATCTGCAAAAACCTTGTCCTCTAACAATCTTAGCTGGTTTAATATCAATATCATATTCTTGCAAAGTTGTTACCCAGTTAGCTCTCTTTTCTCCTACTTCTTTTTGAATTAATAATTGTCTCACTGCAGAGAATGGGACAATGATTTTTGTATGTGTTTTCAAGAGAAAAGGTCTGAAATGTTTGATTGATTTAAATACAGCAAAGGCTTGTTTTTCAACATCGGAATAATTAAGCTCAGCTCCTTGCAGATTTGAACTAAAGAAAGAAATTGGTGCTTCGATTTCTTGATCATTGAGTTGTGTTAAAACGGCCGCATAGGATGTTTCAGTGGCCAGAGTATACAAAGTAAAATCTTTAGAAAAATCTGGGGTATTCAATGCTGGTGCATTAATGATCGCTTGTTTGATTGCCTCAAAAGCTTCTTTTTCTTTATGCGTCCATTTGAATATTGAATTCTTCTTGATCATATTTAGCATAGGTAAAACAATAAAAGAAAAATCAGGAATAAATCTTTTAACAAAATTGATCTGTCCAAGAAATGATTGCATAGATTTTTTGTTATGAGGTAAAGAAATATCATAAATTTCTTTCACTCTATCTAGATCAATATATATACCATCTTTTGACACAACAAATCCTAAGAGTTTTCCTTCATCTAAAGCAAAGAAAGATTTCTTCGGATTTAAGGAAATACCAAACCTTCTACATCTTTCAAATATTTGTTTTAAATCATGTAGATGATTGGCTCTCTTTCTTGAAAATACTGTTATGTCATCAAGATAAACAACAACTGATTTATTGATCAAACCTTTAAATGCTATGTCCATTGCTCTTTGAAAAGTTGCTCCTGCATTTATTAGACCAAAAGGCATTTTCTGATAAGCACAAGTTCCCCATTTCGTTCTGAAAGTTGTTTTCAATCTGTCATCTGGATGAACTAAAACTTGATTATAGCCCGAAAATCCATCGAGAAAGGACATAAGTTCAGAACCAGCTACCTTTTGAAGTATCTGTTCCATGGTTGGCAATGGGAAATTGTCTTTTAAACATGCTTTATTTAAATTTCTGAAATCAATACAGATTCTTATATCACCATTCTTCTTCCTTACAGGTACCATATTGGAAACTCAATTGGAGTGCCTGACTGGAAAAATGATTTTGGCTTTTAAAAGTTTATTAAGTTCTGATTTGATTTGACTTTCGAGATTTGGATGGATCTTTCTTAACTTCTGTTGAACAGGTTTAATATCAGGAAGCATTGGAATTGTATGTTGAATAATCGAAGTATCATACATTTTTAGATCATCATAATTCCAAGAAAAAACGTTTTTATATTTGTTCAGCAGTTTAATGAACACATTCCTTTCCTCTGGTGTTAAATTGAGTCCTAAATTAACGTTTTGAGGTTTGGAATCAGAACCAAGATTCACTAATTCAAACTTCAAAGTAGAACTTTGCAGTTTGGCATTAGTGACTTTTTTGAATCTGTCTTTAATGTCATATAAATCCTCTAATTTAACAACAGATTTTGGAATGGGGTTTTCATTACCTTTTGAAGCAATTTGTAAATCATGATCATCTTCGTCAATAATTTGCTCATCATATGATTTCTCTGAAGTCAGGAAATTTAGAATATCTTGATCATGATAGAATACTCTCCAATTTGTAACATTATCTGGGACAGATGGACGAAAAATCAATTCTACAAAAAACCTATCAGGACTGCAATCTTCAGCAGGTAGGAGTTTAGATGAACATTAGCTAACAAGTCAGCTGATGTATTCTGATTCCTAGGAATAGGAGAAATATTGAATGCTAAAAAATGAGTGGTGAGATCTTGTACTAGGGTTTGATAGTGTTTAAGATGTCCTGAAAGGCAATGAATAGTATTCCTAACTTTTTTTATGACAATTTCGGAATCACCAAAGACTTTCAAGTATTTAACATCTAACCCTATAGCTTTATAAAGTCCTTGAA
Organism: Pinus albicaulis; assembly: GCA_034641835.2. NCBI lineage: Eukaryota > Viridiplantae > Streptophyta > Pinopsida > Pinales > Pinaceae > Pinus > Pinus albicaulis. The sequence goes on from CM076570.1 coordinate 874,417,351, forward strand.
CCAAGGCTTCATATTCTGCGGTATTGTTAGTACACTCAAATTCTAACCTACATGACAGCATGGTTTTTTCTCCATCTGGATCAATTAAGATGCATCCAGCTCCAGCTCCATCACTAGACTTTGATCCATCAAAATATAACGACCAAAATAAAGATTTGTCTATTGGCTTATCTACAATTACATCAGAAATATTTACAATTCTGGTAGAATCAGATTGTGAAAATTTTTCTATTTGAGAAACAAAAGTATTTACAGAAAAAGGTGATTGAGGAGCTTCGAAGTTTCCAAGAAATGATTCGGCAGAATAACCTCCAAGAATATTGTTGTTGAATGCCACAGGCTCATTAGGTTGTTCGAATTCAGTGACAGTGTGCGTCATATGTTTTTCTCGTTCAATTTTAATTTGATTTGGTTTCCCTTTGTAAGGAAGCCACATATGCAAATAATCAGTTGAGATATAACCATTAAGTTTCGCAGATCAGTCCCTGCTCAAGATTAATCCATAGAATTCAGGAATATCAGTAATCAAAATATCAATTCTTTGGACAATCCTAGGATCAGAGGCTAATCTGATAGTAACTGAATTGATTTCTCCTACAACTTGAACTTTAGAGCGATCCAATTGAACGATATGAACTGCTGATTTCTGTGGTTCAATATTCAATTTAGCACAGACAGAAGTAGGCATTATATTGGAGGAAGCTCCAGAATCAATCAAACAATTGTGCAGATTTTTATTATACATCTCATAAGTCAAAAGAAAAGGAGGAGTTTGAGAATTTGACTTTTCCCCGATGAGCACAGTATCAGTAGCATCTACCTTATCTGGTGGCTTACCAGCTCCTCTCGCTGCTTTTGCAACTACACCGCTTGGTAAAGGAGCAATTGGTGTAGCGTTTAATTCTTTCAATAACAACTTTTGCTGGTGTTTTAGTTTGCTGAGTTCATGTAAGGAAATGTTATCTTTGATCTTTTTCATGTCTTCTACAATGTTGTATTCCATAGGATCTGACACTACTAAAGTCTTTTCTGTTGATCTAGGAGGATTAGAAGAGGATGGATGATTCTGAGTAGGTAATGGAGAAGTTTTCTTTACAGGGGATTTGTCTTTGGTAGTTGGAGTTGTAATTTTCTTTTTAGGAACTGTTTGCACTGGTTCTGCTGTAGATTTACTCCTAGTACTTACAGGCATAGCTTCTTCACTATCAGAATTAGGGAGAATAAAATCCCACATTCCATTCAATTCAGTTATTTCTTCATTTTCATTTTCTTCATCTGATACTAGAGATGTATCTTCTTCTTCTTCCTCTTCCTCTGATTATGCATTAGAGATTGCATTAGGAGGTTTAGATTCAACTTGGTTTCTTCTAAAATTTCGGAATGGTTTCTTGGTAGAAGTTTCAGCCACTTGTTTTTTAATTTCAACCATTTCATTTGACATGGTTTTAAGAACTTTCTGTAAACCTTCCATGTCGTATGGATCTTTGGCCTTTTTCTTTAAATCATCTTTGAAGCTGACTTTCTTTGATTTCCTTTCCTCGATAGCATTTTTCTTTTCCAGAGAAGTAATTCATTTTTCCACAGCAATAGCTTCTTTCATATTCTCAACTAATGTAGGCTTTGCAGCTCTGTCTACGAAAATTGCTATGTTTGAGGGTAAGGCAGTTATGTACCATTCAATTCTGACTTGTTCACTGGGCTGTGAATCTGTGTGAATTTTGTTCAAGAGTTTGTTGAATCTAGCGTTAAATTCTTTAATGGGTTCCTTGGGTTCTATCTTCAAATTTGAGAGGTCATTGAGTAAAGTTGCAATTGATCGGTCATCTCCAAATTTGGTTAAAAAATGATCTGCAAAAATGTCCCAACTTGTTATGGATCCTGATGGTAATGAAAAGTACCATGATCCTGCTACTCCCTGAAGAGTATAAGGGAATAGTCTAACTACAACATCTTCATGTGTGACTCCATTCAAATTTATAGCCAGCATAAAGTTATTGATATGTTCTTCAGCTTGAATGTTAAGATCTGGGCTAAACTTTGGAAGCCATTTTCCAGGATTGTCTGGTAAATCATGTAAAGGTGCAGCCATGTTGACTGCTCCCGGAGTAGACCATGGTCTCTGTGCCATTATTGGAACGACTATTGGAGGAATAGTAGAAACTGGTGGTGTTTGAATAGAAATGGTTGGAATAGATGATGTTGAGATTGATGATGATCGAGCGGATGATATTTGTGGAGATGATGATTGAGGAGATGATGTGGAAACAACTGTACTTTGTTGAGAAGGGATTTCGGAAACAGGTATTTGAATATTAGATGTTGAACTTATATCACTTACTGATTCCGATTGAATTTTTCTTGTCTTGACTCTACTAGGTAAAGGGAATTCTTTCGGAGAAATGCCAAGTTTTTCACTTTGAAGCCCCGTAAGAGGTTTGGAAGAAACAAATTTTGAAGTTACACTACCTTCAGATATTTCAGACTCTTCTAGAGATAATGAGAATCCTTTCAATTTATGAATTAAATCTTGAACTTCGGGAGACTCAGGATGTTGATTGTCTGAATGTTTTGAGATTTTGGTAGTGGGTGTCTGAATATTTTCTGCAATTTCTTCTCTAGGATTTTGAATTTCAGAAGAAATTGAAGAAGTTAATGAGGGTGTTTTGCTCTCAGAATGGATTATGGATAAATATTTGCCATTCATAGCTCAGGCCCTCCTTCGACATTTTTGGCGCTAGATTTAAAGGACCCTAAGACAGCTCCTTTTCCGTTTGGTATGGTGGCTCCGACTGGATTTAAAGGACCAGTTTCCTTATAACTAAATGGATTGGTTTGGATGGGTGGAAATGGGACTAAATTAACTGAAATAAAACTATCTAATTTAAACTAAATACTTAAAAAGAAATTCTAACACTAACCCGGGTAATTATATGTGAATGCAATTTAAGATTGTTCCAATTTAACAATAACCATGAAAATGTATTATTATTTAAATTGAAATATGCAGAAACAAATAAAGATAACTCTGTTTAAGAAATTAAACAGAGTTGTACTAGCATATTGCATTCATCATTGTATACCATTTATATATACTTATGAAAGATAACGTTTCAATTATACTCAGAAATGATATATAAAAGGAAGCGTTGTGAAAACAAATATATATAAATGATAGCAATTTTAAAGCGAATACCATAAGACAAAAGAAATCAACAGTGAACAGATAGAAATACCTTGTTCATCTTGAAGACTTTCAAATCCAGTAACTCTGATGCAAAATCAAATTCCAAGGTACAGAAATGCAACACTTCAAAGATAATTCCGCATGAAAATCACCAGATGTGATCCTTTTTAAAAATATATAAGACAATGAGTACAGAAATGCAATCTCCAAGTCAAAAATATTAAGATCCAGGACCCATCTCTAAATGCATGAGAAGGGTTTAAATACTACCTAGCTAAATCTAAAAATAGTCTATTACAAAAATTAAGGATTCGGTTCAATGACCGTCCTTTTCCTAGGCTAAAATATAGTAAAATTAAAACTAAATCTAACTATCTATGAACTTGATCTTTAAACTTGCAGGTATCTAGCATAGTTTTGAGAAGATGCGGTTGACCGACTTCAGAATTCAACTGTCCTGAAAAGACAGAGTCGGCAAGCGTAGGAGCAATCTTCTTTGTAGCATTGATGATACAATTAAGCGCACTGTGATGACTGTGTGGCTTCACCAAGTACATCCAGTATGAGTCCCAATTCAATCTTGTCAGCCCTTGGATATATTTTTCTCTTTCTTCTGCCTTTTGCCTCCATTCTGTTTGCAGTTGATTTGCCTGTGGGAGATATCCTGGAACAGTTTCTGGAATCAAGTTAGCTTTGTGTAAATTATCATTTACACAATCAGTGAGAGTGTTTGCCGCTGTAACTGCCTCTTCTGCTGCCTTTTCTTTGTGCATTTTATTTGAGCTTATTGCTCTGTTATTAATTTTGCAATTTCATCTTGATTTTGCTTCACCATTTTCTCATATCATACTTTAGCCAAAGTAGTTTCTTTTTATCGATTTGACCTTTGGCAGTAATTTTTCTCTGTGCCGAACACGCTTCTCATCTTTTTCCCTACTCAGCATTAAGTGTCTTGAGTTTGGTCAATGTTTCCTCATTTTGTCTTACAGTTATTTCAAGTCTCTTCAACTCCCGACTTTTCTCAAGAAGAGCTTTATGTTTCTCTGAGAACTCTTGACCTCCAACAGCTTCTTTAGTAACTTCTAAAAGCTCTATAGAGGATAATTTTGGCAAACTTTACATACCTTATCTTGTGGTAGAAACTGTGTCAATTTGCCCACTTGGATATTTGAACTTGTGAACAGCGTCTAAAACATCCTTTTTTGGTACTGTACACCCATGTTTGTTTTTCTTCAATGGTTCATCTCTTTTGGTCCATTCCTGTGTGCATTCTGACAAATTCGCATGTTCTCTGGAAAATTCTTTCATAAATTGCTTATTATAAGGCGCATGAGGTTCCGGCAACTCATACATCAGCCTCATGTCTTTCGTGGTGAACGACCCGATTAGCTCTTCAGATGGAGTTCTAAATTGCCTGTCTGAAATATCAGTGCTGTCCAGCACCCACTTCACCATGTCCGTATATGGGAGAATCCTTGGCCTTGCCGCTATCCTATGCAAAAATGAACAAGCCAGTTCTTTGAGGGTTGCTTCAAACGTATTACTAGAACCTGTTGTAGCTACAACTTTCATCACCACAGGTTTTCTTCTTCTAACAGATTATACATTCCTTCCCAAGTGGATATACCGGCATCCTTATTACAAGCGGTGTCTGCATACAGCGAAGCCATTTCTTTGTTTTCAGAACTCGAGCTCTTCTCCTTCTTACCCATAGTGTTTAGCGAAAGCTTTGTATAGACGTTTGATCCTTCGTGCCTGCGTTTTAAGAGTAAATGAGAGTAATGGCATAAGAAAGGTGATGAGACTGCTTTAAATGTGAAAGCGGATGAAATATAATATTTTAATCGTGAAACGACTTTCAATCCAAACACAATCTCATTTACCATTAATTGTCAATCCAATCATTTAATCTAATCATTAAAGCGCATAACAGATTTGATATAAGGGAAGATTGCCTTTGGACAACGCGCCTACATGAATCTGCGACATTGCGATCTGCGATTTGCTGCGCAATATCGCAGTGTCGCAATATCGCAATATCGCAAAATGAAGCCATCGCAATTATGTAAAGTAGCGCAAAAGCGGAAATTGCGCAATAGCGCACATCGCAAATCTCGCAAAAGCGCAAAATTGAAAATAGCGCAAAAGGTATTCATTAATCACTTCTGTTTTCTGCGCTATGCGATCTGCGACCAATACGTTTATTGTATAAGCTTTTGGGATCGCATTATCGCACAAGCGCAAAATCGCATTTTCAGTTTTATAAAAGATATATCCCATTTTGCTATGGATGCGCTATTTTGTTTAAAGAGCAATTTTATTGTAATCTATCATAAACTTAAGTGTTTCTTAATGTTCTTTCTAAGGGATTTCTATAAGTTTATGATGGAAAGTTTTATTTGAAAAAGAAAACAAATCCTAATTGATTTTGTTGGATTTTTTAACTAAGGGTCCCCATTTATTTAGTATTATTACTAATATTAAATAAAAAGGGGGGTTGTTGCTGGTCACAACAGAAGGCTAGATCCTAAATTTCCAAAGTAGGTTTTTGGTTACCCCTAGTTTTCTTTAACTATAAATCAAAATCCCACGACCTAAGAAATTACTAGGTTGATAACATATCCCATTGAAAAATTATGGATCAATAAGCATGGTAAGATTACATTTTTTTGGCTATATTATGGCTTATGCTATCATACATGAAAGTATAGGCTTCTAAAAAAAATTTGGAAGTAATACAAGTATTTTTGAGGTGACATAAGGAAGAAAATATAAAATCTCAGAAAACTAGTAACTTTCGTAGCAACTCCCAAGCTTGAAGACAAAAATTTGCTACGGAAGTGTTGTAGCTTTTCATGGAGGTAAACATCACCCTAATTTTAAATAATAGAAGGTTCAAATCATGTGTTCAACCTATTAACCTCAAGGAAGACCCTGGAATAGCTAGAAAGGTTTAAAATTATGCAGAAGGGTTGATTTTCATGTTTTCTATGAAAGTTCGCTACTGAAGTACCTATACTCTGTTTTTTCCAGTGTTAGGAGTTTTTTATGACTTTGGGGTAGTAAATCCGGTGAAGAAGTGAATACATCACAAGGTTGGAACATGCATATTATTATGTCTTTTGTTCAAGAGGACAACTCAGAAATCAACCTCCATGTGGCTAACAACTCATCAAGTCAACAAAGCATGCCAACTCAACAATACACCTCACCATCTCAACTCATGCTCACAAGGCCTTAACTCCAGAGCATTAAATAGCCAACACCTCAGTATTCATTTTGGTTCGATAAAGATAACAAGCATATTTTGTTAGATGTTTTTTGTAGTTATTTAATGGTTATAGATTCCTATTTGAATAAAAATCCTGTCAAAATAAAAAAAACATCCCTATTAATTCTCCATGTGATGTAATCCTATTTGAATTAGGTCTCTAGGCCAAGGTATCGAAGTCTAGCCTAGGTGGCAGACCATTTTAAAGAGACCTCACTCTATAAATGGGGGAGTTTTTGAGTTTGAATGGGTTGATGGATGTTATGAGCAAGCTACTATGTAAATTTTGTCTCTTAAGCTAATACATAGTTTACAGCAGTTGCCTTCAAAACTTGAGATTCTTCTTGGCTTATTTTTTGTCTCTTCAGTTTATATATTGTCATTAGCTTCATGGTATTATAATTACTTGGAATTCATAAATTTATGCTCCAATTTCCTTCATGTACTATGTTTTCTGTAAAAGTTATGTTTTAAGTCATTTGCCTCAGCTTCCATGAATGCATTTGCTAGTAATTAAATTTATTTAGTTGAATCCATGCCCAATGGTAGCCATCTTACACTCTTCGACCTGGAAAATCACATAAAGCACAAAAATATTTAGCCATCTACAATAGAGATCTTATCTTGAGTATTCATTTATTTTCTTTGAGAGAGCCCTTTCTGATTGGAAGGGCTAAATTCCAGTCCAAAGTGGTTTGAAATAGTTATGCTAGGTTGATGGTTGACACAACCCAAATGCTCCAGCCTAGTGATAATATAGTGGAGGGTCATCATAGAAATAAATGTAAATTGGTGACCGACTACATGGAAACTAGGGCAACGAACCCGCTTGCGCAAGGCATAGGAATGTAGTGTGATATCTACCAGGTATGGGGCCATATATCGTCCATTTTCCCGATGATGTAAAAGTATGAGGCCATGGCCCATACTCTATTTTATTATTTTCAAAAATCAGTGGGACATGACATTCATCACTGTCATGCACTGGATTTGAGTGCAAGCACACGTTTGACTCGTTCCAAGTGTAGGGGCCCGAAGGGACGAAAGCCACGTCGAATGGATTCAACCATCCCAAATATAATCAAGGAAGATAGTACAACGAGCAAGGACGAGGACGAGGTATAGCAACTAGAGGACCTAGACGACTAGGTAGAGGAAGAGGAGAATGTTGCCAAGGGAAAAGCACTATAGTTTGTTACAACTACGAACAACAAGGACATTTGGCCTAGGACTGTACCAATCCTTTTTGCACTTGTATCTATTATAAATAATTGTATGGTCCATTAGATAATTCCCCCCAATTGATAACCAAGTGGTAGGAGAAGAAGGGGGCCAACGTACGGATGATAATCATCAAATCGCGTAGGAATCAACAATGGGTAGGTGTGGTAATGTGGGGATGAGTTAGGACAGGAACCGATGTTGCGAGACCTCAAACGCCCCAACCCAAGTGGGTAAGGAGAACCCCCTAACCTCCTATGAAGTTTGAATTGGCACGAGAAAAGACCACATATAAGGAGGCCTGGCGAGAACTAGTTGCAAAAGAATGGGACAGACTAGAAGCTAGGCATGAATCAGTCATGCTAAATATATTTGACGTTATTATAGGTAGGGAGAAGAGGAAAGTAGTGGATCTAGTTCATAGTATGTTGCAAAGTTCCATAGAGCTAGTAAAATATCCCAAGCCCTGGATAAATTCATGAGGATGGTGGAGCAATGTGTCAATGGATTTTAAGAGAGTATCACACGAGCTTCATCAGGGGTTGTGAATCAAGTATATCACAAGAAAATAACTAGAAAATAAATTTTGTTTAGTGCAGAGATTAGAGAATACGATATGGGAAACATCATTTTGTACCTGGGATCAGATGTAAATATTCTACCAAACATAACGTAGGAAATGATGGGAAAACCCAAGCTAACTTGGTCACTAATTCAACTCATATTGGATAACCAACATCGGATTTTTCCTATCAGATGATTATTGGTAGTACTAGTGGACATCGACAGGGTCTCAAAAACCACTGATTTTGAAGTGATCGAGACCGTTGACAATACTGATCCCTATCCAACTAATTTGGGGATCGATTGGGGCTTTGATAACCATGTAATTATTAATATAAAGAAAATTAAGATGATATTTTAAGGTGGATATATACGAGTAATCGCGTCGTTGGATCTTTGTGAAGGAGATCAATACATTGATCCAGTGAAAGGTGAGCTTAGTCAGGAGGAACTGGATAATATTTGTAATGTCACAAGTCGGTGGGATGATTATATAAATCCTACAACTTATGGAGTGTTGATCTTATGCAACATTGTACCATATGTCTCGGATTCAAAAGAATCCTTCGAGAAGTTGCAGAATCCACTGCATGAAGTCAACAACCGAAGATGCGCTCATATTACGAGGTTGGTGAATTAGATAAGGATAGAGGTGCACAACCCACTTTGATTCAATGGGTTATTATATGTAGAAATTATTTTTCGAGAGTATGGGGATAAGATATCATATTATCATAGGATTCCTGTATTGGATGATGTGTTGTACGCCACACTAGACATATAGTGGGATGCGCACAAATAGCAAGTTGCGGGATGGATACAATGTCAGGAATTTATGAAAATTATATTTGGGACCAACTATTGGGTTCATGGAGAGAAATATTTAGGCGTGGAATGCCCCAGGACTCACCCGAAGAAGTGTGTCATGGCATGGACCAAGGGACGGGCACCATAACATGAGTTAGTGCATCGCTTCATCCACACATTAGGTACCACTCTTGCCAATTAGTATGTGGAGCTTGAGGTGCGTAGGGGAAATTAGGATTGGAATGAGATGGCACAAAAATTTAAATTCACCTTCAGTTTCCAAGCAGAGAAACCATCCCTAGATGAAGCTTTGAAGGTGTTACGACGGAAGATATTCAATGCTAATGAATCGACTATGGCCAAGATTGAACCATAATGTTCTGCACATCAACATCTGCAGTGAGTACATGAGTTTTTGGAGTGCTACAATGTGACAAAAAGGGGATTGGACAATGATGATCCCTAAAGCATCCAAATTCCAGAATTTAAAGGTGAATGTGCAGTAAAAGTACCACCATTGAAATTCCAGGAATATGTGCAAACAATCAAGACTAGGAAGGCAAACATAATAACCAAAAAAAGTCCCAATATGGAAGCTATTAGAGATTATTAGGACAATGATACCATCAAAAAGGTTGCATACTTACTGTGCGAGTACTAGGACCAAGCTCTTGATGTTTCTAAGGAATTGGGGAGCATTAATGAAGCCAAGCTCAAAGATGTAGGGGTTAGAGGAACAATTACGTGTCGTGAAAAGGTGGGTACGATCTGCGACTACACCAGCTTTTAAGAAGCGGGTTATTTAACCAAGTGATAATGAGAGGGGAATTTCATCCCCTATGTATATATGTGTAAATTTGATGTAAATAAGTTTGGATTATGTAGGAGTAATAGTTAGGATGGTGAAGAGGTGCAAACCAATCCAACGTGTTGGCAAGGAAAAGACCGAGCTGGAATCAGGTTCGTACACAAGTATGGTCAAGAATATGGCAACACACAGTGTTGGGGGTTGCATAGCCCAGGGGTCATCATTTGAATAATTAATGGTGAAATACAGGAGTCCCGATTCGGAAGGCCAGACACACTAGTGACAATGTATCTTGACATGTGACGGTTCATGAATGTAGGCTAAGTTCAAGACCACGTGATAAAAACTTCACCTAAATGACTATTCCTTTCTTGTAAATCTTCATAGAAATAGAAGAAAGAGGTTGAGTGGATTGTTGAATCTCATTCTGTGACAAAAGGAAGCATGCGAGTTGTAAATCAAACCATGGATTATTGGGACAATGAGCCGAGAAGAGTAATATTTAGGTGAAGAAATTAGAATATGCTCAGACAAATTAGGGAAAGGTAGGCCACTCATGTGAACCATCATATTGGTTTGATTAGAGAGAATATTATGAAACCGATCGATGTACACTCAAGGTGATTCAGATCGGAAAATCATGATAACCAGGTCAAAATCACAAGTAGGAATGTTGAACGAGTGGGAAGGGGAAATGTTATAAAATACCACCAAAAAGCCTTATGAAGAACAAAGAAATGTTTAAGAAGAATTTTGAGGCTAAAAAAAAAACATAGGGAATAAGGATTACTTGGGAGGGGACCACGTAAGGGTAATGCGGTGAAGAGTGGATAGTTATAGAGGCATGCAGAGGGTGTGAAAGGAAGAAGGAGAAATGTTAAGGGAATGGAGGAAGGGATCACCCTAGGCTTTATCAACGACAAGAGGATACAATAATGGAAAAGGAGGATACAACAATAAATCCTAGATGAAGGGAATGGGAATGTGAGGTATAGGCTAAAATGAGTGGTTAAGGTGTATCTGTTGGCCTAGATGACTGATGGTTCCCATCATTCACAGAGATGGTTCTCACGTAAGGCTACCGTCGTACCAGTTAGTTTATCATGAAACCGTTTGAAGGATGGATTTACAATTCCATATGGTGGAGATGTTTTGGGAAAATTATCACTTGGAGAGTTGTAGAAGTAGGTCAAGATTCTATCCCCATGCATGATGGTAGGACAGGGGAACCTCACCCCTAATTGTTGCTTGAAATTGGACATAAACCTTGTTTTGGTAGGTAAATGGGTTGGAAATTCTTTAAGGAAATAGGATGGTTGGGTGAAAAGGAACGAGTCACCGTACCGTAGTACCCTTAAAGAAACTTGGAGAAGACAAGCAGATTAGAATCCTACCATTACCAGCCTAAGAGAAGAGAAGATACAACTGCAAGAAGGAGACAAATCTCGAGGATAAATGTCGGATTTAGCCCTGGAGAAGTAGTGGTGATGATGTTTCTCTTTCTAAGATCACCATTGAAGGGAAGAGGACATAACACTCCCCTCCTAGCCTATTGGAGGAGCCTCAAGATGATCAATGTACTTGATTACAACCGCAATAGTTGTACTAGAAGAAAGAAGACAACCTCGGTAAAAATCGAGGTTCCAAATCCACGGGGATAGGAGAAGGATTGAGTGGTTCAAGAGTGACTCACATTTTTGCGTTGGGGGCGTGTTGAAGCCCATAATTTTTTTGTAAGTGCAGGACTGCGCAATAGGGATAAGGAGCACAAAAGGTTAGGGTGGGGCATAATAAAGGTTTGGTGCAGAAGGCAGAGCGCGATGCAGATGGATACTGCATAGGAGGATGATAGTGGCACCCAAGGATGGAAGGCACGTGTAGAGGAATATTCCAATTAAAATTTTGCAAAGGGTGGAGACGACCGAGGAGATCATGGCAAGAAGGAAAATGGATATATTTTGTAGAAGGAGGAGGAATGGTTGAGTTGAGCCAACTGGTGGGAAGAATATTTTGAATGACTAAGGATAAACATGGGACAACTAAGGAGGAATGAGAAAATATCTTGACAACTTTCAGGGCAAATGGAGTGATCTGCGAGAGACTGAGAGGGTTCAAGAGGTTTCCATATGAAGATAGAAAGGCGATCAAGGACAGAGCAAGAGTTCGTTATTGGTCGTTGGACTGTGGATGCTAGATGGAGGATGTTGAGTGTCAAACAAGCACAAAAAGTAGAGACCAAGTCATAAAATCTACGTCAAATGTTTGTATCTGTTTATTTTTTAGTCTTGAGTATATGTTTGAGTATGTTCCTGCTAAGAAACCTTACTATAATAGACATGTTTCCTTTCATATGAGTTTGGTCATTATGGACTGGGTTCATGGTTTGTTTCCTGTCAGTGCATAGTGCTATTCCTGAGGGCCAATGAGCCTATTTATTTCATGGATTTAACTTTGGGCATAGTGCCTATTTTAGTAATGCGAATATAATCTAGTGGCCAGATGTGTTGTTTAATCTCTTTTGTGCATTTTTTTGTATATTGTATCCTGATGAGAATGTATTGGTTTCCTATGTGGTTCTTAAGTTGAATGTTTCTTATTGTGTTCAATGATATCATTACTCACGATAACCATACTGAATGGGACCATTGTATGAAAAAGTATTTGTTTCCTGTTCTGAACAAATATGAGTATGCTTGGAGAGCCGAATAACTTTCGGGGGAGGGGTAAAATAATAATTGATGTAGCATGTATGTAAGCGAATGAATCTAGGTATGATGTTGGGTTAACCCTTAATGACTAAATCTGTCACTTGTTTTCATTCGTCGCGCATGCTTTGTCAAGCTCTTGCATTATCTGATGGACCGAAAGGCTTAACACCTTGTGCGGTACACGATAATAGGTCGATAGTGAAGCATTTGTCAGTGGGAGGTAGTGTGTCATGAGTCATTAGACAATCCTATCAAATTTCAGAAACATGGTTCCGACAATCACCCATTAGCGTCTCAGGTGAGTCTTCACTCACTTCATGGATGTTGCCGAAAGGGTCGATTCTAAGAGGGTCTTTGTTTGCCATTGTATTGTAAATCTCATGTATGTCAGAATCCTACGCACTAATACCACCAAACATTTTGGGATATTATTCTATAGGTAGATTTAAGACTGAGGAAACTCTTTTGTCCATGTTAGCTACTTCAGAATTATTTTGGGTGCACCCATAATATGATATTATTGTAACTGCTTTGACATTGTGCTTGTTTTTCATGGCATTATTTAAGTGGAGCATGATTTCAAGGAAATTTATTTCATGTTATTGTTATGGACCCTACAATATGTAGATTGCTACAAAGCCTTGAACCTAATATTGAAATGAATTCTTGAAGGAAAAAACATGTTCCCTAAAAGTTGAATGTTTACAAGATATTTTCAGGGTTACAGTGCAGTGATCTAGTGAGGGAAGGAGTTATCAATTTCTTAAATGAGTTAGGATGGTTCTTTCAACTAAGTAGCAGGAGGAAACTGGGGATAAGAATTGCTAAGTAGCCTTCTATTATTGAATTCTCATTTGATTGTTTCAAGTTTCTTTGCATATATGCTATAGCAAGGGACATGTGTTCTCTTCTAAAGAAGCTTTTGGATTTATTTTTTGAAACGAATGTTGGGTAGGAAGCTTTAACTCAATAATCATGTAGAATCTTGCTTAAAAGTAATTTATTGTACAAGGCATTGAAGAGAAATTTCAAAAAAATGGTGGATTTGCTCCTAAATTATGATCCCTTATCAAGTAGCATTGATTTTGGAAACAAAATCTTTCATTTTGCCTCCCAATCATTCATTTGTGTTAACCTTGAGAGTTTTGGGTGATGGAGGAATCTATATGTCTTTGAATATTTATACCTAATTTTGTACATCTATATATCCTTAATGCATCCTAAAATTGTAGTATGCCCAAATTTTCATCAATTGTAAGAGCCAAATTTCCATCTATTATATGTAGTGTGCATATTTTGTTTTGTCCAACTAAGCTTTGGAGCCTTAAATCCAAATGCCTTCCTAGTTGGTCATGTTATTTATATTTATATTGATTTTGAAAATGAAATTCTCTTGTTGGACATGATGTTGAGATAGCTTACAAAATATCTAATTTAGAAAGTTCATTGCTATGACTTTGATTTTGTGTGAAGTAAGGACTTTGAATACCATGTATAAATTTAACTAGCTTCCAAGCATTTGGTGACTCCATGGACAAGCCAAATCATGAAATGTTGATCTTGATAGTAATTCATTCACCATTGCCATGACCTTACCTGCTAGTTGTCTTACTTGCATGATTGAAAGGTAGCTAGTCCTTGAAATATTTTTGAAATTGAGTTTTTTCCTCTAAACATTAACATGCATGCTTTATCATGGTATAGGGTAAAGGGATGTTTTAACTACAACAAAATTTACATCATTTAGCTATGTTGGAAAGAGAGTGAAAAATATCATTATAATATGCATAAATTCTCATGATAAATCCGCTAAATTTATGATCTTGGCGTTAAGATTTAAATACTCAGTGGCGATTTATCATTTTCTCATAAATGAAAACACATTTTCAACATTAAAAAAACGGAGAAGAAGGAGCACAGATTTGATAGGATTGGCGTCATAATTGAGTGGTGAGTTGGAGGGCCATTCTTCTAGATGCTGGGAACGAGTTGGTAAGTGGTCACGATTAAAACTCAAGGAGAAGGTGGCAGGCATAGAGTAGGGTTTGAGATTGAAAAGACACCGCTTTAATAATAACAACTACCACATCACGTACCTAACATACGGATGCATTACCCCTCTTTTCGGACCAAACCACCTGTCACCCCCGTTAATTTATTCATTCTCACCAACCAACCAAGTCAAAAACAAGGAAATAAAATCTGGTACATGCTATAACCGCCTCTTCATATATTCCCCCATCAGTTTATTTCAGTCAGACTTGGTCACGGGTTCAAACCCTGCGAGCCAATCTTTATCTTTTTTTGTATCTCGTGTCTGTCTGTCTGTCTGTCAAGATGGGAAGATCTCCCTGCTGCGAAAAAGTTAATACTAACAAAGGAGCGTGGACCAAAGAAGAAGACGAGCGCCTTATCGCTCACATTCGAGCCCACGGGGAAGGAGGCTGGCGGTCGCTTCCCAAAGCCGCAGGTTTCTTGCTCGACCTCTGTTCTCAAGTTCTTAAGTGGACTTAATATCTGCTTCTGAATCGATCAAGAGATTATATATGAACTTGCAAATCGAAGAGATTATAGATAGCGTTTTCTTGATTTTCCGGTTGAAGAGATTATACGTTTTCTTGATTTTTCGGTTGAAGAGATTATATGAACTTTTCTTGATTTTTCGGTTGAAGAGATTTCATGAACTTTTCTTGATTTTCCGGTTGAAAAGATTTTAAGAATTTTTCTTGATTTTCCGATTGCAGGACTGATGCGATGCGGGAAAAGCTGCAGGCTCCGATGGATAAACTACTTGCGTCCCGATCTGAAGCGTGGAAACTTCTCTGAAGAAGAAGACGAGCTCATCATCAAACTTCACTGCCTTCTTGGCAACAAGTATGTAATTTTATTGCTTCTTTTGCTTTCAATCGATTCAGGACTGATATCTCAAATCTGAGAGGAACTTTCATTTGTGGAACTGATTTGATATTAATTAGTCTGTGAAACTGTGCAGGTGGTCTCTTATTGCAGGGAGATTGCCCGGGCGCACGGACAACGAGATAAAGAACTACTGGAACACTCATATAAAGAGAAAATTGCTAAACAAGGGACTCGATCCCCAGACGCATCGTCCAGTCGGCGAGCCCTACAATGGCTGCAACAATGGGAACATTTCTCGGCTTGCTCCCGACTACGAAATTCCGGCATTCGAGAATCCTAAAACGCCGGAGATAGCGGACTTCTTTCAATATGACCGCTTAGAAAGTTCGCCTATCGAGCCGGCGGTTTCTATGGAGAAAGATCATCCCGACCTCAATCTCGATTTGTGTATCAGCTTGCCGTCTCATTCGAGCGCCGATAGAACTGTCGATACAAATCCTAATTCAATCAGCTGTAACAAAGGTCTGCAAGAAAGCTATGGGGTTACTGCGAGAGCAGATATTGTGAGTAGAATGCTGGAGATTTCTATCATTCCCGGCTCTTTTAAAGAAGCGGGAAGATGAATCAATTGCTTCTTAATTGATCTGAGAGTCCTCCGCAAAAGATCATTTAACCACAACTTAATCAAAATTACATCCTCACTGTAGCTGTGGCAGCCCGTAGTTTGTGGTCAGCGCAGAGATAGGGACACAGATGGTTAGTTCTCTGAGAATTGCAGGTGCCAGAAATTAGTGCTTAGTAGTCCATGTAACCTATTATTGTACATAAAGATTTGCCTTTTGAACTGCTAATCACTCTGGCTAAGCTGTAATATTTTGAACTGAAATGCATACGGACCTTCTGGTCAGGTAAGAGGCTGCAATGCGGTGTTCTGGACTTTATTGGCTGTATAAATGATAATATGATTTTTTTTTGTATGCTTCTGTCTGTATTAATTATAATGCATAATCTTCATTGTTTGTGAGCTTATTATAAACTCAGGAGCATTATGGCTTTTTGTATTCATTCCATGCATATCAAAGCTCTCTTGTGTTTTGCCCTCCTTGGAAACCTTGTATTTATTCCATGCATATCAATGCTCTCTTGTGTTTTTTCCTCTTTGGAAACCTTGACTTGGATTTGTGTCAGGATATGCCATGAAATTGAAGTAGATTTTTTACATTTGTTTGAATATTGGAAAAACACTTAGCATTCAGTATATTGGGAAATTATATTGAACTAAAACAAAATCTCAATCACAAAATTAGAAATAATAAAGTTTTTCATTTTTGTTTTAACTTTATTAGATTTTATTATTATTGTTTTTTAAATTTTATTGGATTTTATATTTATATATTTTTTATGTTTTAACTTTATTACATTTTATATTAATTTTTATAAGTGTTTTGTTATCATTAATTGAAATCTCCAATATGTGGAAAATTTATAATATTCTAACTATCCAATGAACAGTGCAGACAATTAGCTACATGTAAATATAGTTAACACATCAAGCTCATATATATATATATATATATATATATATATATATATATATATATAAATAAATAAATATTTAATTTGAAATAATTATTTTAAAAAATATGATAATAAAAAAAAAATATTGAACAATACATATTTATCCATTTTTATATTAATATTTTAAATTAATGTTAAATTTCAATTTAGTTAAATTTACATAATTTATATTTTCAAAATTGTTTTATAAGGAAATTTTATAATAATTTAATTGTCAAATTAATGAGAAAAACAATTAGCTATCTTTAAGTGCAGGCTAACACATCAACTTTATTCAAAGAAAATCACTCCAAACTCTTAACTAAATAAAAACAAATTTTGAACTTACTCCAAACTCATATGTATAAATAAATAAAATTATATAATTTGAAATAATTATTTTAGAAAATACTTAAAATAAATATGATAAGAATAAGAAAAAATATTAAACAACACATATTTATCTTTCCTTATATTAATATTTTTTTAATTAATGTTAAATTTAAATTTGGTTAAATTTACATAATTTATATTTTCAAAATTGTTTTTGTTTTAATATAAAGTGGGAAAACCTATTATGATCGAGTTGTCAAATCAGCAATAGGATGAATCATTAAGGAAAACTATGCTACTTGGAATTCCTTTGGACCCAAGCAAAACACAAATCAGCAATGGGATGAATCATTAAGGAAAACTATGTCACTTGGAATTCCTTAAATCCCAAGCAAAACACAGTTTTTATATTTGTGAAAGCAATAACTTAAAAATATTTTATAAATATTTAAATTAATATCAAATTTACTAACTATGCAAATGTTAAAATAATTATTAAAATAAATTTTGTGATTGCCATGTGTGTAGTCAACATGGTCGATGGCAATTTTTTACACCAGTTATCATCATTTGATCATTTTCTGGTTCTCTCATGTTATGCTTGTTTCTATTTCAATAGTATGTGTCATGTTTTATGGTTCTTTTTATGTTATGTTTATATTTCAGTTGTATGTATGTTTCTTGTTATGTGTTATCATTATGGTTTTCTCATGTTATGTTTGTTTTTATATGTTTGGTTATTAGTTAGTTTAGTGGTTATATCTACTTGTTAGTATTTATGGTCTTTGTTGAATATTAAAGCAATTGTTATTTTTGGTTTTGTGCGGATATAGTGATTATATCTACTTGCTAGTATTTATGGTCTTTGTTAAATATTAAAGCCATTGTTATTTTTAATTTTGTATGAATATTGAATTCTAACTAACAAAGTTAACCATATACTTAAAAAAATATAATCTATCTAAATTAAAGTGTGTATATTTAGAAAAGGAAAAAGAAAAGAGTAAAGTGTGTATATTTTAAGAGTTAAAATTAATTTGATGTGAAAGTTAAGGTAAGATTAAAGTGAGCATATTTAAAGGGAAAAAAAGAGAAAATAAAGTGGGTATATTTTAAGAGTTAAATTTAATTTGATGTGAAAGTTAAGGTAGGTACTGTTAATACAAGTAAAATTCCACTTTGTAACAAATTCACATGAGTCGACTTTCTATTGACGCCATGAATATGAATATTTAACACTACAGTATAATCTTATAGGCCATAAAGTTATAAAGCAAAAGCTGACCTAGGCCACTCACTAACGAGAAGTATATTCGGCTTTGTTATTTTAATTTATATATTTCCGTACATCTGGTTAAATATATTATAACAAATATTTAATCATAAAATTAGGTCAACTACTTTAATGAATACATGAGAGGGGAAATTCATATATAAACTATAAAAACCGGTTTATCCTATGAAACAATGCGCTGTAATATAACAGTTCACCGTATAAACCATCCAATTTGCACCATAGTTAAGATCCAATAAAATTCATTTAATTTTTCCAATATATTTGAAGAATATTTATTAGCATAAAAGGTTATAAATAATGTCAGAACTAAGATCGGGGAATAATGCCATGATAAAAAAAAATGGTTAAAAATATGTTGCTTTCTATGTACTCACCACCATAGGATAATCAATATCATAATGTTATTATTATTATTTTTTGGTCCTCTTGTGGAAACTTGAGAAAATGGGATTATTTTTTGGGAAAACCCAACGACCGTGTGATTTTTGGCTTTTGTTAGGTAAGCACTTTACAAATATTAAAAAAGTTGTTAGTTGTTAGGTTCGCCACCAACACAATTAAAAGGAATATGGGATATATTACAACTTAAATATGATGTTAATAAAACAGAATAGAAACTTCTATTTGAATAACGAGTCATCAAAGTTTCCTAGGCGCATAGTCCGGAGGTACCTACCAATGAAGAACAAAAGTATTGGGACCAACCACAAGTAAATCACGACCCTCAATTTGAGATGTGTGAGTGGGTGCGAGATTTGTTTTATTATTACTCTTTCCGCTTGTATTTGAATGGCTTTAATGGTTTTAAAATGTCATTCATGTGAAAACACAAATACCCTATTTGCGATGAATAAGCCTAAATCTTCATAACAACAACTTCATTATGTTTAAATAAATGGTAGCAACTACATATTGATGTAAGATATTCTTAAAATAATGGAATAATATATATATATATATATATATATATATATATATATATATATATATATATATATATTTTTTTTGTATTGATGTAAGATATTCTTAAAATAATGGAATAATATATATATATATATATATATGTTTTGACTTAGACCTTGCGTTAAAAGTGTAATTTTTTTGGGGTAAATTATTGAGTTAATATTGACTAATTTTCCATTTTTAAAAGAAATTCATGAATTTTCAAAATTTTAGAATATGATTCACTCAATTTTTATAGAGACTACATCAAATCATTAGAAATATGAATATTTTTACAAAAGTATCACCGAGCTTTTTACAATTTGCATAGTTAAACCATGGCAAATTTTGAGGTGCAATTTTTTGAGATAAATTATTGGGTTAATATAGGCTAATTTTCTATTTTTAAAAGAAATTCATGAATTTTCAAATTTTTAGAATATGATTCACTCAAGCTTTATAGAGACTATATAAAATCATTAGAAATATGAATATATTTACAAAAGTATCACCAAGCCTTTTACAATTTGCATATTAATAACTAGTAATATTTTCTAAATTTTAAGATAAATTTCTATCCTTAAAATTTTCTATACAACATAGAAACATTTTTCTTTAATACCTTTTGAACATTTATGCATAATCATATATGAGTGAAAAATTATAATATATAAATAATTTCTAAAAATAAAAAGAAAAAAAATATATTTATTAAATGAAATATATAACATATTCACATTAAACATATAAATTTGGTAAAAACATACTCTATACTTAATTTTTGTTTTTCAATAGATATACCTTGATATACTCCACTTCTTTAATATTCTAAAATTTTGTTGGTTTAAGCCTAAAACATAAGATATTGAGTCACCCAATCAACAAAATAAAATAAAAAAACCTATTTTCGATTGTCTATTTTAAAACATAAGATATTGAGTCACCCAATCAACAAAATCACAAAGAACATATATATTTTTTGGAATATATTTTACACATTTTTAAATTTTTTTATTTATTAAATATGAAGATTTGTTTTAAAAAGTTAGTAATCTTAATGCTAATTTTGAAAAGTGATGTTAATTTTGAAAATAATGATGCAACATCAAATGACATATTTTTGACACTTTAAATTTTTTTGATGTCATGTATACACACTTTTTTTTAAAATAATAATTATTTAACCATTTTTTAAGTTGTCTTATTGCTCTTTTTGTTTTTCATCCTAATACATTTATTACATGTCTCTTTTGTTTTTTACATGTCTTTTTTGTTTTTTCTTGCATTTTTTTTTATAATGAAATTTTAATTTTTTTGCATAAGTCTAAAAAAATTATAATATTTATATTTTTAAAATAATATTTTTTATAAATTTATATCTCGTTAATTAAAACTTCAATACGCATTTGCATTTTTTTTTTATAATGAAATTTTAAATTTTTTGCAAAGTTTTAAAAAAATTACAATATTAATATTTGAAAATAATATTTTTATAAGTTTATATTTTGTTAATTAAAACTTCAATACACATGAAATAATTATAACTAAAATATAATCATTTTAAAAATTCCACAAAATACACATTTTGCATATAGATATAATTAAAAAAATATGATTTTGAAAACCTTTTACCTAGAAATATTTTTATGAAAAAATTGAATATATATATATATATATATATATATATGGAAAAATACCAAATTTTATGAATTTTATATCCAAAATGACATAAGAAGTTTTTTTCTCAAAAAATAATTCAAATTTCAAATTTTTAAGGAAACATAATAAAAAAATTATTTAAAAAAAAAATAAAACATAAAATTTATAATAATAATAATAATAAAATCCTTAACAATAAATTTTTTTTAAAAAACATTAAAAAATATTTATAAAATAAAATAAAAAATAAATCAAAGAAAAAAAATGAAAAAAAATAAAATATTAAAAAAAACATTTAAAAAAAAAACCAAAAGGAAAAAATGAAAATAAATATTAAAAAAAAAACTGATGATGATGATGATTAATGTCCACTAAGACTCATATGGTCTATTTTTTTTTTTTTTTCTAAATAAGATTGATCTATTAACAAGAGTGTAAAATTACAACATGACCGTGGTAAAAAACTACTGCCCTGGGGAAGGCAGAATTATCATGAGAAACACATATAAAGACTGCCCTTTGATAGGGAAACCAGTCTGGAAAAGTAGCCCAGAACCCACGCAGGGGTTCGCATTATAATCATCTTGAGATTGCAGAGTGTGGATGGTTTCAAAAATAAACAAAAACGAGCCAAAATTCCACATAATCGGCTGAACAGAAACAAGCCCCATTGAATGGGCCGCAAGGTAAGATAGAGGCACCATGGTAAACAGACTATCCATCTGGAGGAACTTCCACGATACGACACCAACCTGAAGCAAGCAGATCCCTGGAAAGAGCATCTTCGGATTCAGAGGGGCCCTGATCAGCTGGCACCATCACCACCTCAGGAACACTGCTTGCTGGAACATCAAGAGGTTGCAACGACGCTCTACCAATCCCCATCTGAGGATTCGAAAACTGGGCAAAGTCCGGCACGAGGCACTGGACTCCCCCCGCTGGGCCTCCTCTTGGAAGACAACTGTGAATAGAACAGAAATCCTAGGGCGATTCATAGCGCTGTCGAAGGTGAAGCGCACAGTGCTAGTGGTGGGCAGAGGCACAGAGGCTGGAGGGAGGGGAGTAGGGGAATCAATGAAGCGCCCTCTCCCACTGCGAGTTTGTGGGTAGTGGCCAGCCAGCAAACTGCTTGTGCGTGAAGGTGCGTTAGACGAATGGCTGGACGTCGTGCTTGGAGGGCGACCCCTAGTGCCGCCTCTGCGGCTCCGCATCCTATGGCGCAATCGAGGCATGGGGGAAGCAAGCAGAGGCTGGGCGGCAGCTGTAGTAGAGTAATACCAACGCGAGCAGAGGCCAAAGGTCCGAGCGAAGTGCTCAAGATTCAACAGTGTCGACTTCGCCACAGGACCAGAGCAGGGCTCCAAGAGAGCTTCCCCCTCCAGACAGCAATGGACAACTAGAACGATAGAACCGACACCATACAAAATGAGAACTGAATTGAGGCTTGAGACCAAGAAGAAATGGGAGCGGTGCGAATGAATCTCAACAGAAAACCCATTGCCACCCTGCCCATTATCCTCCCCACTCGCACATCGATAAGCACCCATCATAATTTCTTCATTGAAGAGGAACGCAGACTCCAGCATGCCAGAGCATGCGATGGCAGAATCCAGAGCGGAATACATGTTATGAAAACCAGACCCCCCATAAACCGTGCCTTTGAACTCTGCGAGGCGTAAATGCGAAGGTCTGTCGAACCAAGGCAACATATCTTTCTCATCCTAGGTAGGCAGGTGTTGATCCACCTCGCCGCACCCCTGTCCCATCACTTTAAACTCAAGTCTGCACACCCGCATCCGGGAGACTCATATGGTCTATTGGACCTTAATAAAGAAGTGATTAATTGAGATTATTTAAAACCTTATTTCTATGATAAAAAATAAGGGAAAGAAATGTTCTGATGTCATTATGGTTTCGCTGGCTCAACAAGTCGAGGAGGTTGGTCGTGGGGAAAATGATTTTTTGGAAATGAGAGCGGATGTGAGTAAGGGATGGATAATCCAAGAGAAAGTGATTTTCATCTTCGACTCTCTTAGTATAGCAAAGGAGGCATATTCTATCGTCCCAAGGTAACTTGGGAATAAACCAACGTCTGGTTTCACTCCGTAGATCATGACAATTAGTTCTCATCCCTGCAATATTCATTCTCTTCTTAGCACTAGTTAAGACAAAAAGGTAATTCTGGTTAGCAAGTGTGGGGCCAATAACCTCCAGATAGTATCTTAACTTTCTTTTTCCCCTATAACTCCTTATAACTCCACAACTTATCCTTAAATTTGGAAGTAATGACATTTTTAACATTATCCTTATTCCCCAAGATGATCTCCTCCTTTATCTCTCAATGATCGAGCGAGGACTTGGTATCCTTATGCCACCCTCGCTTGAGTCGAAGGTGGTTTTGACTAGAGTTAGAAGCATTTTTTTGGAGTCTCTTGGGTTCCATGTTGTACAACTTCTTCTTATACATCAAATACCTAAACATAGTTGGGCATTCAATGGGGGAAAGGCTAGTCTCAATAAAGAGAATAGGTTAGGGAGTATTACCTTTAATCTTGAGGTTGTAGGTTATGAATTTTTTTTGGATCATTTCAATTTTTCTCCACTAATCTCTAGATAGATTGCAGCCCAACACCTCACATCCATATAAAATAACAGGGGCGACGAGAGTCTTGAAGAGGAACTTTTGTTTACTCGAAACCCAAAGATCAGTTGTCTTATAATTGTTTTCAAGTTCATAGAAAGCTTTCGAACCTCCTATAATCTTTTTATCAATGCTATAATTCTAGTTGAGTTGATGGATGTCAATACCTAAATATTGGAAAGAAGACACATTTTCTAAGTAATTGTTATCATAAATGAAATAAAATTAAATAACATTATTATATATATATATATATATATATATATATATATATATATATATATATATATATATATATATATATATATATATATATATATATAATTTAAAAATAATTAAAATTAAAAAAGGGTTATTATTATTTTTTAAATGCATTTTTAGGTTATTTATTTATTTATTTTTATTTTATTTTATTTTTTCTCATTTATTTGTTTTTTTAATATTTTTTTAATGATTTTTTGATGTTTTTTTTAAAGTAATTTTGATGTATTTTTATTTCCTTCACATTTTTTTTTTAAAGTTACATTCTTTATCTTTAATGTTAAATTTTTTTATTTTTTCCTTAAATCATGCTTCTTCTTTTTTTAACTTTTTGTCTTGATTTTGTTTTTTAAACAATTCTCATGTTTGGTTTTTTTTGGTTTGTTTTATATATATATATATATATATCTCAAATGATGAACCATAACAAGTTGTTTGAAACATGTCAATCCTAAAAACTACTTTGTGTTGTCTCCTAAATATATTTTGTACATATTTTTGTATGTTTGATTGTTTTTTTGTCATTTTTATTTTTTTAATTCTTTTATGTTTTAATAATTTTTTTATCAGTTTTTTTTTTTTTTTTTTTTTTTTTTTTTTTTTTTTTTTAACTTTTTGTTTTTGTTTTACTTTTATTTATTTTTCAATCTTTTAATTTTTGTTTTGTTTTTTGCTTTTCATTTTTATTTATTTACTGTTTTGTATTTTTTTCATAGAGTCCATGTCATCCTCGACTAGCAAACTGACCCCATTATGTCTCAATTTGATAGTTGATTTTAACGTTTTAATTATAATGGATAGTGTATGAATTTCATGGTTGATTTTTAAGATTTCATTGCAATATGTCGAGATTGCCTACACTACATGTCAATTTTATGGTTTATTTTTAAATTTTCGTTGCAATGTGTCAAATTGTCTCGGGCTAAGTTTTTAAAATACCTATACTTTTAACATTTAAAAAAGAAAATACTCTTAGAATAATGACTCTTTCATTCAGACGTTCAATTTTAAAGTTGATTTTAGTCATATATTTTTTCCATAATGTCATGGTTGAAACATATTGAAAACTTAAAGTTTTTTGTAATCGTGATATTTGATTTTAATTCTGTGGTTGAAAAATTATCAAAATTTCAAGATTTTTTAAAGTCACGATATTTTCTCTTTAATGTTATGGTTAAAAAAAATTATAAGTATTTTATCTTTAATGTCATCACTGAAAATTGTTGGAATTTTAAGGCTTTTAAGAGACATGATATTTTATCTTTAATGCCATGCTTGAAAATTGTTGGAGTTTTAAGGTTTTTCCAAGTCTTGATATTTTATCTTTAATGACATTGCTAAAAAATGCTGAAAATTTACCCCGAAAAAAAATACGTTATTCCAGCATCAACACTTTTTGTTTTCAGGTTGTTTTTTGTAACACTCTCCTCCCATATCTACCCAAGTAACTAACCAACCAGGTACTACATGTGACAAGAGGCTACTATGATTAGATTTAACCTCCTAGATGACCTTAAGGAAGTGGAACCAACAAAAATATACCAAATAAACTTTCCACATCAGCAACGAAACTCCTAGAAGGCATCCCCACCACTTAGGTAACTAGCCCCTAGGTCCCACTAATTTTTTAACCCACTTTACCCCAAGACGCATGTACAAGCCTGCATTCCTGCATCTAGGAGGCTCTAGACGCATGCACAAGCCTACATGCCCACGTTTAAGGACTAAATTACCCAGACCCCTACCTACGTCGGCAGGATTTAAGGCACTTTTTCAAGTCCAGAGTCCAAGACACTGCCCAAAACTCAATGATAAGTTCAGGAATGAAATAACACAATGAAACAATGATATATTTGCAAAAAATTTGACAAGACCTAGACTTGACCCCTACTAGCCATGACAGGCATTTCGTCAAACATATCACAAATATGTAATCTACAGGTGTAAACAACATATCTGAACATAGGGGTCTCATAATTATATGAGAATCGCTAAGAAGCATTGTTCCCTTACATTATTAGTTGTGGTATCAACTATTAGGTCATAGATACATTGTTTATTCATTTACAAATAAAAACATGAGGAGAGCATACATCATCACTGTCAGAAAACATGCTCATAACTAGCATAATAATAACAAAAATATCATGGATAAATCAGCCATAAAATCCACATATAAGCCATTACATTTACACATAAAAATCCAAGGAAATAATTTTCTCATTAATGAATGTAGAAACCAACCATGGATGGGACTACGTTCCACCCGACCATAGATTGGCTAAGCCAAATATCTTTTTAGCCAATCACCCTCGTTCCATATTCCAAGCATGAATGTGGGACTCATGACCAAATAAAAAGAACCAAATAGACATGGATGCTACCAAAGTTCTCCACCTACACTGTGATGAATTTCATTGCCTCCTTGTCTCTCAGGATTTACCGTAATCCACAGTCCGATCGAGGGATCACTAGTCCTTGCACCAAGACCCACTCTCCAGTCCTTACCGTACATCCCATCCCAGGACTACTAGGCCCAATAGAGAGCAATACACCTCTTGGATTTACCTTATATACCGCCATTCACCGACAAGTATTCCTAGGCCCACCGAGGCACACAATCATGGATTTACTGTAATCCACAGTCTGGTTCAGGGATCACTAGACCAGTGGCTTTACTACGATCCATATTCCAGTTCATGGATCACTAGGCCATGTGTTTATCATTTTGAAGATCCACCTTATTCAACTTCAAATCCATCTGGCAATCCAACTCAACCAAAACATGAGAACCCATCTCATCAAGGTTATCCAGAAATGGCAAGGCTAGGTTGAAAACATTGTCACACAAGGAAAAAACAATGCCATGACAGGAAAGAACCACATGCAATAACAGGCATGCAAAATATAGCATGGAAATCACACATGCAAATCAATACCTGCAAATAATCCTACTGTAGTTACTTGATCCCGCTCTTCCTTGCTTGATCCTTCCTTCCTCTTGCCTTCTTTACCTTTCTTGATCCAATTCCCAAGTGCTCCAAGAAAACTCTAAGCGCCCAAGAGAGAGAGAGAGAGAGAGAGAGAGAATAATGAGAGAGCTCCAAAACTGAACTGAAAAAAGGGTTTCAGCCAAATCTTGCCAACTGATTCTCAAAAGCCCTTTTATCAATGAGGCCTCTATTTGCTTCATTTTTCATTATTTTCCTTCATTTTATTCCTCAAATGTAACCTATAAACTTTTTCCTCCCCTTTCTCCTATTTTCCATTATTTTCTTAAATAAATGCCACTTTGTCTTTCCAAAGCCTTTTCCATTTCCTTTAGCCATAATAATCGGAATGAACACCCACTAGGATGTTTTGTCCAACATTCAGCTTGGAATAAGTGTCCCATCAACCGTGGTTATTATTTTTTCCTTTATTAACTTTTATTACATGGAATTTTCACCAGGGTTGTTACATGACCCTCCCCCTTGGGGGGACACCATTGCAGTATTGACAATGACATCCATATATAAAACCATATTGTCGATGGAGCTTTATAAATCCAACTCGATACAATATTTACAATAATATACACATATGCACATTTTATCAACCAAAAAATAAAAGGATATGGTGCTTGTATCAACAATAAGGGGAACCAAAGGCTCACACCTCCCCCTCAAAGTAATACCGGGATTCACCTCCTTCCCATGAACTCCAAAATCCATTTCCAAAGTCAAAACTACATTCAATGTCCAGTGCTACAATCATGCACCACTTGCCCTCTCAATGAACAGTTACTGACTCATTATTCCAGGGCACACTCCCAATGTGGATCTGATTCCATTTGGAAATTCCAATGACCAAAAAAAATCCATCCCTGACCTTCCCTTCTCTACTACACAGTCCCTCAGGCATTCTGGTAATCCCCTTCTATGCATTCATTCACTTCCAAGTTCCCTAACATCCCCTATCTTGGGCGATTCATCCTTTGGCAAGGCTTCCTCGCATCAGAAGTTCAAACAACCAAGGAATATACCTTCCTCAAAACCATCATACCGATCATAAAATTTTCATGGAAATCAATGGACACTATTCGGCACCAGTTTCCCACAATGGCCTTACTCCTGATGTGCTTTACCAGCATATTATTTCCCATTTCAATTCCTTTTGTTGTTGCTACTAATGCTTACAATCAGTTTCAACCACCCAACCGAGCATTTCTGTGATTCCTGTGCCAAGCACATAAATGCCATTAGATTAAAAATAAACTGAAATAAATTCACATCATACCTCATTGGTACTCATCAATAAGGTACACTTGAAATCTTGTTTACTCCCTGTCACAACAAGTCAAGCTAGTTGTTTAATCAAATCATCATTTATAAATATATCACATTTGGTTATCTCAAAACACAACCATCATAGGTAAAAATCATGAATCACATGCAATCACCATGAACCATAATCATAAATCACATGTAACCATCATAAGTTAGAATAAAAAATCACATGCATAACATGACTTACATAAAATACCGATACTTATCCTTCACCACTCCTTACTTATGCCTTTGTTCTTTCGTACACACACCTAATTGGTTGCCACACCCAGCAAGCACCCAATGCCCTTTCCTCTCTTCAATCACCTACACATAGACACAACGTAGACCCACATACATTATACAAAACCATATAATACACACACCCACACTAACATACGTCACATACACCTACACCCGGTGTACAATACAACACACCACATTTACCTACATCTGGAGTACAACACAACACAATACATATACATATACAGAGTAAAACACAACGAATACACATGCTAGGATACCATGACTAAACCACGCACATACATAGTACCACATCCCGCAACACAATATGTATGACATGCACACAATACCACATGTATACTAGTACCAAATGCACAGCATATACACAGTACCACCTGTACAAAACACTACCTGCACAATGTGTGCACAACATCACAAGTACACAATGCCAAGTGCACACAGAACCACTTGTACAATGTGTACACAATACCACATGTACGAAACACCATATTCCCGTCATGTACATGACACCACATGCACATAATGCTACATGCTTGACATGTATACGACACCATCTGCACACATCACCACATGTACAACATGTACACAACACTACATGCACACAACACCATATGTTCAACACACACACAAAACCATATGTACATATAATTTCATATACAACATGTACATAACACCATACGTTCACAACACTACATATCGAACATGCGCACAACACCATATGCACACAACACCACATATCCAACATGCGCACAGTACAATATGTTCACAACACTGGATATCCAACATGTACCTCACACCATCTATACCTAACACTGCATATGAAGTATACACACAACACCATATATACAAGAAGCATACAACATCACATGTACACAATACTACATATATTACATGTACACATCACCATAGGTAATATCACTAAATATACAACATGCACAACATATACACAATAGTAGTACTACACATCTATAGACCACACACAAACCCTACAATAAACCTTGCTTCTAGTGCCTTTCCACTATCCATTCTTATCCTAGCATGCCGTAGATCACACTACTTTCACTTCACTGATGTACCCTTCAACATTACCTTTCCATAACACAAACATGGGAATAATAAAAGCATATAATATCAATTCATATCCACATGATACTAACCTTGTATATCTGTCAGGGATACTCTTCCCAATTGATTCCTCATTAGACCAAGAACCTCTTCATGCCATTCACCTGCATAAGAAATCATTCATCCACAATAATGATCCTTGAAATCCCTGTAATACAGTGACATATATATATATATATATATATATATAATCATTAGCATAAAACAATCATGATCCATGGCAACCCTGTCAGACACAACATACATACATACATACATACATACATGTATACATATATAAGAACCTACATAATCATGATCATATCATATTTACCAGATAACATAAGGCAAGGTTAAGAGAACTTCCTTTATCTGTGCATAATGTGCACAAAATTGAGAACTACAGTTCCTAACATGTCCAAGGCATCTAACACCTCAGATCCATTTTATTTACCTTTTCTATTTCCTTTCTCATGTATATATTACCACCATCCATTTACCACAATGGATCCAACGAATCCAATCGACTGTCATATTCTTACCTTCCGTTGCTATTACTCATGCACCGAGCTTCATTAGTGTCTTTCATTACCTGTTGGGTACCACACAGCTCTCCTCGAGATCCATTAACTTCCTCTTTCCCCAACCAATTTCCTAGACTCTAAAAACATAAAAGGCAAGAACAAGAGATAACAAGAAGAAAACCATGAAAATCAATAGCAATACGACACCACAAACAAAGTGTCATGGCCATGCACTAGACGCAATCAAGACCAAAAACCAAGCACAAAAAATCACAAGAGACCACAAGCACAATACTAGCAAAAAAAACCATGACGTAATCCACATGGTTCCCAATGATTCCCAGGGAAAGCTCAACCTAAGCCTTCTTCAAGATTTCATGGCAGTCCCTTTTTCCATTCAATCCCTGCATCATACTGCCACAAACACATAATTTTCATCTTATAATTAAATATAACAACATACCAGTTATCTTACCTTGTTATTTTAGGCACATTGCCTTGTATCTGAACACATACATATATCATCTCTCAAAGGACTTCAAATCCCTTGACAAATCTAGCTATAATTAGAAATCAGTTGTTATACATGTCAAATACACGTTCATAAATATAGCACACATCCACATAATTCTAGACGAGATTAGGTTTAAGAATAATTAATGTATGCAAATCACCCATTCATTTTGAATTAGGGTTTCCAACATGACCAAATGAATTCTTACCCTGTTCCTTTCTTTTACCTTGCTGCAATCAAGTCCTACTATGTACTATCACATCACCCATCTGTTAGTTATATAAACACATAAAATATTATTTTGTCATGCTAATACCAAGCATGTTGCCCTGCAACTGTTCACATGTGTAAGTCACATGTTCCAAATATCAATACAACATATCTATCAATTTGAAATCAACCTTTACCAAGTCTAACAACCATGCCATAATCAACAATCAACTCACATTCATCGGTCATAATACATAATGCTACAACTATCACCTACTTACAATCAAGTATATATCGGTTATCTCAACACATATGTGTTAGCACGACCATATTAAAACAAGATCATCTCTTCATGCAATTAATCAAACATTCAAACAACTTGCAAACATACCATGTTAAATAAATTAACTAGATGACGTAATAGACCCAAATCACTCAAACACCAAATAGAGGACATAATAAAACATTCAAGCACTAAGTATATGATATAAGAGAACTCATACATTAATGTATCTTAGGGGAGGCTATCTTATCTGCACAATCAATCTAGATTAGCATGATATAACTTCACAACACATCAACTAAAAAATAAATAAGGTCATGATATCCATAACAGTAACTAGCTAGCATGTTCACATCATAACCTCATAAACAATTGTCATTCATGCATAACAATAATATATGCATAGTTAGACTAGATTAGTACAACCCAATATCTTTTTAGAAATTTGAATAAGCTGATATCTTATTCAGGAATTCTCCCCGATCACACACTAACATATTTTAACTTCATGCACAATACAAAATCTCTTCTACCATTGATCATTAATTGCGGAAATAAAAACAATCGCATGCGCACATTAAAACCATAAACAATCACACATATGAACACAATATTTCATGGGAAAGCTTAAATATGAAAACCCCCAACTATATGTATATTATATGTCATAGAGATCATGTAACAATCATTGTACAAAGCTCCTCACAAGCTCTCAGCACAACCTCCAATTTCTACACACTAATCAAGCTAGATCTAGCAAAACACATGCTCCAATCTCTGCCACCTCATAGCCAACCTCTATTGCGTAATCAATGCTGTAGGATGGCTCATTAAATAACTTTAACCACCTGGCTTGTACTGCGCAATTCTCATGGGCTTCTCCAATCACTGGTTGTTGCAAATATGCAACAGTATAGTCACAACTGATAGTTAACCTGCTCTTTCACCTATCTTTGCACTGGTCTCCATTGAAACTGTCCATGCACTGAAGTTAAATGATGTATTCTTTAGTTGATTAATGAGTTTATAATTAGTGAATTAATTAATAATTAATTCACACCACTCTACACTAGTGTATTAATCAATTAGAATAAATACAACTAGCTCAACTATGTTTAGATTAGTTAAACTGAACACAACTCCATTAACTCCTCAATCAACTCCACCAAACTCTGTCACATGAGTTCTAACTGAAGTATACATGCAATAGCTCCACTTAACCCTCAGGAATAGCGTAATTCCTTCTGTCAGCTCCTGTGCCACATCTGTGCACTTAACTGAAGTGCTCCAAGAGAATAAGATAATGTTTATAGTCCAAATATTATTAAGAGCTAATAATATTTGACATATCTATTTTTAGACTGGCAATCTAAAAATAGATTCTGCCCAGTATGTCTAAAAATAGAAGTCCATCTATTTTTTCCGACTTGACCAACCATCCACAAATAGCATCCTACAACTCATAGAACATGATCTATATGTCTAAAAATAGACATAGTCTAAAAATAGACTTTGCGCCAAAAATAGCCTGCGGGCCCACTTAGTGAAGGCGACTTCTTTCCACTAAGCTCATCATCTTGTTGCAATCTCAACACTCCCTCTCAAAAAGATAAGGATTATCTGCCACCCCTATCCTACCTCTGTGGTATTCTAATTTTCTCCTGGTGAGTGCCTTCGTCAAGATATCAGCATCCTTATCCTCCGTGGGAATGTATGAAAGTAACATGATCTTTCGCTGCACACAATCTCTGATATGATGATACCGGATGTCAATGTGTTTAGATCTATCATGAAATACTGGATTAACCTAGAGTTTAATGCAACTCTGATTATCACAATAAATCACAGTAGGATCTAAGTGTGAACCGAACAACCCGACGAGGATCTTCCTCATCCATATAGCCTCGCATGCAGCCAAAATCGCTGCCATATACTCAGCCTCTACTGAACTGAGTGCCACGGATCTTTGCTTCTTGCTGTACCAATAAATTGTTGTCGACCCGATACTAAAAATCCCTCCAGATGTGCTCTTTCTGTTCGTTGGGCTCCCTGCCCAATCTGCATCCGTGAAGCCACATAGCTTCACCTCATCCGAATGTCTATACCATAATCCATATCCCGATGTGCCTCTGAGATATCTCAATACATGCTTGCCTGCCTTCTAGTAGAGCTTGGTAGGCTTAACCATAGCTTGTGAAAGATGGTTAACAGCACAGCATATGTCGGGTCGTGTATTGACCAGATACATAAGCGACCCCACCAACTGTCGATAAACAGTGGCATCTACTACCTCCGCTAAAGTAGCATCCTCCTTCCTCCATCCACCAGGAAGAGGAGTATCAACAGGCTTGAAGCCATGCATGTTGAACTTCTCCAGTATCTCCTGGGCATACTTGCCTTGAGAAACAAACAGTCCATCACTGCGCTGCCAAATTTCCAATCCCAGGAAATAATGAAGGAGGCCCAAGTCCTTCATCTCAAACTCTCTAGCAAGATCCTCCTTGCATGAAAGTATCAATAGCTCATCACCTGTCAGAATCAAATCATCTATATAAAGTACAATGATCAGCAACTTACCCTCCACCACAATCTGGTATAGGTTAGGATCCGCCTCACTCTTGGAGAATCCAAGTCCGGTGAAATAACTGTCTATCCGTGTGTACCAAGCACGAGGTGCTTGTTTCAACCCATATAGCGCTCTCTTGAGCCTACACACATGCGAATCGCTGCTGAAGATCTCGAAACCTTCGGGTTGCTCTATGTACACCTCCTCTCGATCACTCCGGGTTAGTGAGCATGATCTTCACATCCATCGATGAATGTGCCACCCCATGCCCTTTGGAAGGCAAGAATCATTCCATGTGGAAGAATACCTTTGCGATAGGTGCAAGGTTTCCTCTAATCGATCCCCTCAATGCGCAGAAGCCTGAGGTATTAAATCTTCCCTTGTACTTCTCCACACTCCCGTCAGCCGCCTGCTTCACTTTGTAGATCCATCATGAACCCACCACTGATTTCCCCTCCGGTCGCGGGACAATCTCCCATGCACTGTTTCTGACAATCGAATCATACTCTTCCACCATGGCATCTACCCATGCGGGGTTCTCCACAGCTTCCTCGAAAGAGGATGGCTCTGTCACGACACATTTGCTCACAAGAGCCATATATCCAGTGTACCGGTCCGGTGACTGTCTCTGTCTGCGCTGTGCTGTAGGTGGTCCTACAACCTTCTACGCATCTTGAGCCAGCACTCAGCACGCAGTGTGCTTCTGCCCTCTGATGGTTGGCGCTGCATGAGTGGCCTCTTCCACTCCATGAACCTCCTCTTGTGGCTGATCCACATCTTGAGGCTCATCCTTAGGAACTAATAGCTCCTCATCTGCATGCAAGTGTGGCTCCCTCTCAAGTGAACACTTCATGGCTTTCTCCTCCTGAAATTTGATATCCCATCGCACAATAGTCTTGCGACTGTCTGGAAAATACACACGATGGTTGTGGGCCATATCAGTGTACCCCACAAATATCCCAACCTCTGCAGTCGGCTCCAGCTTCTTCCTAGCATCCTTCGTCACATGAATGTAAACAGGTGAGCCAAAAATCTTCAAATGAGAAATATCAGGCTTCTTACCATAAAATGCCTCTTCAGGTGTACTCATGCCAAGTACTCTATGAGGAAAACGGTTTTTCACATAAACTGCAGTGTTGCATGCCTCGGCCCACAAGTGTATGGGAAGGCCCTAATCATGCAACATCTCCTGTGTATCACCCATGATCGTTCTATTCTTTCTCTCCACGACCCCATTCTGCTGTGGGTTATGAGGCGCTCACAAACTCTCTTTGGATAATACACGCTACAAAATTCCATTATTCCTTGAATTCACAGAGATGAATTCACCACCATTTTCCTCTAGAGCCTTCCCTTGCTTCCCTGATTCTTTCTCAACCAGTGCCTTGAACTCACAGAACTTTGAGTATGTCTCGCTCTTCTTCTGCATGAAGAAGATCCAGCACTTACGAGAAAAATCATCAACAAATATCACATAGTACTTGTGCTTTGCTATCGAAGCTATTGAGAAAGGTCCACACACGTCTGTGTGAATTCTCTCAAGGATCGTCGTGGCACAACTATCCTTCTCGTGAAAGGTGGCTTTCACAAATTTTCCCAAGGTACATTCCTTGCACTGATCTGACTGCGCAAGAGTACCCTATGGAAGTCCAGTATAAATCTACTGCAGTATCTTCAAAGCTCCATGGTGAAGGTGGCCCAATATCCGGTGCCACAACTCACCATCATCCCGACTCACCACTCCTTCTGCCTTGCCTGCCATTGTTGCGCAACCATCTACCTGCAATTGATAAAGGTTCTTAACTCGAACCCCTATCCTCCGAGTCTCACCAGTTGCCTTACTGCGCAGGAAAGCCTTTCCCTCGCTAAAGACAACATCATATCCCTTGTATTCTAACATCGCCACAGAGATCAGATTCTTCTTCAATCCTGGAACATGCATCACTTCCTTCAATACGAACGGTTTACCAGACTCCCTTTCAAAGGAAATGGTACCGATACCGGTCGCACTGTATCTACCATCATCACCCATCTCTATGTGCACTCCAAGATCTTTCTCATCTAGATCAGTAAACAAATCTCGATCTCCTATCATGTGAAAAGACGCACCACTGTCAAGAAACCACACTGAACCCATCACACTTGAGACAAAGCATACGATCAGCGAAAAATCTAGCTCAAACTGTGAGGCTAAGGCCTCTCCAGCTGCAGATCCAGCAGCCTACTTATTTTTCTTCTTCTGTGGACAATTAGTGGCGTAATGTATGTGTTGGTGACAGTGAAAGCACTTCACCTTGGACATGTCCTGCTTCTTGCCTTTCGCACCGGATTGAGAAGCATTCTTCTTGCTCTTCCCCTTCCTTGCTTTGGCAGCCAAAGCACAATTTTCTTCATCTGAGTTCTTTGATGAAGATTCGTCCCTGGTACTCCGCCTTATCTCCTCTTACACAAGATCCAACCAAAGTCGCTCCCATCCTGGAAATTTATCCCGACCATTGACAGAGTCCTGATAGGAATGCCAACTCTTCGGAAGCCCAAGGAGAGCCAAGCTCACCAAGTCCTCGTCATCAACAGTAACCCCCACACTTCCTAGCTCATCCCTACATTGGATGAACTTCGTGAGGTACTTGGGCATACTGTCGCCTTTCTCCATTTTTATGTTTATGAGTTTATCCTTGAGCGCCAACTTCCTCTGGTCGCTCTTGCTTTGAAATAAATCTGTCAAAGCTTTCCACATCAAGAATGGAGAAGCCTTACCATGAAGGCTGGACACTATGTGATCCTTCACACCTTCCAACAAAATCCTTCTACACTTTGTTGTCTTCTTTTGCCATGCGTCAAGTACGGCAGCATCACTAGAAGTAGGTTTTGGAATTTCTGCATCTATGAACTCCTTCAACCCATTGTCATCCAGCACCGCGTCCATCCTGTCCTTCCATGCAATATAATTCGAGCTTCCCTCAAGGGCATACTCCAATCGCAATCCGTTGAAAGACATCTCAACTTCGACACCAAGAAAACACTATTGCAAATTCGAATTCCACCGACTTAAAAACTCAGCTGCTTCAATGTTTTGCAATTGCTCTGTCATTGATCAAAATAATGAACATGCTGTGAAGTTGAATGTGGTGTGATATATTATTGTTGTAGAATTCTCCTGATTTGGTTCTTGTGCTTTCATGTATTCCACATGTCTAACATGTCTCAACATTCTCTGACATCTCAGATGATGACTAAGAGCAATCTCCTTTTTGATAAACCAGCAAACAATCACATGGTTGTGTTTCCTTGGGAAAGCTTAAAGTTGAAAACCCCCAACTATATATATATTATATGTCATAGAGAACATGTAACAATCATTGTACAAAGCTCCTCACAAGCTCTCAGCACAACCTCCAATTGCTACACACTAATCAAGCTAGATCTAGCAAAACACATGCTCCAATCTCTGCCACCTGATAGCCAGCCTCTATTGCGTAATCAATGATGTAGGATGGCTCATTAAATAACTTGAACCACCTGGCTT
Source organism: Pinus albicaulis (assembly GCA_034641835.2). Lineage (NCBI taxonomy): Eukaryota > Viridiplantae > Streptophyta > Pinopsida > Pinales > Pinaceae > Pinus > Pinus albicaulis. Next base: position 874,454,761 of record CM076570.1, read on the forward strand.
GTACTATGCAATCCTCATGGGCTTCTCCAATCACTGGTTGTTGCAAATATGCAACAGTATAGTCACAACTGATAGTTAACCTGCTCTTTCACCTATCTCTGCACTGGTCTCCACTGAAACTGTCCATGCACTGAAGTTAACTGATGTATTCTTTAGTTGATTAATAAGTTTATAATTAGTGAATTAATTAATAATTAATTCACACCACTCTTCACTAGTGTATTAATCAGTTAGACTAAATACAACTAGTTCAACTATGTTTAGATTAGTTAAACTGAACACAAATCCATTAACTCCTCAATCAACTCCACCAAACTCTGTCACATGAGTTCTAACTGAAGTATCCATGCAATAGCTCCACTTAACCCTCAGGAATAGCATAATTCCTTCTGTCAGCTTCTGTGCCACATCTGTGCACTTAACTGAAGTGCTCCAAGAGAATAAGATAATGTTTAGAGTCCAAATATTATTAAGAGCTAATAATATTCGACATATCTATTTTTAGACTGGCAATCTAAAAATAGATTCCGCCCAATATGTCTAAAAATAAAAGTCCATATATTTTTTCCAACTTGACCAACCATCCACAAATAGCATCCTGCAACTCATAGAACATGATCCATATGTCTAAAAATAGACATAGTCTAAAAATAGACTTTGCGCCAAAAATAGCCTGCGGGCCCACTTAGTGAAGGCGACTTCTTTCCACTAAGCTCATCATCTTGTTGTAATCTCAAAAATATCACAACTATATCATATCATACATTAATGGCATGACCATAACCATCTGCATAGGCCAATCAAACTAGTATGGTACATATAACATCAAGATCTTAAATGAAATAACACTAATAATCAAACTAACATATACCAACAACAAGTTAATCATATAACATAATCATCAACAACATATAACATAATCATCAAGTTAATACCATGCATGACTAAACAACCCATGTATATATGATCACACTATTTGACTAACATCTATCATGTATGTGACCATAACATCAATATAATGAAAGACATACACATAACCGTAATGCATATAACTAAATTGATCAACTAGAATTTGTCATACATGTAACCGCAACAAGAATAAGATGACAAATGTGTATTTAAACCTAATTCATATAACAATCCATTAACTGACATACTTGCATGTCAATCATACAATACTTAAATGACAATATGATCTCACCACAAAGTCTAGTGTTGCAACTTCACTTCGATGATTTGCATATCCTGCTCTATCTTAACCAAAAAATTAGCATCATAACATATCAACAACATCATGATGACTTAAAATTCCTATAGTGACCTCATGGATAACAACTATAACCATGAAAATGCATGCATAAAAATCATAGAGAAACTAACATGCATAAAAAATGCATAACCAACATTCACTCATGATGATCACATCCAACAACAAACACCATCAACTTCCTCATGGAGACACAAATGAAAAAATGAACACCACCATGTATACGCAACAAGAACATAGTCCACAAACATAAATAACACATATGTAACTGACATCTATGCACGAAAAATACAGCACAATGCATAACCATTCATACACTCATGATGACACACTTCACAACAACAACACCCTCTTTCACATAGTGACATTACTACAACCATAATCGACACCATGCATATGCAACAAGCACATAGACCACAAGTATGATTAACACACGTGCAACCGACATGAATGCATGACCAACACACACCGCCCATCCAGTCTAAGAGGTGAAACATTCTCTGATATGACTCTGTAACAACCTCCTTCCATATCTACCCAAGTAATCGACTAACTAGGGAAAACATGTGACAAGAGGCTACTATGATCATATTCAACCTCCTAGAGGACCTTAAGGAAGTGGAACCGAAGAAAACATACCAAAGAAAATTTCCACATCAACAATAGAACTCCCAGGAGGCATCCCCACCACTAAAGTAACTAGCCCCTGGGTCCCACTGAGTTTTTAATCCACTTTACCCCTAGACGTATGCACAAGCCTGCATGCCTGTCTAGGAGGTTCTGAAAGCACGCATAAGGCTACATGCTAATTTCTAGGGAATGAAATACCCATATATGTGCCTGCATCCACGAGGTTTAAGACACTTTTTTCAGGACAGAGTCGAGGCCACTGCCCAAAACTCAATGACAATTTTAGGAATGAAATAACATAGTGAAACAATGATGTATTTTTAAAAACTATGGCAAGACCTAGACTGGACCCCTACGAGCCATGACTAGCATTTCGTCAAACGTATCACAAATATGTAATCTACAAGTGTAAACAAGAGATCTGAGAATCGCTAAGAAGCATTGTTCCCTTACATCATTAGCTACAGTATCAACTATTAGGTCATAGATACATTGTTTATTCATTTACAAATAAAAACATGAGGAGAGTCATACATCATCACTGTTATAAAAAATGCTCATAAACAACATAATAACAACAGAAATATCATGGATACATCAACCATATAATCCACATATAAGCCAACAAATTTACACATAAAAATCCAATGAAACAAATTTCTCATTAATGAATATAGAAACCAACCGGGGATTGGACTACCACGTTCCACCCGGCCATAGATTGGCTGAGTCAAATCTCACTTCAACTAATCACCCCCGTTCCATATTCCAAGCATCAATGTGGGACTCATAACCAAACAAAAAGAACCAAACAAGCATGGATTCTACCAGAGTTCTCCACCTACACCGTGAGGAATTTCACTGCCTCTTAGTCTCTTAAGATTTACTGTAATCCATAGTCCGATCCAGGGATCACTAGGCCCTACACCGAGACCCACTCTCTAGGATTTACCATAATCCACAGTTCGATCTAGGTATCACTAGTCCCTACAATGAGACCCACTTTCTGGGCTTTACTGTACATCCCATCCAGGGACTACTAGGCCCAAAGAAGAGCAATCCACCTCTTGCCTTTACCTTATATCCCGCCATTCACCGACAAAGATTGCTAGGCCCACTGAGGTGCATAATATTGGCTTTACCGCAACCCACAATCTAGTTCATGGGTCACTAGGCAAATTGATTTACCGCAATCCATAGTCTGGTTCAAGGATCACTAAGCCATGTGTTTGTCATTTTGGAGATCCACCTCAATCAACTTCGAATCCATCCAGCAATCCAAAACATGAAAACCAACCTCATCAATGCTATCTAGAAATGGTAAGGCTAGGCTGAAAACACTCTCACACCTGGAAAAACCCATGCCATGACAGGAAATAACCACATGTAATACCATGCATGCCAAATCTAGCAAGGAAATCACACATGCAAATCAACACATGCAAAGAATCCTATTGTAGCTACTTGATATTGTTCTTTCTTGCTTTGTCCTTCATGTCTCTTGCCTTCTTTGCCTTTCTTAATACAATGCCCAAGTGCTCCAAGAAAACTCTAAGTGCCCAAGAGTGTGTGAGAGAGAGAAATAATAATGAGAGAGCTCCAAAACTGACATTAGGGGAATTTTGAGGTCTAAAATGGGCCTCCTAAGAAAAATGTACAACCAAAATAAAATTTATAAGAACCAATTGGATTCAAGATGATGATGTCAACCATGGGGGGTGATTCACCATTTTTTAAGTAAAAGGGTAAAAAAATTAAAAAATAATAAAATAATAAAACTACTTTTTCAACTCATATTTTAAACTTATCTCCCAAAATTTTTACTCAAATTTCAAGCGGGAGTACTCATTGGATGCAAAATTTAATTCCTCATCCAAGGAGTACCCATGTTGCATAGTTTTGATGGACCCTACTACGTGAAAAATGAGAAATACCTGAAAAAACGTGATTGCCATCACGTTTTTCATGTATTTCTCCTTTTTCGTGTAGCAGGGTCCATCAAAAGTATGCAACATGGGTACTCCTTGGATGAGGAATTAAATTTTTCATCCAACGAGTACTCCCGCTCGAAATTTGAGTAAAAACTTTGGGAGATAAGTCTAAAATATGAGTTGAAAAAGTAGTTTTTTCTTTTCTCCCTCTAAAATTTGATGATGTCATCAAATCTTATTTGATTTTTTCCACTATTATTTTATAATTTCCTTAGGAGGACCATTTTAGACCTCAAAATTCCCCTAATGACTGAAAAATGGGTTTGAACCAAAGCTTGCCAACTGATCCTTAGAAGCCTTTTTATCAATGAGGCCTCTACTTTCTTCATTTTCCATTATTTTCCTTCATTTTCCTCCTCACATACAACCTGTGACCTTTCACCTCCATTTTCTTCTATTTTCCATTATTTTCATAAATAAATGCCAATAAATACCAATTTTCCTTTCCAAAGCCTTTTCCATTTCCTTTTCCAATTTCCTTTAGCCATAATAACAGAAATGAACACCCACTAGGATGTTTTTCCCAACATTCAACTTGGAATAAGTGTCCCAACAACCATGGTTATTATTTTTTCCTTTATTAAATTTTATTAGATGGAATTTTCACCAGGGTTGTTACATTTTTTGCACCACAAAAATTGACTTTTACTGTCATTTTGAAAAAATATTGAAAATTTACCTCGAAAAAAAAAGTGGTGATGCAAAATCAACACTTTCATTTTCAAACTGTTTTTTCATTTTTTTTTTGGGTTTTTTGGCTACATTTCTATTTTTGCGGTAATATTTCTCGTTTGATCGGTAACTTTGTTAAAGTTTTTTCATAGGAAAATATGAATGAACCATGCACATCATGGAAACTATAAGATATCGATCTTCCTTGATCTATGCAGAGTCATTGCAAAATTCAGAGAAATATATTTCTCTCGTGATTTTATTATTATTATTATCATTATCTAATTTTAAATTCACGACCAATCTAGACACAAAATTGGTGTATGAGAACCCCTTGTTTGTGGGACTAGGGACCCACCTCCACGCAACGATTTGACTGCTAAGTATACGAAGAAATACATACTCTACTCCCCTCTGGTTTTGAACCCGTGACCTCTTAGGAGGAAACACACACTCTTAACCATTAGGCCCACTCAACTTTCCTTAGATAATGCATCTGCAACATTGTTTTTCTCTTTTTAGATGTGAGAAAAGGCTAGCCTTTGAAAATTACCACTCAACATATTAATGTGCTTCATCCAATTTATGCACATGTGTGGTTCTAGAAAATACCGCGTTTTCATTGAGTCTATAACCACCTTGGAATATCCAAAGACATCAAAAGACTCATTTGATAACCATTTAACACAAAAAAATAACCCCCATAATGCTATAATCTCGGCACATGTATTAATGGTACCTGCCCCACAATACCAATTGAAATGGAAATATGATCTAGGCTCAATGAAAATGAATGCCCCACATACACATACATTTTTACAAGCCTCCCCATCGAAGAAACCCACAGGGAATATTTTTCAAACATCCACCTTTTTGAAAAATCTCTATGATGCCTTTATGGAAACATAGCCAATTTAATAGAAGTATGCAACAACCTTCCCACAAATATGCTTGATGTCCACAGTAGAATCCTAAAATATGTGAGCATTCATACTTCTTTAGATGTCCCAAAGGATGTAAAAAGGGAGACAGTGATATGCCTTGTTAATCGATATCCATTCAACTAAGTAGTCTTCAATTGAAATGGAATTCAACTAGGAAAAAAAGTGTAAGATATTCAAACACTCCATTCCAAATGGAAATCACAAATGGAAAATTAAGAAAGAGGTGACTCATGTCTTCCAAATAATTTTTGCACATCACACACCTCCTCGACCCAAGGAATCCTCTCTTGCAAATTTTGTCCCATGTTAAAATTTTGTTTTTCCACACCAACCAACCAAAAAAAAAACCAGTTTGAGAGGGATATTCCACTTCTATATTTTATGGAACCAACAGTGCTCTACCCTAGTTGATTATACCAATGAGATATAATTATAGACATCTTGCACCAAAATATAGCATGAAATAGATTTTCCATCCCATGAGAGGATGCCATCACTTTCAGGAAAAGTGATAGTCGCCATTGCTAAGTTATGAGCATACTGATCCCAAACACAATCCATCTCACCACTTATACCAAATTCCAAAGAGTGTGACCATAAAGGAGTTGTTGTGATGGACACGTTAGATACATATATTTGATTTAAAAAATAAATACCCAAATTATTGATATACCTTAATGTCGCAGTAGGAAATGTATGATCTCCATTAAACCTTTGATGGGATCCAATCCAATGTCTACCTAGGATCCTGATCCAATCTCACGTTGAATATTCCCAATCAACCATTGTTTATATATATATATATATATATATATATATATATATATATATATATATATATATATATATATATATATATATATATATATATATATATATATTGTTCTAGATGAAGGAAACCATAGATGGGAACTATGCCCCACATTTCACCCACTCCATGAGAGACTAGTTTTTCAAATATTTTTCTCTAATGATCATCTGCCATATTCCTGATCCATTTTTGTCATGCCATAGAATCTTTATTCTTAGTACCCAACCCAAAATTTTGATGTTTTTTAGACCCTATCCCCCAAAATATTTTAGAATAGAAATTTCCTCCATGATAGCAACATGAATTTTCCTGTCATTCTCAGATATCACCCAAATAAGATTTCAAATATATGAATTAAACATGTTAATGATGTGTTTGGGCATCAAATAAATATGCATCCAGTGTATCTAGATGCTCTGTAAAACTGACTGGACCAAAATAAATCTTCCCCAGAAGGTGAATCATTAGTATGATCATAGGGATAACGTTTGCCAAAAAATTTCTATCAACCAATTCTAGCTTTTGATACCACATTTATTTGGTTTCAAAATGAAACCGAGGTACTTGAACCCACTATCCATTTTTGTTGCCTCAACAACATTTTTTCATTTAAGTTCCATAATAAAGTCCTCACTTGGAACATCTGCAATAATAATGGATTAGGACTTAACCATATAAAGACCAGTAGCCTCTCCAAAGGAAAAAAATAATTTGATAAAATGTTCCCCATTAAGGTATCACAACCTCCCCAAGGATGATAAAATCATCCACAAATATAATATGAGTAATGGTTATGTTCTTTGTAATTTGACATCCAATAATGCAACCACAAGAGTGTAACTATGCAATCATCTGACTCATACCATCAATGACCAATAAAAACAAGAGTGGGGAGAGAGCACAACCTTTCCTTAAGCCTTGAGAAGCCTTGAAAAAATGAGTAGGAACCCCATTGCTTAAAACTGCAAAATTTATTTATGTGATACACACCATTATCTAATTAATAACATACACTGAAAGAACTATCTTATGCAATATCAATCTTAAATAGTCCCAATCTACATATTCAATGCTTTTATCAAATATAATTTCAATAAGCACACATTCATATTTTTTACTTTTATCAAGCATAAGAATTATTGTGCTATAGCCACCACATCGTGAATTTGACGATTCACTAGAAAGTAAAATTGTTCAGGTGAGATATATTTTGACAAAGATTGTTTTATCCTAGAGGCAATGATTTTTTAGATAATTTTATAAACAATATTACATAGCTAGTTAGTTCTATAATAAAAGAAGGAAGAAACATTAGAGACCTTTGGAATAAGTGTGATAAAGGTGGCATTAAAATCACCTTAGTTAGAACATGTGATCTAAGACTCCTTTGCCAACAATAGAATATTTGGCCCCGTGATGTCAAACAAATGAATGAAAGTTATATCGACCAACCATTCAAACCTGAGCTCTTTTCCCATGCCATGGATTTTAGAACTACTAATAATTATTCACAAATGAACTTTCAACCAACGAAATCGCTTTCCTCCTCATTGAACATTTTTTTATATAGCTGGACAATCTCCATTTGCTTCTCAAAATCCACCCCTTCTCTGGCACAATATTATTCCCCAAAGAAACATACTTCTTTATGTTGAATATCATTTGTAGAAGAAATATTCCTTCCCTCTCCATCCTTTAGATCCAAAATACAGTTCTCACTTCTCCATTTTGAGGAAAAGTTATGATAAAATTCATATTTTTGTCACCTCTTGTTACCCATATCACACAAATTTTTAGCCACCATTCCTCTTCCTGAAGCTTGAGGATATCCCTTTTGTTCCCTTCAAGGGCAAGTGTTCTTTGTTATTGAGAATTAGAGAAATAACTTGTACCTATTGGATCTTGAAGCTCCTTTAGAATTTTCTCAATGTCGATTTGTTCATTTAAATTTATTCTCATTTTATTCCACTCACAAATCTTCACAATTTTTTTCAAACAAATAAGATTTTGACATACTCGTACCATTTTGGAGGGCCCTTAAATTGTAGCCTTCTTAGCCCATGTATCATGGACCAAACTATAAAATTGAAAGTCCTTCAACCAAGAATTATTAAATTTAAATGGAAAACCATGTCTGTCGCAATCCCACCACCAATGTAGGAAGATGGGATCGTGATCTGACATGCATGGAGGGAAAACCCATGAACGTATCATGCCAAGATGGAATGCAATGGATTCTTGTACCAGGAAGTGGTCCAACAACTTAAAAATTCCCTCAACCCCACTACGACCATTTCACCAAGTAGGGAGCTTAGGGATTGGTAAGATATCCACTAAGTTTTTTTTCCCAAATAGATCTTTAAATAAATCTCCCAACTAGTATAGTTTGCATTTGTGCCCCATATTTCGTTAGCTACCATAGTCAAATTTAATTCGCTAGCCAATATGAGGGATCTAATTTTCAACAGACCACAAAAGTCCATACGATCCCAAAAAACATGCCCGGATGCATATGGACCATACATATTTATAATATGAATCTACATCTTGGATCCCCTAGAAAACCCCAACAATATAATTCCTAAAAAATATTTTTAATCTCAAAAATTAATAATACGAGGGTTCCATATTGCAGCAAAAACACCATATATTACAGTGGCACTCATAGAACATACCCTCCAACCTGGGCATATTTTCAAAGTGTATTCTTATGCTTTCTCCTTAGGCACCATGGTCTCCTGAATTAGGACAATTGTAGGCCTTTGAACATTTATCAAATGTTGCAGGGAGATTCTCTTAGAGGTACTAACCAAGCACTAAATATTACAAGACATTATTTTAATGAGGGAAAAATGTATTCAAGGGAAAAATCTCCAAGGGATTGAGGGATAGATACCGTAGAGGAAGAATCAATTGGAGGGTCTAAAGTCTCCATGAAATTAGCGACCAAGGTTGTAAAGGTAGGATCATTAGATGATAACTTATTATGTTTAAGTATTTGCTTCCTTCGAACATAGACATTCTGCTGCGAATTTGGGTTGATGTATAGATGTCCCAAGGAGAAAAAAAAGGATTTAATGGATAGAGGCTCTAATTCAATATCTGAATCGTGTTTCAAATACGTTAGATCACTACCCAAAGAGATTGGAGAGAGAGACTCTGGAAATGATCGAAAGGATATATTAGAAGCTTTATTATCAACATGAGGGATAGATAACCCAACCCCTCAAATTTACATCCAAGTAGATAGTCAAAGAGTCCAACAGACTCGAATGAGAAAGAAATAGAGAGGAAAAAATGGTTGACACCCTAGAATTTCAGACCGAATTACAGGATTTATATGTGTCAAAAATTTTATCCATGTTATTATTAGGATCAATAACTATTTGAGAAATATTCAGGTCTAAAATAGACCTCCTACAGAATATCATAAAATAATAGTGGAAATAATAAATAAGATTATACTACATTATCAAATTTTAAAAGGAAAAAAGGAAAAACTATTTTTTCAACTTATCTCCCTACAGTTTTACTCAAATTTCAAGTAAGATCACTTTTTGGATGCAAAATTTAATCCAAGGGGCACCCATGTTGCATACTTTCGATGGACCTTGGTACATGAAAAAATGTGATTGCAATCACATTTTTCATATAGCAGGGTCCCTCAAAAGTAAGCAATATGGGTGCTCTTTGGATGAAGAATTAAATTTCGCATCCTACAAGTGCTCTCACTTGAAATTTGAGTAAAACCATAGGGAGATAAGTTGAAAATAAGAGTAAAAAAATTAGCTTTTTTTTTTTTTTTTTTTTTACACCAAAAATGGTGAATCATCCCCCATGGTCAACATCATCAACTTGAATCCTATTTTTTCTTATAAAGTTTATTTTGGTTTTCACATTTTTTTTAGGCTCATTTTTTACCTTGAAATTTATCTAATGGTAAGAATCCACCTTCATATCGAGAACATCAACAAAAGATATAATAGTGGGAGATAAATCGATATCATGTTCCATACCTAGACCATATTGTAGATATTTTTCTGAATTCCTATATGATGGCACATCCAAATGTAAGTTCACAACATTTTTATGCATCTATATTTTCCTCGAACGATGATGATAATTACTCATGCCTCCAAAAAATTGTGAGCATGAATTAAGAAGGTGCCCTGTCTCATGGCAGACCAAGCAGTGGAAAGGGATGCAGGTGCAGTGCTTCCCAAAACTAAGTGACACATAAATTTTATTAATAAAAATCAAACTCCAAAGCTTCAACATTACAAATGATTACATGACTATTTATTTAGGATGGAAGCATCCTCTCAAATCTCTTCAAGACAAACTTCTTCCTAGATATTTGGAGGAAGTTGTGAATTATCCTCTCAACTTTAGGAATACTATCCTAACTTCCTAATCTCCTAATTAATTCTACAATGACTCATAAAATCTAGAAAATTATAGATTTCTCAATTTAAATAATTAGAACAAATAAAATATGTGATGCTCCTACATCAAATGCCCCATAAATCTAGATGCTGACAAAAAGAGGAAGATCCTCATATCAGGCCAATTTCTGTCGGTAAGCTACCAAATAAGTCTAATTCAATCAAGACCAAGGCTATGCACTTGTCCAAACTCCCATGTTTCTCTCCTCCAAGTAGGTGAATTCTCCGACAACATCCCTAATTTCCTTAATGGCTAGTCACGACAAAAGCTCCAAGGTGAGCCTGAACAACTTCATCCACACCAATTTCTACCCTAGGACTACAATGAGAGGATTGAAGAGCTTTCCAGATTATCCACAATATTAAATAACATTTGTCGATGTTTCAAATCCCAAAGAGGATCCATCTTCGGGACATGTTTTTGAATGAAGGATTAAAAGAAGGGATTTAGGTTAGGAATTAATAATGAAGAATAATAAAAAGAGCTGAAAATAAGTAATAATAATAATTAAAATTGATAATTAACATATTATTCTGATTTATTATTATTTTATTATTTTATAAACTTTTTAATTTTTTTATGTTAATAATTTATTTTATTTTAGTAATTTTTTTTAATATTATAAACTAATTTTAATTTAATAAATATTATATTTAATATTATTAATTTAATTAATAATATCCAATTATTACTAAATTAGAACTAATAATATTTAATTTAGAATCTAACTAACTTAAAATCCTAATTTTTTTTAATCTGAGTTGGTTAGGATAAGTAATAATTAATATAATTAATAATCAATATTTTAATATATTATTGTTATAATTAATAAAATAAGATAATACCCTAACTAATAAATAAAATAAAATGAAATTAATACAAATAAACTAATTATTTACTAATTAATATTAACATTTATTTATTGGAAGAAATAAATAAATATTAATAAATTTAAATAATTATTTATTTATTTTCATTTTATTTTATAATTAATAATTTTATTAATTAATTAATTAAATTTAATTTTATCTTTATTTTGTTAGGATTTATATTAGGATTATTTTAGTTTTATGTTTAAAACCGTAGGTGCTAATAATTATCCTTATTAATTGTAAATAAAAATTAATTAATAAGGATAATTATTAAAACTAAATAATTTAATTATTTAAAACTACAGTTGAAAGTTAAAATGCCTAAACCCTAGAATTTGATAGAAGAGAAACAAACGTGAGAAACAAACCTGAGATACTATACCTAAGATACTATACTTGGGAGGATGGCTAACTTGAGGAACAAATTTGTCGAATAAGAGGCCGCCAATTGTCGTTGATTTCACATCCTCCATCCCTATTGAGGTTATAAGGATGTTTTATAATGGGCCTCTCTAATTTTCCTTCTTCAATAGTGCTCCTCTCTGGAAATGATCTATCATCCTCTAGATGCAAATGATGCTTAGTTTTCGAGGAGTGTTCTGCAAGGTTTGAGGTGCGAGATCTCTCATTCTTAATATCGGCTCCATGTTCTTTAGGTCGTCTTTGTAGCGAACACCCGGTTTCACCAATATAAATTTTCCCGCATGAACAATCAATCTTGTAAACTCCTTTAAGTTGTTCATGGCTTATACTAACTTTAACTGATCGCATTCTTTGTCTTATTTTTCCTGCAGGTGAAATTTAAGCGAAAATGTCCTTCCTCCACAGAACCCTGATGATTTTATTAGTAACAACCTTGATGTATGGTAGAAAAACCCTACCACCATTTTCCTGAATTCCCTAGCACTTCTGAGACTGGACTAAACACTCAGCTCTTTTTAGGGCTTTTTGATATCTTCTTCTTTATAACCTATACCCCTAAATACAGATGACAAGTGATTAATTTCATTGCTAAGGTGCTCTGCATCAAATATCCTCATGGCTCTACCAGCAAGAGTATTAAGGAAACCAAAATTTTGAGTTGGATGATGGTAAGACTCAGCATGAAGATAGCTATCAGTATGAGTTTTATTTCTAAATACCTAATGCCCTAGTGTTCCATAATCCTTCCTGGTAACAAGAAAATCCAAAAAAGGAATGCTCTTGTTTTCTTCAACCTCCATAGTAAACTTAATTTATGAGGAAATTGAGTTAAGGTGATTAAAATCTCTCTCAATATTTTCCTTCCCATGAGTCCAATTTATGTTGGTGTCGTCTACAAATATTTTCCACCAAACTCGTTTTAAGGGAGAGGAGGCAAGGGCCTTATTCTCAAAGTGCTCCATATATAATTTGGCCACACTAGGAGATAGCAGAGATCCCAATGAGAGGATTAAATCCCATCTTCCAACATTTTAACAATAGAAAAATTATACCCTTAACCCAGGGCAAAGCAATGAAACTAATACATATAGGACTAAATTGGGACGACATATTACAACAATATGGCCCATATTATCACAAAGGTCAAGAAAAATGTCATTTTTAAAAGTTTTGTGCCTATGTTCATCGCAATTACAATGGAATATTTTTCGTGTGTCGTAATTGCAATGTATGATTTATAAGGCATCACAATTGAGACGAAAAATTTTGTTCATCACAAGCGAGACAAACTATGTCCGATGTGGAATGGCGATGAACTGCATCTGTTGACACAATTTTGATGACCGATGTTTTTTTTTGCACCTCAAGGTTAATTTGATTGTTTATTTAACTAGTCATATTTTAATCTGAATAGTCATCTAATGTTGTAATTGCAACGATAAATAAATATATAAATATCCCACATGTAAGATATGTTGCAACATATTTGCTATAACTACAATAATTCTGAAAGGTTATAAGGTATTTTTTTGCGAGCGAAAAATAGATTTTGTTTTATATAATTGCTTTGTGGTTGTAGGAAGAATGTAAGAAAAATTAGATAGGGAAATAATCAACAAGGGGTCAATGATGGATAATGTTATTTCCCTTGCAATCTTGCAGGTGCAGACGTCTGTGGAGAATTTCATATGAAACAACTGATAGACATTATAGGAAGAATCAAAAGATTTAAAGGGGGAACGTATATCATACGATGGTAAGATTTATTCTCGTTTGTTATATATATATATATATATATATATATATATATATATATATATATATATATATATATATATATATATATATCATATTTTTAATTTTATTTTTTTGTAGACTGATTATTTCACATGATTTTTTGAAATTATTATAAAGTCAAGGTGGCCCCCTAGGTACTGTGATTTGAATATTACACCAAATATTAGTGCTAGACATGATTTTCTACAAGTTGAAGAAGATGGAGTGAATATTGAAGCTCAAGATAATTATCATATGCAAGAAGATGACATTAATAACATAGTTCCAGATGATGAGAAAAATCAATTGATCCAAGACGTGCTTGGCGATGAGAGAGAAGATGCTTTTTTGTGATGATGAACATGTGCTAGAAAAGGCAAAAAAATGACTTTATGAAGGCTCAAGGGAAAATATTCTCTCTGCTACATTATTGTTGGTGAACTTAAAGGTTTTGAATGGTTTTTCAAACAATTGTATGACACAAATCCTAAGGTATAATGTAATATGTTTCATCACATGAAAAAAAGTTTTTTTTTCCTTTTTTTGTGTTAATTAATGTGTAAAATAATAATGCAATATTTATGATTAATATTGTTTACACTAACTAGTAATTTTTTATGTTGCACTAGATTGTTAGGTGAATTTTTGTTACCATTACCAAATGAGTTACCATGCACATACCAAGATTTATGTGCTATTATGAAATAAATTGGAATGGAGTATCAAGTTATAAATGCATGTCCTAATGATCATATTATATATTAGGTACAACATGCATCGAAAAAAAAATTCTCTAATGTAACACCAATATATATCGAACTGATCAAATAACAAAAAAGGTGCGTCAAAAGGTTCTTCATCATATTCCCATAATTCCACCTTTGAAATGATTGTTCACGAGTGAAAGCATATCAAAGTTTATGGATTAACATGCACAGAAGAAAAGTGAACTTATTATTTCCTTCGAATGCCTGCATATGGTTATGCATTTAAGGAAATTGAGGAAAAATGGTTGCATTTTAAAGATGAAACTTGTAATGTTAGGATTTCACTGGCAACTGACTGTGTTAATCCATTTGGAATGCTCAAGTTTATTTACTTAGTGTGGCCTATTTCTGTTATCAACAATAACCTTCCTCCTTGGATGTCAATAAAGAGGAAGCACATTATGTTGACAATGAATGTTCCAAGTATTTGTTTACATTAATTTTTTTAATATTGTAACATTGCATTTGTCTTGTTTGTTGCATAACATGTTATATTTATTTATTTACTTATATGTATATAACATAGTAGTAGTTATGTGTAATTTCAAACAATATCGTAAGTACCAAGTTAAATTAATGAATGTATATATCGAACCTATAGAAGACTTAAAACTGCCAATTCCTTCAATATACAGGTCTTCTATAGGACTGTAAATTCCTTTGGCTATGCAACACCCTTCCATTTCATCCTTTTTCTACCAAACCCCAAGTAAGCCATGCAATCCAACTAACATGGAATAAACAAAAAACACATAGACAAGAAAATAATCAAAGCCATCAATCATAGAAGAAAGACACATAATACTTATATTTTGCAAATAATAAACCCCTTCTTAATTCATGGACTAAATGCATCCAATTTATCAGCTTCATCCTACAATCTTGTAAGACAACCTCAATCACATCGTCATGTAAAATTTAGGGTCTCAATTTATTTATAGCAGAAGCAATCAATCCTAGGGTACAAAGCTTAGATTCTTCTAATTCAACCCCTTGCTAGAGTTCAGATATAAAGATACTCAAATAATCAATACATTTTATTTTAACTTCCTCTCAACTCACTAGGGTTCTAAATTAGCAGGATCCCAAATGACAAGACCCTAGATTCAATAATCAAACAATAGATGTAATTTACATCATCTTAAGCAATCAGGCTCAATATATGTATTTTTTAACAGAGTCGGTTGCTATTTTGTATTCCAAAAAAGAGGAAACGCTCCTTGATTACATGCTAGAGTGCTTGTGGTGCAATAGAGGAAGTAGCTACAGCAAAATGCTACATCTTCTTTGCTTCTATTGTTCAGGAAGAACTAAAATACATACAATGCATAGATGCGTACAAACTGGGATAAAAGAAAGAAAAACTTAAAAGGCATGCTTAATTATGGAAGAGGAGATCAATCAATGATGATATGGCGCCCTGTCGAGGCATCCGTGTTGTCCTCATTACCAGCATTCCTCACATTGTTGGAGCTGAAGCTAGGAGCTGTGCGCTTCTCCAAGATGTATTTGAGTATTTGAACTGATTCTTCAGTGTGAGCACACCGATTGGAGAGCGCATTATACTGATTTTGGAGTGCAGTAACCCTCTAGAGGAAAACATTAACATCTACTTCATGCTTTCTTCTGAGATCTTAACTTCTGTTTCCAGATTTGCATCGAGGATTTTTTGATGAGCCCAGACTTGTTCCAGCTCCGCTTGCAGATCCGCGCAGTGAAGACAATCTTCGCTGCGAGCCATACTAATGGCGAAGAAGGGGCAGAAGGATAACACAGGTTCAGTAGAGAGTGGGGATTTGAGAAGAGCAGAGGCCAAAAAAACGTTGTGCTGAGGCACGAGAGGGGAGAGTGCCAGATTAGCAGAGAGGAGAGGTGGAGCGCAAGACAGAAGGCTAGGAAAGGGAGTGAAGGGGAAATCCCAAGGAACAATCAGAAGATCTCTGTAGAGGGGGAAATTACCACGATCACAGTGAGCAAGGGGATGCCTGAGGATGCGGGGATTAGGTGAATAAATAGGACAGTGTAAGGGGAGGGAGGCAGCTCGGGGGGAGACCCAAAGAGATAAGGTCACAGGGAAGCGAATGGTGGGAGTACGTAATGTTCTGAAGAGCACAGAGAATTATGTGGGAGGGATCCCAATATATCTTGAGGCTGTATGTGATAAGATCATGGTAGAGGCATAAGATATGTGGCATTATTGCAAAAAATTTGCCCCGATATTCGAGAAAAAGCTCTGTTTGCTAGTTGATCAGCATCCTTATTGTTTCTTTGAAGGATGTGATAGAAGGTTGTTCCTTCCATGCTTTTTAAGAGGCTGCAACATCTGCTGATTGTCTGATGGAGAGCTATGTTGATTATTGGTCGAACATGGTTCATCATATTGATGATAATGGAAAAATCACCAAAAACCATAGCGTTAGAAATGTTGAGCTTTTTTAGCTGATATAAACCTTGGAGGAGGGAAAATGCCTTCGCTCTGTTGTTGGAGAGGGTGCCAAGACCCCATTCAAATGAGGCAAGAATGCTACCATTTTCATTTCTGATGATGCCTCCCGTACCTTCCATGCCCGGATTCATTTTTTGTGCTCCATTGAAAAAGAGAGAAGGTCTTGTGCAATTGTTTATCCATTCGGTGAAGTCCTTATATTTAAGTTGAACTTCCATCTTGTGTCTTTTCCAGAGGGCTGATTTGGAGGGGGCTTAAAGTTGTCAGTTCTGTCCCAAAGGTTGCCGAGGAAACTCCTTTCCTCCACACAAAGTTCGTTGAATTCGATTTTACTATTGCATTTGGAGGATATTATTTCAAGAGTAAGGCTCCAAGATTTGTTGCAAACTTTCCTAAAATAAGGTTCTTTGTCACTAAATATCTTCCTGTTCCTAGTGAGCCAAATGTTCCATAAGAGCACATAGGGCAGAGTGTCCCAGACCCTCCTCGCCATATTGATCTTCTTTTTCCCCCATGGGTAATTTCTCTTCCAAGTTTGGATTACCTTAGCTATGGTGCCTTGTTGCTCCCAAAGAGGCTGATAGGATGGGATTAGTTCAATATAGCAACGTGCAGCAAAAGGGCAACAGATGAAGAGATGGAATGTTGTCTCTTCAGCACCTTGAAAGTTGGGGCACATTGATGGACCGAACACACCTCTTTTCTTGAGATTTTCTGAAGTTATAATTTTCCCTTTCAGGAGCGTCCATGTGAAGATCTTGATCTTGGGGATAATTTCTGATTTCCACACCGCTTTCCAATTGGGCCAAATAGTTGTGGGGTAATAGTCACTGCAGAGTTGCTTATAGGCTGCTTTAATGGAATATGTTGAGCCAGAGGGATCCCAACAAAAGCCATCAATGCTGCCTTTTTATAAGGGAGCATCACCATAGAGGTGATTTTGAAGGTTGCAAAGATCATCTTCCAAATGAGCAAGGACTTTGGGAAAGTTCCAACCAATCCAGTTTTGGGAGTGGTCATCCCATTTAGAAAAATGGCTTAAGAGGCTAAGGCCCAAATTACTAAAATGAGAGAGGATGCACTGGGTACCAGGCCTGTCCAAGATGGGACTTTGCCCCATAATTCTATCTTTACCAACATTAATAGAGTTATCCCCCATGGGAACTTTAGAGAGATTCTAGGCTAAAAAAGGATTGGATTTCTTGCAGAGGACCCAGATTTTAGAGCAAGGTCTATTAGGGATGTCATGGTCTAGAAGATGCTGTCAGGGAGAATTAAGGTATTTGACCTCTAAGACTATTTTCCACCATGCTTGATTCCCACTGATTAATATCCATACAATATTCCCTCCAAAAGCTCTGCTCAGAAGCTTGGGAGAGTGAACTCCAATCCCTCCATGTTCATGATCTTGGATTACTTGTCTCCACTTGACAAGATTATATTTTTTCTTCTCATTTTTTCCACCTTGCCAGAGAAAGTGTCTAAGGATAGCTTCAAATTTGAGATGGATGATAGTAGGGGCTTGAAGGAGGGTGAATTGATACAAGGGCAGAGATGAGAGACCTGATTTGAGGAGAAAAATGCGCCCTGCAAGATTTAGCAATGAGGATCCCCATTGTTTCACTTTTCTCTTCATTTTGTCTATGGTAATATTCCATACTTCTGCCTTTAAAGGGCCAGCACTAACAGGCATGCCCGAGTAAGTGAAGTGGTCCCAATTTAGATTGCAAGGGACTCCAAAAATATTAGCAATGCTATGGATGGTTTGGTTGGTGGCATTCCAACCATAAATGAAATTTTTTTGGAAATTAATCAAGCCTTTGAAATAGAGCATGAATGTTTCTAGGACAATTTTAAATCGTTGGGAAATTATATTAGATGCTCCTCCCATCAGAGGAGTATCATCTGCAAATTGAGAGTGGTTCATATTTTTTACATCGTTGCCGAATTTGATGCCCATGATAAGACCATATCACCCCATATGATCCAAGGCCCTACTAAAGGATTCCGCCATGAGGATAAAAAGGTAGGGGGAAAGAGGGCATCCTTGTCTAAGTCCTCAGGAATATTGAAAGGAGGGTGTTGGTATGCCATTGAAAAGTGGAGAGATCCAAGGGCCAGAGATGAAAGAGTTAATAAGGGCAAGGAAGTTTGGATCAAAGCCCATTTTATTGAGCACAACAGAGAGGAAAGAGTGTCTGACCCTGTCCAAGGCATTAGCAAGATCGAGCTTGAGGATAATTTTTTTTCATTTCGAGAAATGCTTGAGTGGATGGCTTCTTGAACAAGGAGGATAGAGTTAGTAATTTGCCTTTGGGAGATGAAGCCTCCTTGATTTTCCAAAATGAGGTTGTGGAGATGGGGTTTGAGGCACATGGTGAGGATTTTAGTGATGATTTTGTAGGAGGAGTTGCAGAGGGAGACGGGTCTAAATCTAGAGAAGGAGGAGGGAAAATTTTCTTTGGGGATAAGGGCCAGGAAGGTAGAGTTGGTGTAGCCCCCAATTTCTTCTTCCTTTGAGTCCATTGTATCATTTTGACAAGATCCTTTTTTATGAGATCTCAATATTTTTTGTAGAAACTGATAGAGAACCCATCTAGTCCAGGGGCTTTGTCCGGCTGCAAGGCCCAAATTTCTTTTTGGACTTCTTCTTCGTCAATCTCTTTGTTGAATGCAGTATTCATCTCCTCTGTAATCATGGCTGGTAGATATTGTAATAGATCTGAGTAATCTTCAAACATTTTTGTCTCTGTTAGAAGACCTTTGTAATGCATGGTGGCAACAACTTTAATTAACTCTTGATATGTCTGAATTTTACCTTCCGCATCAATGATGGAGGAAATATTGTTCCTGGTTTTTCGAATAGTGGCTTGTTTGTGAAAGAAGGAAGTATTCTTATCACCTGCTTGAAGCCACAGATTTCTGGATTTGACTCTCCACTTATCCTCTTCTTTTCTATTGGCTCTGAAGAGATGCCAGTATAGATATTTTTCCTGATTGGAGCGATCTTGGTTAGGGAAATGTAGGTCGATACAGCTGTGGACAATGTCCAACTTGGATTTGATTTCAAGCTTGGTATTTTAGGGCTCCTTATAATGAATTTTGGCCCAATCCTTCAAGGCCAATTTGGTTTTTTTTTAACTTGGTTTCCTAGATGAAGGAGGGATAACCTTCAATGTGCTACATCCAAGTATTACGAATCAGTTGCCTTGCTTTTGGGATATCGTTCCAGAGAAGACTATATTTGAAGGGTATGGAGCCAAGAGAGCGATGGTCACCAAAAGTGAGGGTGATGGGTCAGTGATCAGAGGCAAAAAAGGAGAGAATGTTGGCAGAGGCGATGGAGTAATATGAGAGGAGTGTGACAGCAACAAGGATTATGTCAAGCCTCTCCATGATATTTCCTCTCCCAATTCTTCTGTTGCTCCAAGTATATCTACGGTTTTTTGGAGCGATATCAACCAGCTCATGGTCTTGCATCATGACTTCTAGCTGATCTCGAGAAGGATTCGGATTAAAACAACCTCCCCTTTTCTCGTTTGCATGTAGAATTAAGTTGAAATCTCCTCCCATAATAGTGTTGTTGTTGTCTTCATTATCTATGTCTACTTTAAGAGAGTTCCAACATAGTTCTTTGTCCCTATAATGATTAGGGCCATGTACATTGTGAACAGTAATTTATTTTTGATCTTTATTGCTTTCAAGAACCACTTTGATCCAGTTCTGGGTTGCTATAGTGTTTTTGTGTTTCCAATTGCTGTGGCTCCAAAGGGTGGCCAACCCACCAGAGGCTCCCCTTGATTCAGTTTGGGTGCCATCATAGTGCTTAATTTTTTCCATTATTTTCTTCATTTCAAGGTCTCCCTACTTTGTTCCATGTAGGAGAATAATATCTAGTTTTTCTTGATTTATTAAGTCTCTTAGGGCTGCTATTTTGGAGGGGTTCCCTAGACCCCTGCAGTTCCATGAGAGGACTTTCATCATTGCAAAAAAGCAGATTGGAGAACTGATTTCCCTCCTTGGTCCTTTTTCCCTATATTTTTTCTATTCTGCCCCAATATATAGGTTGCTATAGGGTTCTGAGTTCCAAGTGCTATTTCCTTTTGTGCATTTTCATCACAATGCTACTTTGATGATTTCCTTCCAGTGCCATGTTTTTTAGTGTTTTCTAGCATTGCACCATGTTCCTTCACAGAGTTTCTTGTGATTCGGACTGAAGAAGGATCGGAGGAGGAGGAATGAGGTTCAGGGATGGTGGGAGAGGGGAAAGGAGAGGCAAGCTAGGAGGGAGTGGAAAGAAGGGGGGGATCCTCATCTGGAGGGGAAATAGAGGAGAAGGGATTGGAGAGATCTAGCGAAGGGTTGGAGGGAGGAGTGGGGGAAGCATTAGCTTGATGAGATGAATCCGGGATCTTGAGAGAAGATGAGGAGGGCGGGTCAGATTTAGGAGGGGGCACTGAGGTGGTGTTACTCTTGGGATTAGAAGAGGACTTCTTTTTCTTGATAGTTTCCCATTGCGAATCAGTATTCGTGCTTTCAATATCAATAATTTTTGAAAAACGATTTTCAAAGTGACCATATTCGTGACATACCTTGCATTTAAACGAGATTTTTTCATAGTAAAGTTGCTGGATATGCGTCCATTCATCAAATTTTAGCTTGATTTCTTCAGGGAGACCTTTGCCCAGATCCACCTCAACAAAGATCCTAGCGCAGGCTTGCATGTTATCCTTTGGCTCACTTCGGTTTATGAATTTTCCTACTGCATTTCCAATGGCTCGAACATAATCATCCTCCCAACAATGCAAGGGGAGGTGCAGAAGGCGCACCCAAACAGGAACAACATTTGGTACATCTAATTATGGATCAAAATCCGGTATCCATTTGTTAAGGTACAAGCCCCTAGTGTCCATAAAATAAGGTCCATTCCTGAAGATCAGGTCTTTATCTTCTTTCGTCTCGAAATGAAGGTGAAATAGCCTCTACCATAGAAATGAATGGATATTTTATCGTTGATCTTGTTTGACAGTTGTGCTCGAACCATTTTTGCATAGTATTTGACGAGGGCTAGAGTCCAGTAAATTGAAAAATGAGGCACTTCTCAGCAAGATAAAGGGTAGCCATGCATGGGATAGAAGGTGGAAGGGCTACCTCTTGGATGCATCGAAGCTTTTCACAAATTTCGGAATGCAAATGGGCCCTGGGGGCGAGAGGATCAAAAAGGGGGATTGGGTCCAAAATAGAGAATACCTGGAAGCCTAATTAGGAAGAGCGACCTCACGGGGAGGACTGCGGAGGGGGGGGCCGCGCGCACTCAAGCAAGAGGGCGACAAACGACATCTAAGTGCAATGAGAAAAACGTAAACCAGGAGCTCGCAACAAAAGAGTGCCAATGGACTCCAATATACGAAGACTATCAATACTTGATCAAATCAAGGGCGGGAAATACTTATCCTTTCAAGAAAATTAAGCTCCTCTTAAACTCGAGCTACATGATCATTTTTCACCATCTACCATTCCCAAGAGGTAGGGTCTCTTTAAAAATCAATGAAGGTTTCCTTAATCATACTTTGCAAGGGTCAATAACCAAATCCCCAGAACCTGCCAATCTATCAAAATTACAAGTTCTAATAGAATGCATAAGTTAGTTACTGTAGAAATTCATTGTAGATTCAAATTTCTAATTGTAATTTACTAAAACAATAGACTTGAATCTACTCTACTCATCAACAAAAAAATTTTAAACGATCGCGAAATAACGAAGCATACAAGAGAAAGAATTCAATCAACAAATTACACGACGATTTCCAGGGGAAATCCAAAACTAAAAACCTCTCTATCTGTATATTGCATTAGTCAGAAAATATAATAATATTACAATTCTTTGCTCTAGCCCGAGCAACCTATGCACTATCTCTATCTGCCTCACTGCTTCCTAGACAAGCCTTGGCCAATAATTAACCAATTTTTTGCTTTCTCGAGTCCCTATTTTATTGCGCTATTTACTTGGGAATTATCCCCTATTAATAAGGGAATTAATTTCTCATCCATGAATACAAAATCCATTATACTCCTTCTTCTGTCTGCATGCACCACCTGTACAATTTACATGATTATATAACTGACAGTACACTGCCCTTGATCTCCAATCTCATCTGGGTAACTCATAGATCACACATGCATGAGTTATTTGTGGTTGATTTATCAGTTAAATGGTTGATCACATAGTACACACCTAGTTGGCGTTGGAATCAACACTTGGACTGCATTAAGCGTATGACCAGACACATCCTAAACTCTAAGGAAATTTAATGATTTGTTTTATGAGATTGGTAGGTGGTTTAAAATCTTATTCACTAAAAAGAGAATTCAGTCAAATGCACAATTCTAATAATGAGGGTATTGGATCATGATGTGGTAGCAAAGAGTGGGTTTGGAGCCTATGAGGAGAAGAAAATTTAAAATGAGAGAAGAAACTTAGTAGGTCTACAAAGAAAAAATCTACTGAATTTGGTAGAAATTAACACAAGTAGCAGTTTAACAATATTTCATCAAGAGAAATCTATTTCTAGTCTTACAATATTCTCACTGAAATATTATAAAATATAACTGTCACGAGTGATGCTCTTTCCATTATTATTATATATATTTTACCAAGTAAGCTCAGTGTGTGAGACTAACGAAAATTGATAAAACACATGAACATGTCAAGAGACTGATAAAACTCATAACAACATGAGGAATTGCAAACTGCAACTGAAGATAATAATATATGGAAAAAAAAGTGGAAATTGACATTACACGCACCATATGGTAATAACATTTAATTCATAGAATTTTGTCACATATGTACAAAAATATAAAACTGTCATCCCCAAAAAAGGAGTAAATATGTTCCTAAAATTTATTACCATCTCGTGCAAGAGATGAGGCTTATCCAAAAACTTTAATACAACGTGCTATGACATAATAAAAATAAACAGCATCAAGGCTAACAATTCGAAGTGGTTGTATGATGTGGCAGTCTATAGGAAGACTCCTCCTCTATTCAGGTGCAACCAACTCCAAAAAAAGTGTAAACAACAATGAAAGTGATGTGTTTCTATTCCTTGAATGCTACTTGGTACCTCGCGGAAACATGCTGGTGTTGAGAGTAATGGTAGAAATTTGTTTCAGAGAAACTCTGTCATTGTTACTTTCCTTTTGTTTCTTGTTTTTCATGATAGGGATGGAGCAGATGAAAAGAGATAGCGAAGTTTCATTTTATTAGTGGGAGAATTGATTAGATGAGCGGGAGGAGAAAAACCCTTTATACATATATCACAATCACAGAACGGGGTCAGAACGTTTAAACATAAGACACAAGCGGGAGGGAACGCGATTTTTGATGGGGGTGATGATGTGGCAAGGAGGTGGGGCCGCTCGCAAATCAAAATTTGGGATTTTTATTATGAGAAATGGGTGGTAAGTGTTAAAACTTGCGAAGGGCGATGTGCGATGGGCGGAGGGTGATGTGGCAGGGAAGGTGGGACCCAGACAATACTGCGAATCACGAATCGAGAGTTTTGTTATGAATAAAGGGATTTAAAGGTTAAGATTCGTGAAGTGCGAAGTGCGATGAGAATGGAAGGTGGGGCCCATTTACATCGCAATCAGGGAATCAACAAGTTTTTTATGAGAAATGGGAGGTAAGTGTTAAAACTTGTGAAGGGAGATGTGCGATGAGTGGAGGGTAAGGTGGAAAGGAGGTGGGACTGCTCACAAATCGCAAATCAGGAGTTTTGTTATGAGAAATGGGAGGTAAGTGTTAAAACTTGAGATGGGCAGTGTGGGATTAGTGAAGGGTGACATGGCAGGGAAGGTGGGGCCCAAACAATACCGCAAATCATGAATCGGGAGTTTTGTAGGAGACGACAATTGTAACTTGAATGAAAAATAAAACCGCGATAAGCCGATTGCGATGAAAGGGTAAGGGGTGCACAATGTTATTAAGTGCGGTAAGTTATATCATATGATATATGATATTACCAAGGTTTGTTGTGGTGCGGGTAGAGCTGTGATAAAAGAACTATATGGTAAGTTTAAAAGGAAATATGATATGGCTATTAGTGGGTGGCCAAAGCTACTTTGACAAAGACACTTTCATCTTACAACCGAACAGAAAAGGTAGATTTATTCTTTAGAGAATGATGACGAGACTGAAAATCTTTGAAAAATTGTAGTGCTTACAGTGGCTCCTATTGGGGATGAAGTCCTCCTTGTGAGGCTTCAAGGACTGTAGAATCAGTGCCTTAAAAACTCTTTAAACTTAGAATACTTCTTGGAAATTATGACTAGGACTGACCATTGACTGGCTGTACTCAAGACTGACCATATATACAGACACAAGTACCATTGGGCATGGAGTTTTATTGACACATCACACCAGATATTTATAATGGAATGACTCAACTAACTTACTAAACAAAGAAATTTTTAAGAAAATGACCATTGGCTAGGCCTCTAGTCAGTTGTTCATCTTCCATATGTTTGAGCATAAAAGTATTGTTTTCCAAAACTTCAGCAATTCTAAATGTTCCAAACCACAAATTGTCAAACTTACCATGATTTCCATGGTTTTCTCTCCTAGAATCCTTGTGCAGCACCAAATCATTCTCCTGAAACAACTGCTAATTTTCTCTTTTTTCAAAAATAGATTTGATTTTAGTCTGATACTTCTGTGTTTTAGCCATTAGTGATTCTCTAATTTGGTGTGCCTCTATCAACTACAACATTCTCCTTTGGATTGGATTTTCATCATCAACTTCATCTTTCAAGAACTTCATCATAGGAAGAGCTAATTGCAAAGGAATTATGGCATCAGTACCATATACAAGCTGAAATGGAGACATTCCAATTGATTTTTTACCACTTACCCTATCTTCCCAAAGAGCATGTACCAGCTGAGTGTCCCAATCTCTCTTATTTTTAGGCAGCATTTTCTTAATGATCCTCGCCAAAATTTTATTGGATGACTCAGATAATCCATTACCTTGAGGGTAATAAGGCGTGGAATGAGTCAATTCAATTCCATATTGCTGAAAAAATTTGTACATCTTAGTAGACTTAAAGGCCATTGCATTATTAGTTACTAACTTATGTGGACAACCAAATCTTGACATAATGTTTCCCAACAGAAATTTGATAATTACCGTATCAATAACATTCCTGGTTGGTACAACTTCAATCCATTTAGTAAAATAGTCTATATCTTTGAGAAGCCATCTATGTTGTCTTGACGAAGGTGGATGAATTTCACCGATGAAGTCTAACCCCCACTATTGGAAAGGAACATCTACTGAAATAGGAATAAAAGGTAATGATAGAAATTTTTGTTTACTATCAAACTTCTGTCATTCGACACAACTCCTGACTTTGGAAAAAACATCAGATAAAAGAGTTGGCCAATAATAGCCAGCTCTTAAGATTTTGTTTGCAATGGCTTTTCAATACAAATTCCCTCCACACACTCTTGCATGGATCTTTGTCATAATCTCTTGGGATTTAGCTTCATATACACATCTTAATAAGAATCCAATAGGGTCCTTCCAATAAAGATGGTCTTCCAAAATGCAGTACTTAACAACTCTCAATTTGAAAGCTCTCCTCTTTGACTTCTCAATTTTAGGGGTGCAGTTGAAATTTAGCAAAAAGTATACTATATCCTTGTACTGATCTGAATGAAATATTTCAGGATAACTAGAAATACCTTCTCCATCTTCTCCTTCAGCTACCTCTACGTTCAGATTTAAAGCCTCACAGTTAGATTCAGCCATCAAGCAAGCCAAGCCTTGACCTTTTATCAATTTAGTTGGTATGATCTCAATATCAAATTCCATAATTTTGGTCAGCCATCATCCCCTTCTGCCATTTGTATCTATCTACAGCAAAACATCTTTAATAGTGATGTTGGGTACAAAAGAAACTATTTTTTAATGCAGCACATAAACTCAAAAAGACTTCAAAGCCTTAACTAGTGCATATGATTGTTTTTCACTCAGGCTGTACTTTAATTTAGCATCCCTTAAAGTACGACTAAAAAATGAAATAGGCTGCTCTAAACCCTATTTTTTCTTCTGTAACAAGACGACTCCAATTGTTTCTTCTGAAGCATATGAAAAAAACAGAAAATATTTTTCAAAATCAGGACTAATCAAAACTGGAGTTTCAGTCAAGGCATACTTGATTTCTGAAAATGAATTCTTTGCTTCATCTCGCCATTTAAATTCTGTATCTTTTTTCAGCAAGGTATTTATGTGTTTGATCATCTCTGCAAAGTTAGAAATAAAGCACCTCAGAAAACTGGTTTTCCCTAAAAATGATTGCAATTCTTTTTTATTCCTTGGAAAACCAATCTTCTGAATAGCTTCTACTCTTCCCGAATCAATACAGATGCCACTTTCTGTTACAATATGTCCCAATAATTTCCCTTCTTGGACAACAAAGGATGGCTTTTTTGGGTTCAAGGAAAAACAAACTTTCTGCATTTGTCAAAAACTTGTTTCAAATTTTTCAAGTGGTCTTCATCAGATTTTGAATAGACTGTGATGTCATCCAAATATATGACTACAAATCTATATTTTTCTCCCACAAAGGCAATATCCATTTCCCGCTAAAAAGTTGCGCATGCATTCATCAAACCAATGGAATTTTGTTGTACATGAATGTACCCCAGGGTGTGGTAAATGTTGTCTTTTCTCTATCTTGCCTGTCAACTGAAATCTGATTATAGCCTGAAAAGCCTTCAATCATTGACAATATTTTGGATCGTACAACCTTCTACAAAATATAATCCATCTTGGGTAGTGGATAGTTATCTTTCAATGAACACCAGTTCAAGTTGCGAAAATAGACAAAAATTCTTATCTCTCCATTATTTTTCTGAACTGGAACTATATTAGCTACCCAGTTAGAAAATCTCAAAGACAGAATTATTTTTTCTTCCCATAATTTTCTGATTTCTTTCTCAATGATTGGGAGCAGCATGGGATTGATATGTTTGATTTTTTGTGCTACAGGCTTTGCATCTATTTTCAAAGGAATCTTGTGCTCCATTATGCTTCTATCATAAGTTTTCAGCTCACCATGCAAAAATATCAGAAAATTCTTTCAACAGCTTCATATATTTTGTTCTAGTTTCAAGAGAAAGGAATTTGGACACTTTGACTAATTTTGGTTGATCTTTTATGCCAATGTTACATTCTATCATTCTTTCTCCATCAAAGTTACTTTCAAGCTTGAGAAAAACATCATTATTATTGAACAATCTTTCTAAACGAACTAGGCCTTTAGAAATATAGTTTTATTTCAGATCTATAATGTTCTTCCCAGCCATGATTTTCTTAAAATGCCTGCTATTTTGAATTTCAACAATGTCCTGCTCATCATCAATTTGTATGTCTGAAAACTCTTCAACACACTATAAAAATTTCTGAATTTCCTTGTCATCCTCAAATACTTGCCAGTATTTGATGTTGTCAGGAATTGAAGGCTTGTTTTTTATTTGAACATCATAGGCTGCCTTGACATCTAGAGGAACTTTGAAATTACTAGCAGCAATAGCTAGTGAATTAGACATTTGATTTTCATCTCCAGTGCCAAAATTTATATTAAATGCTGAAAAATAATGCTCAATCAAGTCCCAGACTTCATTCCTATAATTTTTCAACTTGGAATTTTTTACTTGGTAGTTATTTATCACCAACTCTGAATCACCAAAAGCAATTAGCTGCTTCGCTCCCAAATGTTTCACTGCCTTCATTCCTAGCACAAGCGCCTCATATTCAGCAGTGTTGTTAGTGGTAGAAAATTGCAGTTTATATGATATAGTTACTGTTATACGGATTAATCCCTCTTGTGGACAAGAGTGATCTCCCTAGTATTCAACAAATAGCTAGAAACAAACATCCATTTGGAAACCTTTTTCTCTGGACTAATTGCAATTCAGAATTATTATAAGCAAAGTGAGAGGACATGCCCCTACCTTGAAATCCAACATTCAATGTAGTATTTTATCTAGTCGCTCCAAAGAGGCTTCTCTAGTAAGTATAACCTGCAATCAAAGACAAGACAAAAGAATCAAAGCATCTGCAACATATTATAATTAAGAAAAGCTAATCCAACTTAGTGATCAAAGAGTCTAAGTATTGATGTTATTCAATAAGCACAAGAACAACTCAATGAGAAAAAGAGATCCATATGTATTATCTTGAATGAAAAGAGTAATCTTACAACCTAATGCCTTGATGTCATACAGATTTCTCTCGGAGTCCTGAACAATCGTTCCTCCTTCAGTTTGACAAGCCTTCCTCTCTAAATACTAACATGGAGTTATGGACATAAGGGTGTGATCATTCTCATGCCAACAATAGCTAGTGTAGAAAGTATGTACTCTTGGGAATTTCTTCAGCAACTCATTTACAATCTTAGCATATACCATCTACTTGCTACCCTTGAGACTGAAACTTGAGCTCAATTTATAGGGAAATGGAGGTAGTTTCAGTTCCATGAAGAAGGGGATGGATTCCTCTCATGACGGGATTTGAGCTCCATGGACCAAGGGATAATCTCCATGAGTGGAGGGATAAATCTCAAACTGATCGCGCCTCTAGAAGCTTCTAGTTGGGAGAATATTTTCCCAGTTGGGCTTCTAGAATTTACTTTTTCCTTTATTTGACTTTTTATGGGGGTACGCAAGTTTTAGTAGTAGAACATGCGGGGGTTGCCGCAGTTTATAGAACAAGTATCCGTGAACCCGTAGGAAAAGGCTAGAAAAAGTGCGGAGGTAGACTTTTAAGGGTCTTAAAGAGCTTTTATCCAATTCCAAGACTTGGTTTAGGAACATTAGGGTTTTTTACCTCTAAGGGAGCACAATATAGGTAGTAATAGACCTATATGGACAGTCAAATGTCATGGTGACAAAATAACGTGTAACAGATTCCCCCCTAAAGTGTGAAGTATGAGGTTGTTCTAAAGAGTGAAGTGCTTTATCATTTCGAGGATTGGATTGTGGACACTGGTCGAAAACCTGTAAAAACATTCAATGCAAGCATATATATATATATATATATATATATATATCATCGCTGAGGTAGGAATTCCAATACTCAGATCAAAACTAACTAAATGTTCTGGTACATATATGATTTTAATATTACATCTAAAGTAGACACAATATGTGTACCAACATCTGTCATAAGTAGTCTACTGTATCATGAATAATAAAAATCCTTGCAGCCTGGATGGTGGAAACTAGATCCAGGGTCTTGATTTCCACTTCTCGAACTAGTACGATTCTATCCATGCAATTGATTGTATCGAAGTCGGACATGGTAGAAACCACTTGATTACCAGTAAATGATGTGAATTTTTAACAAGTGTGAGAGAAACCATCAATAATGAAAATGGCTCTCAAAGTACTCCAGTACAATATATGAAGAGTGAAGGAATGATTTGCAGTCAAACACTCATAGAATCATTCGATCGAAGGTCAATGATGCAACCTATCATCGAAGGTGAGAAATCTACCATTAGGGCTTGCAGATCCCAAGGTACTAATAGGATTCTAGATCAACTTTCTAGATGATGAGCTGTCGTCGATAGAAAGTGATCCATCATAGGAAAGCCCATGACACGAAACCATTAGATCAAGTTTTGAAGAAATATTTTCAAGGATTGTCTTAGCGATGGTCAATGTGAATGGAGACAAATGTTTGCAATGAATGGTTTATTTGAACTCTCTCTTAAACAAACAAATACACTACAGATGGTTTGGCAGCAATTGACCTAAAGCTAATACATAGAAACTAGTTGAATACTTTCAATGTGTTTTGATTCACTTTTAGACAAAGGATTTCCCAACCCAGGTACAAGTGTGACAAAGTGTCGTGTTCAAGCATGGCATGTTGCTTTCTAAACAAGGGTGACAACTAGATTCTTTTTCTCTCCTTTTCCCCCACCATTACTGGCAAGTACCTCTTTATTTTTGACAAGCTTGAGGAGGATAACACTTTCTTGTTTGTGTAATCTCATTCTTCGGATGAGTCCATATTAGTATTAAAATCGAACCCTAAGAAGGAGTGCTACGCGCCTGCACGTCCAGCAGCACCCGACAGCGTGCAGACTGCCCAGGAGACCCGACTTCTGCGCCTTCATATGCTACGCGCCTACCACGTTCAACAGTGACCGACAGACCCGACAGCTCGTGCAGCTCTGCCCGAGCACTATGCGCAGGGTTATTCAGGCCGACCCGACAGCGTGCAGCTCCTCTCGAGCGCTACGCGCAGGGCCATTCAAGCTGACTTGACAACGCGTGCAGGAGCTTGAGTGTTGCGCTCCTGTTCTACGCATTTAGCCAAGAAGCCTTTCAAGCCAGAGCAAGCTCTCAAATTTTCTCAAAACTCCTCCAACTCTCTACCTGGCACCTCCTTTTGAGGGTTTTTATAAGAGTTATTTAGATGCTTGCCACTCTTTCATATTGTTTTACAAGATAAACTTAGAGAGAAAGGTAGAAACCCTAGAGGAAGAGAAAAGCTTCGTCCCCATGCTAAAAACACTGTTGATTGAAGGACACCCATCCATCTACGTACTGAAGGCACACTAAGGCCCAAATTGTCCTTATTCACTCATCATTCCCCTTCACTCACAAATCACTACCTTTCTTATTATTATCTCACTTTCCCTCTCCATATCATTTCACAAATAGTTCAAGGTTTTGATTTCAAAGCAAGAGTAGAGATAAAATTTCTAGAGAAGGCAGTGGTGACAGTGGCAAGGGAGGCCAAAGGCCTAGGGGACAGCAAATAAAGGGTGGAAAAGTAAACAGGTTTGAGCCTTTGAACACGAAGGAGTTAACAACCTCCCCTACCACAGTTGCATATATCCAAGAGGTAGGTTGTTTTGATTTCTGTGAAAGGGTACAAAGAGTCCAAAGTCGCCCTGAGTTGACAATAATTTTTTATCCTCAACCTCCATGACCATTAAGTGCAACTAGCTGGAGTGAATTTTGAGCTATCCACCAATACAATTGCTATGGCCATTGGGATACCTTGTATGGGAGAAAAATGGTTCAAGCAGGTGAGTTTGGACTTGAGCCATTATCAACCTTTCTTGAAACCAAGATACCAAGTTGATTGCAAAGCTATTTTTCCCTTTTACCATTTGTTGGAAAGATATGCCCCCTTAATGAAAGTCATCATGAAGTATTTTACATGCGAGGGGAGGTTTTCTAGACTTTATTCCTACCATATAAGACTGCTTATGCACTTCACTGGGGCCAAGCTACTACATTTTCCCTATTACCTTTATAGAAGTATTGATCAGATGTCATACATTGTGCAAAAGAGGCCTCCTTCACAACAAATGCAGAGTCTTTTCCACCATTCTCTTATCAAAATGAGTGTGTTGCATCAATTAGAGAAACAGGGTATCCCATGAGAAGTATTCATCGCCCATGATGTTTTCACAAATCCACAACCTCTTCTTCTGCAAAGTTTACCCTCATCATCTCATCCACCTACCTCATTTCCTCCATCAACCCCCACTGACCATGATTCCTCATCCACACATGAAATCCTCTCCCCAAGAGAACTTCCCTCCTTTACCTTCTCCTAAAGCATCAGAACAAGAAGAAAGTGATGAAGAGCAAGAGGAAAAGGACAGTTAAGAGGTTGATGATAGTGGTGAAGATCATGACAGTAATGCTAGCATGGAGGAAAATGCAAGTGACTCTCAAGAGGGCAGTCAAGAAAAAGATGAAGAAGACATAATGCATAGATCATTTATGAAAGGAAAGGCAATCGAGATCATTCATGGCAAGAGCATTCTAGTAAACAAATTTGAGTTTCTTCCTCTCACATATCAAAGAGGATTAAGGCAAGTGTTTGCTACCTCCAAAAGGCAAGGGACCTTTCCATGTACATCAGCTCAAAGGCTTGACAAGGGCAAAGAAAAGATGAAAAAGGATAAGAAAGGTAAGGGAGGTAGGTAAACTACTCAAAATCCACAATTCATTGACCTAGATAGTGATAATGAAGATGAGGAGGTGGCCACTAGACTACTACTCCAAAGCAAAGATACACAAATCAGGGAGTGGGAGAGGGATTTTGAGATGGCACAAGGTATCATTCAATATTAAAAATATGAACACAAGTACTTCAAGAAGATAAAGAGGGGCCTTTCTCTCCAGAAAAAGATGACCAAGTACTATGCAATGAGAAACAAACTTGCTTGTTCCAAACTGAAGGACACCCTCATTGAAATTCAAGCACTAAAATAAGAAAAAGGAAAATATAGGCTTGGAACCTTGGCACAAGCTTCTCTACAGGTTTCCCAAAACCCATGAGGCACTCATTCACCAAATTTGGGCGAATTTTGACAAGTTTTGGTTTTTTGCTAATTTTGAGGCCAAGGGGGTAGCACACATGGTGCTACGCCTTTTCTCAGAGTAGCTTCGAGAGGAAAGGCTAACATTTTTGGAATCCTCATCTCAAATATAACATGCTCACAAAGTTTCATATCAATTGGAGTTGTTTTAGTCCTCCCAAAGGGTCAAAAACACCCTAATTTTCACCATTCTGCATGCTTTTCAGGACATTTGCTGCGCCTTTACCAGCGTTGGAATTTTTTCTTTTTTGAATAGGTTTCAAAGGTAAAATCATAGAAAAAAGGGTAGATCTGGAAATTATACTCAAAGGGCTTTCCAACGGGCCATCATGGAGCCTTTTCCGACATCGGGAAGGCTTTCAAAACACTGATGCAAGTTGACCCAATTTTCCTACTCCAGTGCTACGCCCTTGGCATGGAAATTCATCCTAAAACACAGTTTTGTGCCCTTAGCAGAGGGAAAGTAAAAAATGTACGCTTGGTAAGTTTTATGAGGCTTGTCAGACCTCAAATATCATTTTCTTTGCTAAAAATTCCCGAAAAGATATTTTGTTTTAGATATTTTGTGCCTTGGGCCTTGTAAGGTCTCAAGGACAATAATGACATTTCTGATTAGCCAATAGGCTTCTAGAGACACTATTAGGTTTTTCTCCTCCTTGCTTGTTAAAAAGGCATAGAGGACTCATTTTTAATGTTGGAATTTGATGAGTTTTGAGAGCAATACATGGTTCTTTGAGGTTGAAGAGCAATTTGGCGTTATGGAGCTTGTGAAGGATTTGTTTTGATTGATGATGATGAAAGCTTTCTTGCAAGATCCCTGAGATTGGTGAAGGGTGATGTGTCTCTAATTTATTCATGTTTTCTTGTTTATCATTATGTCCATCCTTCTATGTTGCAGTAGATCAGAAAAGTATAGGCTAAGAAATGTTGTTTGAGGCACCTTAGTCCTTCCTGTTTCTAATGTCTTTATGTTTTCCTCTGCTGTGTTAGTTTAAGGAATTCTTAGCTGCTCCTTAGATCCACCTAAGCTTTTTTGTTTCATCAATGGTTTAAAAATTTAGTTTCCAAATATTTTTTATGGTTAGCCATGCTTACTTGATGCTATCTAAACTATGTTTGTGGAATCTCTCTTTGATGGATTACTTGCTAGTTTTAGCCAAAGAGGCCATGTTTTGATCATGCCCTTTGTTTATGCTTGATAAATTTGCCTCAAAGTTATTTATAGGTTGATTGATGATGTCTAGGAGTTCCCTCTTCATTGATTAAAGTTATTTGTCATCTTATATGTTTTCAAACTTTCAAGGTGAAATCACTAAAGTTAGATAGGTTTTCTTGCTTTATGTGTTTCACTGAATTGTTCATCTTGAATGTCTATTTGTTTAAGTATTTTCATTGAGTTAATGGTTTGCCCTATCTCATGATCATTATCTTTTTCTTATCATTATTTGATACCTTATTTTTTATGGGTATGTGACAAAGGATTCTTAACTGCCCTTTGCCCTACCTTATTTCCCCAACTTAATGTCCATTTCACTTCACACATAACCTTAAAAGATCCATTGACTACACTAGATTTTCCCTGTGATGCACTCTGACTCATTGTTGAGATATCCATGACTTTCATAGACTCCATAGGCCAATGATTTTATGACCTCTCACTCCACCTATTCTACTTGATCATTTTACCCAACCAAATAAAAAAAACCATAAACTTCACAACTAGCCTAAAATCAACCATCTAAAGCAAACAAGTTCACATCATTTTCATACAATAGAGAAAGCCCTCTCTGAGTCCAGGAAGGCTAGGTCCTAGGACTCCAAAGATTGGTTTCATGTTACCATGTGCATTTGGTCTACCAATCTGCTAAATCATGGGATGCTAACAGCCTTCAATCCAACACAACGCATTTCACTAAAAACAAACATCGGATGCTCCTGATATCACGTTGTCATTGAATTAACAAACAAGTAAAATTTTTGGAATTTGGGTGCAGGTACACCTAGTCATCAGTCCGTACGCTGACTCGGTTTAACTGTGTATTATGTGGGCCTATGGATGATCGACACTTGTCATTGTTTGATTGGTTTGAATTTTGTGTGATTTCATTGGTTAATGGGTTGTTTATGTGGTCCAATTAGGAGAAGCCATGTGGGCCAATCGTTGGCTTCCACGTGGCCTCCTTATGACCATGAAAAACAATTTTGGAGGTCGAACTGCCTTGACTGGATTCAAACGTGTGACCAACATTCCAACAGCAAGGCTCTTTACCACCCCACCTACCATTCTTCTGTGATTACTACGGTATGCCACATCTATTTGAAGTTTCAAAGGTTGGAAATCGGGGGTCAGGACCGGGGTTAACCCTGGACCCTGGTCCACCCAACTAAGCCAGGTGGAAGGCGGACAGGGTTCGAAGTTAACCCAGCCCCAAGCATTATCTTATATGCCAAAAATTTATGTAAGTCGCAACCATATTTTAATTGGTCCCAACCATTTATATAAACGCTTATGCCAATGTTGAAACTATATATTAAAATTGGTGGAGTTATATGTGACAGGTTGAATGTTAACCATGACATAGGTGTTAACATATGTTTCAACATGAATGAGCACATGTGGTAGTTACAGTATAATGTTATCTCGGTGTTTTATGTCAAAAATCCAAGCCATAACACCGGTAGTGAGTTTGAAGCCATGACATATGAACAAGGTTAAGCTTTTTGTTGATGCAGATTTATGTTAGAGCGCAGTTAAACTTAGCGGTATTGGAGGTCAGTAATATGCCACCACTTGATTATGGTGGTCACAATTATGATGGCGCGGTAAAATGAACTCAACTTAACTTCAGGGCTTCTACCCCAGTTCAATGTGCAATTTAAAATCAGCGAGAGATCAATTCAAACCGCCCACAATCAATGGCGCCCAAAGCACCACTTGGCATTATTTTATTCGGTTTAAGGCCGACATAGGAAATTTAAGGAAGCGATAGTTTACACCAATTGCGGTGGGAATCTCGCCGGTGAGCGGTGAATTTTTCGCTCTACGTGGCCGCAAAAGGCAGAATTTGTAGAACAATTTTTAGGAGAGTGTGAATTATAAGACAGTTAGCAGAAAAAATTATGTGGAGCATAACTCAGTCATTTTTTGATCTTTTCTAGTGCAAAAAGAGCCTAGCTAGGGGTTTCTGATTGTTCTAGAGCCATTGGAGACATTTATTTTTAGCATTCTAAGCATTGCAACTTGACGTAAACA
The DNA here is from genome assembly GCA_034641835.2 of Pinus albicaulis. Classification (NCBI taxonomy): domain Eukaryota; kingdom Viridiplantae; phylum Streptophyta; class Pinopsida; order Pinales; family Pinaceae; genus Pinus; species Pinus albicaulis. The sequence goes on from CM076570.1 coordinate 874,491,481, forward strand.
CATATTTTTGAGCATAATGAAAGAGGCCCAACATTGGAAGCTGGACCAGGATATGTATATTTTTATGGTATTGATTTATTCTTTATTTTCTGCAAAAATTAGTTTTAAATCATGTTAATGTGTTAATGAAATTGTCATAATTGGTTAAAAACCCTAAACATTTCACTTGCAGTTTGCACCATAAACTCTCAAGTTTTCATATACAGATCAGTTTGGTATCAGAGTTTTGGTCCTTAATTTTCTTTGAGGGTTTAATTTTGTTGCAATTGTTTTTTATGCTTACAAGGTTCAAGCTCAAAATAGGATAAGGAAAGCTTGTGGTTGCAAGTCCTCAAGTTAGGTCAAGGTCAAGGAGAGCACATTTGCCACCATCTCCACCACATATTTCACCTCAAGTTTCACCAAAAGCTTCAGCAGCCATGGCACATGAAGGAGAGCTTGAGAATATGTCAGGGGATGAGAAGTATTTCATAAAATATTTATTTAACATGACACAAATGGTGAAAGTTATCTATGAAGAGAGGAAGGCAATATTGCAACATGGTGAGAGCTCCAATCCTCCAAAGGGAGATGGAGATAAGCCTCCAAAAGGAGATTGAGGAGATGGGGACAAACCTCCAAAAAGGAATGGTGACAAACCAAATATAACACCACCTTTCTCTTCACCTCCATCCTCACCACCATCTTCACCATCATCATCTTTTACATCAACCCCTTCACAAACACCTTCGCATTCTGCAAAGGGGCATGGTAAAAATCCACTTTTAAAGCTTGACATGAAGTTTGAATTGCCTATGTATAATGGAGAGGTAAATGCTGAAAAATTAGATAATTGGGTTCATTAGCTTGAAGTGTATTTCAGGATACAAAGGATCAAGGATGATGAGACCAATATTTAGCTTGCTTCATTAAGGTTGGAAAGTGAAGCACTCATTTGGTGGGAAGCAGAAACTCAAGAGGACATGAAGAAACATGGTAAGGTTTTGTCTTCTTGGAATGATTTTTTTGCTACAATAAGAAGACAATTTTACCCATTAGCATACATGCAAAAAATATTATGGTTTGGAAAAACTTTAGGAAATTAAAGGGTCAAAGTGTGCAAATTTATACGCAAGAGTTTAGAAGGAGAGAATTGATACTGGGTGTAGATTTTTCATCTCAAGATACTTTTTGAAATACATTGGAGGTTTACATAGCTACTTGACACATACAATTCTCATCTTTAACCCTATAATTTTAGATGAAGTTTGTGTACAGACCACACATCTAGAATGAAAAATTATCCTTTATGTTGGGTATGCGAGAATGCAAAATTGTAGGTGACAATGAAGTGCATAGTTAGATTTGCAATCACTGCAATTTTTCTTCATGATGTTTAACTTGATGTATGATGTACTTTCATGAAAAGCTCAAATTGAAAAATAAAAGCAACGTTTAATGGATTGAGACTGGAAGGGTGAGGGAGTTGTACCCTCATCCATTTTTTTACTGATAATGAGATTTTGGAGGTCCAAAAGCTTACAGTGGGGAGGAATGATATGCTGGACCAGTTTAATGCTCAAAATGAATAGTGATTGGATTGGCTTGAAACCAGTGCCAAAGAAAATATCTCGTCTCCCTGAATCCAACGCAACTTGTTTCACTCAAAACCGACATTGGATGCTCCCGATACCGTGTTCTCATAGAATTGGCAAACAACTGAAATGTTTGGAATTTGGGTGTAGGTACACCCAGTCAACAATCAGTATGTTGGCTGGGAATTTCACTAGGTTTGACTATGTATTATGTGGGCCTATGGATGATTGACACTTGCCATCATTTGATTGGTTCGAATTTGGTGTGATTTCATTGGTTGATGGGTTATTTATGTGGTCCAATTAGGAGAAGCAATGTGGGCCAATCCCTGGCTGCCATGTGGCCTCCTATTGGCCACGAAAATTTTTGTTGGAGGTTGAACTACCTCCACCAAATTCTAACACGTGACCAGCATTCCAACAACAAGGCTCTTTACCGCCTCTCCTACCCTTGTTCCTTGATTACTATGGTATGCCACATATATTTGAAGTTTCAAAGGTTGGAAATCGGGGGTTGGAACCAGGGTTAACTCTAGACCCTGGTCCACCCAACCAAGCCAAATGGCAAGCGAAGAGGGTTCGTAGTTAACCCTGGCCACAAACATTATGTTATATACCCAAACCTTATGCAAGTCACAACCATATGTTAATTGGTCCCAACAATTTATATCAATGTTTATGCCAATGTTGAAACTATATATTAAAATTGGCAGAGCTATATGTGAAAAGTTGAAAGTTAAACAAGGTAGAGGTGTTAACATATGTTGCAACGTGAACGGGCACATGCGACAGTTACAATTTAATGTTATCTCGGTGATTTATGTATAAACTCCAAGCCATATCGCTGACGGTAAGTTCAAAGCCATGACATGTGAACATGGTTAAGTTTTTGTTGACACTGAGTTATGTTATGGCATAGTTAACCTTAGCAGTCTTGGAGGTTAGTCACATGCCACCTCTTGTTGATGGCAGTCACAATTATGATGGCATGGTAAAATGAACTCAACTCAACCACAGGGATTCTACCCCAGTTCAAAGTGCAGTTTAAAATCATCGAGAGATCAGTTCAAACCCCCCACAATCAATGATGCCCAAAGTGCCACTTTCCGTTCTTTTATTCAGTTTAAGGCCGACATATGAAATTTAAGTAAGTGAAAATTTGCAGCCAGTGCGGTGGGAATCTTGTCGTAGCGGGGAAAATTTGTCACCCTACGTGGTCGCAAAAGGTGGAATTTGTAGAACAATTTCTAGGAGAGTGTGAATTGTAGGACAATTAGCAGAATAACTTCTATGGAGCATAGCTTAGTCAATTTTTGACCTTTTTGAATACAAAAAGAACCCATCTAGGGGTTTTTGACTGTTATAGAGCCATTAGAGACATTTGTTTTTAGCATTCTGAGCACTGTGACTTGATGTAAACACATGTTTTTTATCATAATAAAAGAGGCCCAAAATTGGAAGCTTGACCAGGAGATATAGCCTAGGAGGGCTGAACTGTTTGATCATTTTTTTTATGTATATTGTTATGGTATTGATGTCTTCTTTATTTTTTGCAAAATTGATTTTTAAAGCATGTTAATCTGTTAATGAAATTTACATAATTGGTTAAAAGCCATAAATATTTCACTTGCAATTTGCACCATAAACTCTCAATTTTTCATATACATATCAGGGGAGTTCAACCATTGGCGGGAATCAGTTTGAACCAACCCCCAATCCGTTGGCAGAGATTGCACCAAGTGGTGTGTAGAAGTTTGTGGGAGTTATTGGGACATTTAATGGGTCAACAAATTGCACCTAAGCCAACATCAATCTTGCCAGCGTGGGGAAAAATTCTCGCTTCACGTGGCTGCAAAAGTTGGAATTTGTAAAATGAATAGCAAGTGGGTGCGAATTGGAAGACAGTTAGTAGGAAAACTTCTCTAGAGCATAACTAAATCAATTTTTGACTTTTTTGAGTGAAAAAAGAGCCCAACTAGGATTTTTTTACTGTTCTGGAGTTATTGGAGACATTTTGTTGAATTCTGAGCACTGTAACTTGATGTAAACACACATTTTTTAGCATAATGAAAGAGACCCAACATTGGAAGCTGGACCAGGAGGGGTGAACTCCTTCATCATTTGTTGTATTTTGTATGTTGCTATTGTACTTATTTCTTCATTATTTTCTACAAAATTAAGTTTCAAATCATGTTTGTGTGTTAATTTAATTGACATAATTGCATAAAAACCTAAATATTTCACTTTCAATTTTCATGAAAACCTTCAAGTTTGCATATAAATATCAATTTGGTAACATATATTTGGTTATTTGGCTGTTTTTAGGGTTTAATTTTGTTTCAAGTGTTTTTTATGCTTACAAGGTTGAAGCTCAAAAGAGGAGAAGGAAAGCTTGTTGTAGCAAGTCCTCAAGCTAGTACGGCAATGAGAGCACATTTGCCATAATCTCCAACACAAGTTTCACTAAAAGCCTCACCAGTCATGGAACATGAAGGAGAGCTTGAATTTATGTCTGAGGATGATAAGGCTTTCAGAAAGGCATTCTTTGACATGACACAAATGGCGAAAGTTCTCCATGAAGAGAGGAATACAAAGTTTCAAGGTGAGAGCTCTAATCCTCCAAAGGGAGATGGAGATAAAGCTCCAAAAGGAGATGGAGGAGATGGGGACAAGCCTCTGAAATGGAATGGAGGGAATGGTGACAAACCACCTTTAACTCCACATTTCTCTTCACCTCCATCCTCACCACCATATTCACCATCATCATCTTTTACATCAACTCTTTCACAAGCACCTCCACATTCTCCAAAGGTACATGGTAAAACTCCACTTTTGAAACTTGACATAAATTTTGAATTGCCTATGTATAATGGAGAGGTAAATGCTGAGAAATTAGATAATTGGGTTCATCAACATTAATTGGATTGTAGGATACAAAGGATCAAGGATGATGAGACCAAGATTCATCTTGCTTCATTAAGGTTGGAAAGCGCAACACTTATTTGGTGGGAAGCCAAAACTCAAGAGGACATGAATAAACACGGTAAGGTTTATCCTCTTGGAATGATTTTTTAGTTGCATTAAGAAGATGATTTTATCCTTTATCATACATGTAGAAAGACTTCATGGATTGGAAAAACTCTAGGGAATTAAAGGGTCTGAGTGTGCAAAGTTATACCCAAGATTTTAAAAGGAGAGCATTGATTTTGGGTGTAGATTTCTCCTCTCAATAGACTTTACTCTAATACATTGGAGGTTTACCTAGCTACTTGAGACACACTATTCTCATGTTTAAACCTAAAAATTTAGATGAGGTTTTTGTATAGGAAACACATCTAGAAACAAGAGTGAAAAATGTTCCACAAGAGGGCAGAAAAAAGCCATTTAAGGGTGGAGACAAAGGAAAGGGTAAATTCAAAGGAAAATGGAAGAAAAATGCTTCCATCAAGAAAGGGAGAAAAATTAACATGCAAGAATTGTTCAAATGAAGGTCATGATGAATATCGCTATTGGAAACTGCATCCTGAGATGAGACCCAAAAATTTTAAAAACAAAGGAAAACAAAAGACAGCTGCAACTACACAACATGATTTAGAATCCGATTCGGGAGATAGAACACAAGTCACAACTATGGGATTGAAAGGTAAGGAATCCATTTCCAGTACTATTTATTCAAATAGCCACAATGAAACTAAAAATGAAAATGAATAATAGAGCTTTTTCATATTAGAGTCATCTCAAAACATAACAAAATTGATACTCTATTTGATAGTGGCTCACAAGTAAATCTCATTTATGACAACATTGTCAACAAGTTGAATTTGGAAACCATTCCTCATACTAAACCTTATCCTTTATGTTGGGTGCGTGACAATGAAAAGATGCAAGTAATTGGAAAATGCAAACTGAAATTCGCCATTATTGCATAATTCATTGATGAGGTAGAACTTTATGTAGTAGACATATGTGGTATTTTTTTGGGAAGCTCATATATTTATGATAGAAGACCTATCTTTCATCACCATGAAAACAAGTATCATTTGTTTAAACATGGTATTTAGTACATTGTTAGAGTACATCACAAGAAACTAAATCTTTCACTTGTGAATGCTGGTCAAATGAAGAGACATGTTAACTCTAGAAAGAAATTTGGACTTTTGATGATAAAACCCAAGAATGATGTTGAGAATGAAGCCTTTCAAGGTTGTGATACAAAGTTGAAATATTATTTGGTTTAGGTTGCTAACCAATATGATGATATGTTTCAGGAGCCTAAGGGATTTCCTCCCAAAAGAGGAATCCAACATGAAATCCAATTGGAACAAGATTTCCCTCTTCCTAACATTGGCATGTATAGGATGTTAGTGATGGAAAATACAGAAATTAAAAAACAAATCTAAGAGTTGCTTGATAAGGGGATCATCTGGCCAAGTACAACGCCATGTGGTTCACCTATTGTTTTTGTGGCGAAGAAGGATGGGACTTGTAGTATGTGTGTGGACTCTCGTGCATCAAAAAATATTATGGTAAAGAACCATTAGCCTCTTCCTAGAATCGATGATTTACTTGATCAATTGAAATATGTTGTTTTTTTCACTAAGATGGACTTTAGGAGTGGCTATCATCATATTAGGATCATTGAAGGAGACATATGGAAAAAAAAATTCAAAACAAATCAAGTTTTGTTTGAATGTTTGGTTATGCCCATTGGGATTTGTAATTCTCATGCTACCTTCATGCGTGTAATGAATGATGTTTTAAGTCCTTTTCTAGATGAATTTGTGATAGTATACTTAGATGCCATATTAATTTTCTGTAAGAGCTATGAATAACATGTCATGCATGTCAAGCAAGTGTTATATTTCTTGAAGAAAGAACAATCGTTTTTAAATATTTCAAAATGTGAATTCGGAAAAACTTCTTTACTCTACTTGGGTCATTTTTTTAGAGGAGGTGAGTTGAAAATAGATCCCTTCAAGGTTGATGTAATTTTGAATTAGCCAAAGCCCAAAATAGTGACATAGGTTAGAAGTTTTTTGAGAGAATCCCAATATTGGAGAAAGTTTATTTCTAACTTTTATTCCATTACAACTCCATTGCATGCATTGGCAAGTGCGAAGAAGGTTTTTAGTGGGGAGGCAAACATAAAAAGAAAGTTGATGCATTGAAGGAAAAGATCAATTCAACACATGTGCTTGTACTTCCTGACTTGAGACAATCATTTGTGAAATAGACTGATGCAAGTGACTGTGCCATGGGTGCAGTCTTGATGAAACATGGAAAGCCCATATGTTTTCATTCATAAACTTTTAATGGTGTAGCGATTAAATATCCTACATATAACAAGGAATTGTATGCATCGGTGCAAAGTGTGAAAAAGTGGAAACATTACTTGATGGATAAGGAAAACATCATTCACACGGATCATTAGACATTGAAATACTTGCAATCAAAAAAAAATTTGCAAAAAGCGAGGCACTTTAGATGGATGGGTTTTCTTCAACAATTCGCTTGGTGATAAGGTGTAAGAAAGGTATCTATAACAAGGTTGTCGATATGCTTTCTAGACCAATTGTTAGTGCATCCATTATTGTAAGAATATTTTTTTCATGCATGAGAGTTATGTTGATAAATATGCTTTAGATAATGATTTCAAATATTTATATGCGACTTTGTGTCAAGGTAACCAAGTAGAGGAATTGGATTATCATGTGCATGATAACTTGTTTTACCATCTTGGAAAGATTTTTATTCCACGGTGAGATAGAGTCAACATCATAACGGAAGCGTATACTTCTCTTATTGTTGGTCATTTCGGTGTAGGTAAGATAGTGGTGCAATTACAGAGGTATTGTTACACCACTTCCAGTACCTTCCCATACATGGGAGATTGTTTCTATGGATTTTGTAGGAGGTCTACCTATGTCTAGGAGAGGTCATGATTATATTTATGTAGTTGTGGATAGGTTCAAAAAAATGTATATTTTGATGCCTTGTAAAAATTAGGTTACAATTGAACAAACTGCTCAATTATTCTTTCAGAATGTATGGGTACATTTTTTTTTCCCACATCCATTGTTAGTGATCGAGATTCTCGCTTTGTCGAGAAATTTTGGTCAATATTGTGGGGACTCATGGACACCAAATTGAAAAAGAGCACATATTTCCATCCGCAAATAGATGGCCAAATAGAGGTGGTGAAAATAACGATGATACATATTATTTGAGGTTAATGCAGCAATAGTCCTAAGTTGTGGGATGAACATTTGCACTATATTTAGCATGCTTACAACTGGGCTAAGCATTCATCGACTCAAACATCACCATTTGCGGCATGCTTGGGATAATTTCCCAAATATCCTTTAGATTTTATATTTGGGAAGGATGTTGTTATTGATGGACATAGTGACAAAGATAAGGCCAAAATATTCATTGAAAAAGTTCAATTCGTACATCAAACAATTCAGAAACAATTGGAAAAGAGTCAAGTACAAGACAAGACATGATAAGCATTATGTAGATCACAATTTTTAAGTCGCTGATGAATTTTGGCTTTAAATTGGCAAAGAGAGACTCCAAGGTGAAGGTAAAAAGCTGAAACCAATTTGATATGAACCATTCATAATTTTGGAAAATATTGGTAATAATTCCTTTAGATTGGATTTTCCTTCATATATGCAATTATATGCAGTTGTTAATGTTGAGAATTTAAAGTTGTTTGAGCCTCCTTTGATCGAAGATCAAAGAGATAATGTTCATATTCCTTCAATTGAAGATTTCTCTCCTATATATCTTGAAGAATTTCCGCAAGACACCATCCTTGACAGGAAAACAAGGACTTCAAAACGAGGGAACATGGAGTAGCTTCCTGTGGGGCTGAAGGGAAAAATCCAAGCAAATCCAAATGGATTGAGATTGGAATTAGGGTGAGGTAGTTGTACCCTCATCTGTTTGTTAACTGAAAGTGATTTTTTGGGGTCCAAAAGCTTCCAGTGGGGAGGAATAATCTAGTGGATCAGTAAAATGCTCAAAATTCAAAGAGCTTGAAACAGCTCGAAACCAACACCAAAACGAAGATCCCGTCTCCCTGAATCCAACACAACTTATTTCACTCAAAACCAATATCGTATGCTCTCGATATCGTGCTGTGACCGATTTTCCAAACAATTAAAATTTTAAAAAATGTAGTTGCAGGGATGCCGAATCAGCAGTCCATACATTGACTAGGAAATCATTATATAGGGATATTGTACTTCCTATGGGCCAATGGTATGATGACATGTGTCCACTGTTGGTTCGTTTGTTATGGTGCATTTTCGTTGGATGAGGGTTTGATTGGGTGGCCTAATCAGGAGAGGCCACGTCGAACAGTGGGAGGCCGACATGTGGCTTCCCGAGATTGGAATAAAAGTTTGGTATGGCCTCAACAAACCTTCGATGGATCAAACCCAAAATCAACTGACTGACAACACCAAGTTCTACTATCTAGCCGTACATGTTCCTTGCTATACTATGTAGACTGATTCTATTTAAGGTTTGGTGTATGGAGTATTGTGGGTCGGGGTGCAGGGTTAACTCCCGGCCCTAGACCAAATTTTATTGTTTATGTTATGTGCCAACTGCAGTTGAAACTAGATTCACCACAAGTTTAAACCGCCAGTTCATCTGATATTTCTAGATTCATGTCACATACAACCGTTCAGAGCCAAGGTTAAGTTAAATGTTAAGTGACAGTTAACACAAGACTTAACCTTGGAAAAAACCATGTTATGCTGCCAGTCAATGTGGAGTTATGGTTTGGATTGGAGGGGATTGGAACCTGCTTTGGGCAGGGTTCAAAGAATCCAAACACTGACAGAAAAACCACATATCAACCATAGTTTATATTGCATGGTTTGGTTAATGTTTCAGGTGCGCATTTTCAAACTAACTGGCAGGTAAATTCACCCAGCCACACCACTAAACCCCAGTCACAGGGGAGTTCAACCATTGGCGGGAATCGGTTTGAACCAACCCCTAATCCATCGGTGGATATTGCGCTAAGTGGCGTGTTTTTAGCTGTTCGTGGGCATTATTGGGCCATTTAATGGTTTGATAAATTGCATCCGAGACGGTGCGAATCTCACTGGTGCGAGGCAAAATTGTCATTCAACATGGCCGCAAAAGGCAAAAATTGTAGAACAGATAGTAGGTGGGTGAAAATTGGAGGACAATTAGCAGGAAAATTTCTCTGAAGCAGAACTCAGTCAATTTTCGACCTTTTTGAGTGCAGAAAGAGCCCAATTAGGGTTTTTTATTGTTTTGGAACCATTTTTTCATTCTAAGCACTTTAACTTGATGTAAGCACACATTTTTTAGCATAATGAAAGAGGTCCAACATTTGAAGTTGGACCAGGAGATGTAGCCCAAGAGGGGTGAACTCCTTCACCATTTGTTGTCTTGTGTATGATGTTATCATACTTATGTCTTCATTATTTTCTGCAAAACTGAGTTTAAAATCACGTTTATGTGTTAATGTAATTGACATAATTGAATAAAAACCTAAATATTTCACTTGAAATTTTCATGAAAAACCTTCAAGTTTACATATACAAATAATACATAGTTTGGCTTGATATGGAGTTGCAGCATGGCTACTTCCGGCATGCTCGTCCTACACTTGGATTCGAGAGATCTCCCGTGTGAGAACTCAAAGCCTTCCTCATCATAATAGTTGGAGGGGTCGATGTTTCAGCAATGGCACAATGTGAAACCAAGGTGAGGGTAAGCATCAATTAATTCCTTTACTCTGAATTGATCAGTTCGTGCGTGAGAGGAAGGTGTGGGAAAGGATGAAGGATGCAACGAAGAGCAAAGATATTTTGGTAGAGAAATAGGATCTCAACATCATGAGTACCCTCAATCACTCTTGCATCAGAGTTCAGATCAACATCTCCTTTAAATTGAGTAACGGTATGATCCTCTCCTTCATTTTTTGGTCAATCTCCGCTCGGGTGGTCTCTGCACAGGCCCAAGAACTGTGGTTGAGGATCTTGGGCAAACTCCGTAAGGTTAATGTCAGTGTTTTCGGCGTGATGGAGGTCAATTTCTCCGAAGGAAGTGGGAGGAAGGTGTTCGGTGCTGGGAAGGGTGGAAACACTGTCGCTCAGCCCGTCGGCAACTCAATAATTATTTTTCCTGTTTGGAGGAAGCTTAAGTGGAAGATAGTTGAGTGGAGTTTTGTTACACTTTGGTGGGTTGTTTCTCTTGTCGGTCCCCCACTTCCAACATGAGTGTGAGGATATCTTCTACAGAGGAGAGCTCGTTGTCAAGTTATTGGGGCCGTCGTCATCCTCGGTCAGGTGGGTCGTGAGAGCGTGGGGCTCGGATAGTGGCAGATCTAAGCATACTTGTGAAATTTGCATGCAAGAGCATTGGGAGATTAGGGAGGGTCTAGGAATTGTGCAAACGTGCATCCATCAGAAATAGAAGGAGGCACTGGAAATGTAGGAACAACATATCGAGAAGAAGGAGTGCATTCAAAAATTGGAGGATGAGGTGGATGATTTGAGACAAGAAATTGAGCAACTGAAGCTCAAAAAGGTCGAGAACAACCCGAGGACTAACGAACAAGCCATTGGACTTTATCTCCACATTCCAGGGTCGATGGAGGAGTAAAACATTTTTTTCTATTTTGTTTGATGATGTTTTTTTTATGGCATAATCCACATGTAAATATTTACTTAACTAATACTGCATAATGTATAGCCATAGGCTAATAGCAAGGGGAAATTTTTTAGGTTTTTTGGGAAAAACACTCTTGGAAGGATGAAAAGAATGTATTAACAGAAGCCCTTAGCAAGCTCAGAACTTTGATGTAAATTTCCCAGTGTTTTGACGCTTTCGGGCGCACGGTTACAACTGTCAAACTTCGGGATTTTGGGTGACCCAGGAGTTCTTCATGGTGTTGAATCCATTTCCACCATCAAAAAAATGATTTAAACACTCCAACATTCAAATTTTTTGAAAAAAAATTACCAAATTCTAACAAGAAAAATGTCATCCTGGCAAAGTTTTCCATTTGGGCGAATTTGTTGCGTCAGTAGACAACACCTGAAATCCACTTTCATAACGTGACAGAAGAGTCTTCCAATTGTATCCTCTACTCTATGATTTGAACCTGGACACAAGTGTATTTATTGTATCATGTAGCTTCTCATACAATTTTTAGAATTGATTTTATCAAGTTTTCATATGCATAGCCTCTAAGAGAATTACTGTATTGTAGCATGTTTTCATATGCATAGTCGCTAAGCGAATTACGGTATTGCAACACACACACACACACACACACACACACACATATATATCACTTGCACGTCTTCCCACATATAATTATATAACATTACTGCCGCCAACATCATATCTCATGCATTAATATTCTTTGTCATTATATAAAGAATAGTCTAACAAGGCTACAATTTAGTTTAAAAATTAATGGAAGTTCTGACCAAATTTTAACAAAGTCCAGCAGAATTTTTTGAAAATCCAGGTTACAAATGTCAAGCTTCAATATTTTAAGTGCCTCATGGGTTCTTGATGGTACTGAATCCATTTCCACCATCAAAAAAGTGATTCAAAAACTCCAGTAGTTAGATTTTTTGAAAATTTCTCGCCGAACTCCAACAAAAGAATTGTGGTCTAGATGAAATTATGGCCTTGGATAGATTTTTCCCATGCGAATGTGTTTACTTCGTCCAATGTTTGAAGAGTAGTCTACAAAGTCTACAAATTCGCCTGAAAAAACAGTGGAAATTTTGGCATGATTTTTGCTAAAATCTGGGAGAAATTTTGAGAAATTTAGGTTATAGTTGTCAAACTTCAGGATTTTGGGTGTCCAAGAGATTTTTGATAGTGTTGAATCCATTCCTATCATAAAAAAACAATTCAAACACTCCTATCATCAAATCTTTTGAAAAAAAAATAGTTTGATTATAGTAAAAACATGAACGAATTTGTAACTCTGTGGACAACGCCAATGTTAACGTATTATTAGTTTAATAATTTATTAGTGGTAAGTGAGTGACAATACAAAATATAGGCTATACAAATGGTGTATCACTTTCATTTCATTTATCATATATATCGCATCAAGATAACCCTCACATGTAATCATTATAAAGACAACCTCGCATTATACGAAATATCATCTTCAAAATAGAATACAAATTGGCGTGTTATCTCAAAGGTTATCTATAAAAGTAATATACTTTTATATAAATAATAATATATATATATATATATATATATATATATATATTATAATTTATATAAAAGTATTAAAAAAATATTTTATTATATAAATACAAATAATCATAAATTTTAATATTTCATTATGCAAATAATATGAAAATTATTCAACTTAAATACTTAAATAACCATGCTTTTATACTTACCACTTACCATGTATATAAATCATATATATATATATATATATATATATATATATATATATATATATTGAATAAGTTTAATACATTAGTATACAAAAAAGATTACACACATGGAAGCTGAGCCTCGAAGTTTTGGCCGAAGTGGTATGGGCATTCTAAAACGGCCATGAAGCTCTAACGAGTTTATCAACCCGCGTAACAACCCACGGTGACGATAGCAGGCTCTATCAGGCAATTCAACAAGAGAGTGCCGCCCTCATAGGGGAAACCGGCCATGAAGCTCCAACAATTTATCAACCCACAGTAACTAAGATAGGTGATGCATACAAAATCGTTCCCAGACAAAAAACACAGCCACCCGCAAAGGGGAAACCCACGACTAGACAAGCTGTAAATCTGAAGATAACCACGTTATGGCAGCGAGCAAAAACCAGTGCCTAACCTGGACTGTCGTCCATCCAAAAACAAACAAAAATGGAGATTAGCCATTTAAGTACCTTGAGAGGAGGGGGGAGATTCCACCATGCGACATGCATAGGCGTAAGGGTTGTCCTCATCCTGCATATCAACTTTAGCACTGGAACAACCTCGCTTGGTGTCGTCCTCGTCCTGCTTATCATCAATAGCACTATAACAACCTCGCTTGATGTCGCCCGAACCGGCTTCAACTCTGAGATCCTGCGAGGTGCTGCACTCGATTGCTTTCCTTTTCTGACCACCTCTGGAGGGAGAGCTAGGCCTTTCAGCGGCCATTTGCGCCAGATTAGTTCTCGGAAGCTTGGAACTCAATTCAGGGGGCTCCTCTTTAAAATCAATGGTAATGGTGGCTGTTATAGTCGACATGTTGAGCAAACAGGGGAAACGGAACTAGGCAGTGTGCTGCTGACCGGGGATGAGACTGGAGATGCCTCTTGCAGGCTGAGAAATCCCGCGACCAGCTTGGAAGCCACGACCACTTCTTGTCTCAGGGTAACGACCCAATGGGGAGTCCGAGGGAGGAGACGAGGAGCTCGGAGAGGTGGAGGGAGGGTGGCGGGGAGGACAACCACAGCTCGAGCCGCGACGACACCGCATCCTCTGGCGCAGACGAGGCATAGGGTACAATTGAGAATAACTGAGTGAGACAAAGCAAGAAGCAGAGGGCGGGGAATGAACGAGCGAACCAGTGCTGAGCTCAGAAGGCAGAGAAATGGCGAACAGATCAGGGAAAGAGTCAGAGTGAAGCCAGAATCCTTGAGAGCAATGGGAGCTCTGCGAAACATGTAAGCTCGAAATGAGGTCTATGCAACAGAAAATTGAACATCTGCGCCCAATGTTGGTTCTGGAGCTGTGCTATGAGACAGCCGAGGAGCAACAAGAGCGCAAGGGCAACAAAGCAGGTGTGAAGCTTCCGGAAGAAGCCATACTGCTAAAGAGCAAATGAAAGCATGGGCAACTATGCTGCATAAATGCAGTGGGTGGCTCGTCGTTAATGCAGTTAATGAGGACGAGGACAAGAGGAAGGGTGGCGGTGATAGAATCCCACGCGCAAGCCCAAATCCTCTGCCACATATCATTCCGTCTGATCACCCGCATCCAAGAATAATATATATATAATAAGTGTAAAAAATTATATATATATATATATATATATATATGAGTATATACTAAATCATCATAAGTAAAAACTCTCATGTGTTACGCTCTCATGATTTTCTTTTAATGGGAACGTTAAGAGCATAAATTTTATATAGGCGGTGATCAGATCCTCTGGCCTTATCGAGTCAGTTGGGCACACAACTTTATATTCTATTTTCTGTTTGGGCCTTTTTAAATTCATTTGTAAATTAGGTATCCCTTGGGGGTTAACCATTCAGTTCAGTCAACTCGGGTGTACCACTCTCCTCGCGTCATGGTCGTTAAAGTGGGTGAGTTAAGACACTCGTCAAATATGCCCTTCGTCATGTGGATATATTAATGTGAAGAACGCTAAGTCACTTATGTTTTTCCTTTTTTGAGTATTTTTTTTCTTTAAAATTAAGCTTCGTCATTATCAAAGGGTATAGAATGTTATTAGATTCTCCTTCACTACTACAACAATTAAAAGATGTTCAAAATCAATATTGATGATAATAAAGTCAATATTTATAATAAGAATTTAATTTAAATTAGTATATATTTACTTTAAGCATAGATCTAGTATATACGGAGAGGGAAATTTAATTTAGTGTGTAAAATTTTTAAAAATTGCATTTTTCGTTTTTTTAGACTTTAATGAATTTGTAATTTTATTTATATATACAAAATGTAATTTTTTATTTGTTTAAATTGAAGTTTTGAATGTTATCTGTTTAAATATATATGTGGCATTAATATATTTTATCTAAAATGTGTATTGAAATATTTTATCTGTGAACTACATTATCTATATTAAATATTATTTTTTGTTATTAATATATTTTTAAATATATGTAAATATTACTTAGTTTTACATATCAAAATATCTCACATTAAATTTTATTATTATTAGTAATATTTTTTTTGAATGTAGTACATATCTTTTTTTTATAATTCTTATGAGGAAGTAATTGAATTAATTGGCATTAATATTTAAATAATTTATTTAAGTTCTATATTAAAATATTGTTTTTAAAATTAAAAGAATCATACATTTTTAACACTTATAGAAAAAATATAAGTTTTTTGAAAAGCCTAAGGTTTAAACATTTTACTCACACTTGTTTTTACTTCTAAATACTTTATCTATTTAAATTTTGGTTTTTGTGATCCATAGTTATTTTACAGAGATCTTTTGGTGATAATCACATTTAACAAAACTTTGTTGACGCTTTTGGAACCAACCACAGTGATTCATCTTCAAGTCTAGATGAGAGAGAAAATCCACTCATTAAGCGCAAATAGCTATAGAGAAGGGAAAACTAGCCATTGGAACCTAACAACTAGTTTGACTGCTAAAGAAAATTAATGGTTATCAATTAATTATTATTTTTTTAATTAAATTTTAATTTTAATTTCATTTTATTACATGTTTTTATTTTTTAAATTATTATAAAAATATTAGAATTATTTATTCTTATGGTTCATAAATAATATTTTACTTTGAATATAATGAAAATAATTTTTTTAATAAATACAATTTTTTAAAATGAAAATAAAGATGAAATAAAATTATTTAAAAACATAGAATGAAAAGATGGAAAGAGAAGGGGGATGAAAATTAATTAAAAGAAACAAAACGACAACTAGGAATATAGGGCAGGGATCCAACACTTGCTAATACTCCAACCATCGTCTCTATTAAGATTGACCAGCCTTTTTTTAATATCTAAAGCCTCCCTTAGCTTACGGTGATGAAAATGGTCAATCCTAACAATAACCTTAGCCTCTTTGATGTATATGTGATGGTTAGCCTTTTTTGCATGTTTTGTTAAGGCAGAGGAGCGGGATATTCCATGTTTAATATTGGCAGCGTGCTCACAGATCCTTTGATTTATTGACCGACCAATTTCCCACAAGAGCAAGGAATGATGTAAACGGCTTTTCCATCTCTGGGGTTCCCATGGTCTTTAGCCGTTCTAAGAGAGATGTGAATAGTGTTAAGGGGCTTGAAATTTGAAGACACCTTATTCTTTTTAAGAATCATAGTGATATTATTGATGGTCCTTGAATGAAGGGAAGGTGCACTCCAGAAGACCATTCATTTGGATCTTTTTTATTTCTAAGACCTTTTACCTTTGAAAGCTTTAAGGCCTTGGAATCTATTATAACCATTCCTATTAAGGACATTCAGGAGGTGGGTTTTTTCTCCTTCGAAATGGGATTCATCAAATATTCTCAATGCTCTGGTGGCTAAGGTGCTGAGGACGCCTAATTTTTTAGCAGGGAAATGATGTGAACTAGTGTGAATATATTTCTTTGTGTGAATTTTCTTCCGAAAAACCTGATGGGAGAAGGAATCATCATCCCTTCTTGAAATAAGAACGCTAAGAAAAGGAAGGCTACCATTAACTTCACATTCCATAATGAACTTTATGGAACAAGATTGACTATTTAGATGTTGGGAAAAATGTTCCAACTTTTCCTTTCCACGAGGTTAGGTGATGCAAGTGTCATCTACAAACCTTTTCCAGAATTTTGGTTGAAAAAGAGTAGAGGATAGGGCCTTGGATTCAAAATCCTCCATGAAAAGGTTATCCACTACAAAAGATAGGGGGGAACCCATGGCCACACCACAGGTCTATTCATAGAATACCCCTTCAAAACTAAAGAAAGTAGAGGTGAGGCAAACTTCAACCAAATGGGAAGTATCTGGATCTGTATTGTGATTGATGACATCAATAACCTCCTTAGTGGGGATATTAGTGTATAAAGAAACCACATAAAAACTTACCAGCTTATCATCGCGATCCATTCTTACGCCCTTTAACTCATTAAGAAACTAGTACAAATCTTTGACGAAGGATTCGGTACGACCTACTATAGTTTTAAGCTTATTAGCTAAAAATTTAGCAAGAAGATAAGTTAGGCCGCCTATGGTATTAACTATGTGTCGAAGGGGGTCCCTTCTTTATGGATCATAGGAAGACCATAGAACCTAGGAGTAAGAGTGTTATTCTCAATAAGCTTCTTACTAAGGTAGCTAACTGTGCTACTAGATTTTATGGCAAGAGAAATAGTTTTAGAAACCTTTTTTAGGGGATTTTTATCATGTTTCTTGTAGCTCCCACTATTATACAAGTGATCTAACATTTTCCTTTGGTGATCTTCTTTACTTAAGATTGCAACAGATCCTCTTTTGTCAGCTTTAAGAACAACAATATCCTTGTTATTGTTCAAGGTTTTAAGAGCCTCAAATTCTGGTTTGCTAAGGTTTCTCTTGGGGGGCTTTGCTTTTCTCAGGATAACCGCACAATATTTCCTAATATTATCTTTCGCATCATTCAGTGAGTCCCTAATCTCGAACTCTATGTCACAAATAATATCTTGAAAATGGATTTTTCTAGGAGCTAAGGCAAAATTAAAGCCTTTCTCCAAAAGACTATAAACCGAGAGGTCAAAAGAGAAATTAGAGACATTAACAACCTTATTACAATCATGGGAGAAAGAAATTTTCTTATAATTATTATTAAGGTTATTAATGTTTATGTTGTCATTATTATTATTATTATTATCTAGGTTATAGTTGTTAATGTTGTAATAATCATTATAAATATTATTATTAAATTTTTATAACAATAATTTTTATTATTATTCATAATGATGTAATTGTAAAACTGACTCGTTACTAAATTAATAGAGAAGGAACGAGGAGCAAGGTCGAAATTATATTACGTCATGTGGACATCTAAATATTTTATTAATAATTAAGAGTGGGTGAAATAATTTTACCACATTAGATTGCAATATCAACAACAAATCTAGTGCCCACAGTGAGGTTCGATTATTCATGTTTTATAATGCTTTTAATTAAAACTAGCACAAAGTACATGTTCATTTTGTTTTTATTATTATTATAGGGTACATTTCTTTTCTATTTAGATATTTTGTTTAAAAAGGGACAGGTGTCAAGTCCAGATTGAGCATAGACTAAATCATAAATTGTCGTCACACTATGTTATAGAATGCATCTATCAACATGATCACATGTTTTATTTAAAAAAGAAGCATATTTTTCTTCTAATAATTGAAAAATATTTGAAATAAATAATAATAATAATTTAATTTAAAACTTATAATCAAATTTGTCACCAACTAAAATTTACAAAAGTGTATATATCTTACCTACTCTAAATTTGATCATATACATGTTTTCAATTACATATTCCAATAAAAATATATATTATTATTAGTATATAGTTTTTGTTTGGCCATCAAATAAATTTCATTATATTATTAGAGAAAATCAGTTTACATTTTGATAGCCTACAACTCTCCTCGCTTCATTCTGATTAGATTTTCCAGTGAGGAGAGCCAAACAAAAAACATAAGAGATGTGCCCATTCATTGCCTATATCTCATGGAAAAACAAATATTACAAAATACATACCAAACTAAAAATCAACCTGCAATTTTCCTATTAAGGAAGGGGATGCAACGCTTGACCACCCGGAGTTGTTGTAGGACCATGACCTTCATGCACATGAAAGTCTATGTGGGTCAAACACACCTTAATTTCATCCATTATCTCATTAGTGCGGTGTAGGTTATGTCTCGTTGAAGCCAACTGCGCCAAGATTTCATTCTGGCTATATTGGGTCAAACACATCTTAATTTTATCCATTATCTCATTAGTGAGGTGTATGCTATGTCTCACTGAAGCCAACTACTCCAAGATTTCATTCTGGCTATACTGCACGTCGTTGGTGTAGGCCATGAGCTCATTCTAGTCACCATACCTATGTTGGCAGAGTATGTCCAAGTTTCGATAGCCCTCAGTTTATGTGTCCTGGCTAGAAGAGTAGGCGACCCCAGAGCGGATGTCTCGGCTCTTGTTGAAGCATAAGTTTCATAGCTATTGTGTTCGGCTTGCACGCTGTTGCACCTAGCCTAGGTTTATAGTGGCAGCGAGTTAGATTTGATCCTGAGCCTTGTTCAAGAAACTCTCACCAGTTACCAATTACCCTAGATAATAATAAATAAATAAACAAAACAAAACAATTGTACTAAGGTAGGGTGGTTTTTCTACGCGGCCTAGAGAAGGGACCTGATCATGCGTTACCTACCCTTCCATATACATATGTCCCATCTCTTCCTCATTCGTTTACCCCGCTCTGTCAGCCCGAGCACCCTGTTGTCCATGGAGACCACAACCTCTTCGAGCATGCCCACCTTGACAAATCATCTCAGCAGCTTGCACTTGATGAAGCCCTCGCCAATACCTCACACCATGGAAATTTCCTCACCCGTTGACCACCCTGCGCAGAGACACGCTAAAAATATCAAGCCCTGGCCCTGGCATAAACACAAAATCTTCCCAAGGGGCGAGACGATCCCAACATCCCCAGTACTGGAGAAATTGGTAGAATTGACTACATAGAGAAGTAATCGAACCAAGGTCGAAATACCTCAAAGTCAGGGGCCATCAACCACTTGGTTCGTAGCGACCCACTTCCTTCTCAAACACCCATTGCACCTATGAAATGTCGAGAGTCGAGCGAGCCTCAGAAATTCGAACACGCTAGGTAGAGAGCTATTATCCAAGCTACATTGGCTTCCCTCAACAAACCAGAGGTCACTCTTACACCCAGACCACACACCAGCTGGCCACAAAGTCAAAACCCAATGTACATTTCGCTTCCAACACCAATCAAGGAGAATAGTAACATGCAACACAAATTGAGCCTAAGAAGATGGAATTACCTCTGCAATTATCTTCACGCTGCTGAGTTGAGGACACAAGGCTAGACGCCTGCTGGTTGAGCCATGTGTAGCTACAATACTTCCAGGCTGCGTCAATCCCCTTTCAGACACGAACCCGGGATCCCAAAAGACTACCTGGTCAACTTTTTCTTGCAGAACCCACCTCATTTTCTAGTATTTACCAACTTCTAAAACTTGGCTTGACTCTCAAGAGAAGCCCTCCAAGCAATCTTGTGAGAGGTGGATCTTGTTTATTTCCAACTTCCGAGCCAGATGAAGCCCTTTCTCAAGAGTTATTAGTTCTGCAATGTTGTTGGTCGTGGAGCCATAAGATCCAGCTTGGATTCCCAAAGGATTTCCTCCCAAATCCCTAAGGATTCCACAGGTCCCAGGTTCCCTTTAGATGGGGGTTTCTGGAACATCATTTTCGGAGAAAGGCTCAATTTTTAGAGTATCACGACTTCCTCACTGCCATATTTCCAATCTTCATCCATCAACCTATCCGCCAGAATAGTTTCTCGCATATTATATTAGGTGGTGTTCTAGATTGCCTAAGTTAAGGGTTCTTGATCCTTAAAAATGATTATATTGCGACCTTTCCAAATTTTCCAAAGGAGGAATCCCAGAACCAACACCCAAGATTTGTTGAAAATTGGGTTTTTAAATAAGGACATCCTCCATTTCTCAATGGTGTCAATTAGGCTGTCTCATGAGCGATCCAAGTATGCAAAGGTGATTTCCACATCAACCCATAAAATATCTTCTTTCAGACATGTATTCAACAAATGCTCCATTGTTTCCTCTTTCTTTCAGCAGGATGGGCACCATGATAATCCAACATACCATTTTTTAAGGAGGCCATCACATGTAATAAGTCATTTGCATCCTAATAGCCATAAGAAATGAGAAACCATAAGCCAAATATTCGACTCCCAGATTTTTTTTCATCTCAACTCTTGGCACACGGAGATCTGAACCGCCATAATATAATAGGCTTTTATTGTTAATTTCTTTAATAAATTATTACAAAGTCACTAACTTATCATAAAAAAATATTATATAGCATGATATGACTCCATGTGTTTTAATATTTAAATTAAAGTGAAAAAACTCACTTCTAAGTAAGTTTAATTTTATTTTCATTAAGTGAATTTCATGTGATATTTTCATTGAAATGCAGTAACTGCAATCAATTCTTTTAACTAGATTGATTTATGCATTTTATTTTGTTACGACAAAATAACGAATTAATCACTCTGCGATTTTTTCACAATAAAAATGTTGTGCAAAATAAAATGTTGGAAATTGAGAAATGTAGAGCACACACAAAAAAATTTGACACAGTTATTTTTGGAAAAATGTCCCCATAAAAACCCAATTCAGGAAAATTGGTGCAACATATGAGAGTTTTATTATTATAGCAGCAACAAATCTTAGTACAAAATATGGATGCCTAAACTAGCAATCCACAGTAAGATAATCTGGCCAAAATTATTATAGATAAATTTCTCTCTCTCCTCTTGCAACCATGGCACAACTTAGCTTCAGAAATTGGCTCTTGTAGAACCCCTGCGTAGGGATCTATGCAACCTATAACTCACACTCCTCAAAACTGCCTTTGATCATGTCATTCTTCCTGCCGCTGACTCTGGAAGAAATTCTTTTCCCCCCTGGAAAATTTTCCCAGCTTCTGGAAGTTGAATCGACCTTCTTTGCACCAAAATTGAACTGCCTCTATAAAGCATCATGTGCATTCCCTACATAGCCTCCTGAGGAATAACTCAACCTCCTGCCACTGAATCTATGAAACTAGAAATCTCCTTTGGATATGTTTTCTTTTCTCCCTCTTACTCCCACATCCCTTTTGGCTTGAACTCTTCTTCCCTATTTGATTGGAATCTGGATTGGGGGCAAAAATTTGCTAAAAATTCAAAGTGTTCAGAATCACTCCAAAACAGAACGAGTGGATAGGTCTTTTCAATAGGAATCTGACGCACTTCGTTTCACTCAAAACATAGTTCATATGAGGAAAATAGAGCTTGTTGTTCGTTTTCCTAAACAACTAAAAAATTTGCAGAAAATGATAGAAAGGTGACATGGCAGCCTAGTCAACAAAAAGGAATATTTTGGAAATATTTCTCCATTTTTCGCAATGAAACTATGCCAAGTTTTAATACGTGTTTGGTTTCTATGTGGGTGATTTGTCATGTTTTTATTGGTTTAATTTCAAGCCAATGGGAAGAGGACACATGGCAAGCCCGGAGGCTACCACGTGCCCCCCCTCCAAGGCCGAATTTGGTTAAGTGTATGGTCGAATTGGAAATGATTTCATGTAGCAAAATTTATGTATTGGCGGAAGGGTGGAGGTTGGGGTCGAACCCACGACCTCCCCCACATAACCCACAAGCGCTACCAACTATGCTATACGTTGGTTTTTATATATCTATGCCAACCCAATGTATTTGAAGTTTCAATTGTTTTTGGCGGGGTTTAAAAAGGGCCAACCCTGAAGGGACAATCCTTACCATAGGTCTAACACATATAACTGTGGTGGAGGGTCTAATCTTAAATGGCACAGATTAAATTTTAAACAAGATTTAATTAACCCTTAAACCATGTATTATGCGCTAAACAAATCTTTAATCCGGGTTTTGTTTAAAACATGCTAACCTCATATTATTGCATGCTTAACTTAGCGCTAATCACGGATTAAGTTTGCAGAAAAACTTGCGGGGCCCCCAATTTAGGCACCACTTCCAAATTTGGCGGTGCTAACTAGAGTTCTCTCCAAATTTGGAGGGGTTTCCTTGGCCAGGATTGAACAAGGCATAACTGGAGCATATTTCGACCAATTTTGGCTCAGAAAGAGTCATTCCTAGATGATTTGGATTCTCTGAGCATGATGGTGTAGGTTGCAGAGGCGTTGGAGCACTTTTGTAAGTAATTTTTCTACTTTGAAGATTAAAGAAGCCTAGGACCACCAAGAGAGGAGGCCATGCCTAGTCCACTTGAAGACCATTTGCAGAGCTTGAAGAATCTATTTTGAGGTTTTTGGGTCTTCTAAATCCAATGGAGAAGGTTTCAAAGTCATTGGAGCACTATAGGTTCATGTAATCATAGAATTTACCATTAATCCAAAGAGGGCCAATCCATTGAAGCAGGCCCATTGAAATGTAGCCCGGGAGGGGTGAACTCTGTTATCAACTAATGTGTAATGTGTTTGATGCGTGTTATTTATCTGCAATTTTCTTTTTGTACATGTGCTTTAAAAAACTATTTTACTTAATGAATTGCTCATAAAAGACACTTAAACTTGACACATAAATCCTCGCATAACTTGCTAATTTGAGACGATCCTAAACACATTTATTTTATACTTATGAGGGTGCTATCACAACAAAACTAGTTTTCCCATATTCAAATCAAGTTGGTATCAAAGCACAATTTAGCTCATTTTAGCCTGAGATAATTTGCCAATGTTAGCTAGAGAATTAGTTTTTTTTTGCATTTGTGCAAGGAGAATTTAACTATGTGCAAGTTCATGTGTGTGAAAAGAAGGTCAAATTAAGGACTCAACTCTCAAATCACATAAAATAAGCTTTTACACATTGCAAGTGTGATGCCAGCTTCATCAAGCATTGTTTCTAGTCAATCATCCTTAGCAGGACTCTTTGATAAAGAGATTTTGCAGAAGCTATTCATCATGAATGATATGGTTCAAGAGATGTATGAACATAAGAGGGAGAGAACTATACTTCAAGAGCAGTAAATTTCCATGAAGGAGGAGAAACAAGAGCTTCTTGAAAATATGCATGAGATGGAGACTCAGCTCCATATTGCAAATGTAAACCTAGTAAGGATGCATGAGATGGAGATTCAACTCCATGATGCCAAAGAAACCTTAGCCAAGTATGTTAATGAAAAAGAGGTATGCAATTCAAGCTTATCCTCTATTTCCTCTCAAAATGAATGTGTAGGTGATTTTGAAAGACACACTAGAGGAATAGGGTCCAAATTATTGATGAAAATTGGCTATGAAGGTAAAGGATTAGGCAAACATGCACAAGGCATAGTTGAGCCAATTGTTGTTGAGGAAAGGCCTAGGTATTTAGGTCTTGGTTATGGACAACATGATGGAGAATGATCCAAATCCAAGGGGGCAAATGAAGGTGTTCCAAGAAGGACTTTCATTAAATGTTCATTACCTCAAGCTTGTGAAGTTTGTGTTCATGAGGAATGCAAAGTTCTTATACCCACTTTGCAAGAAGATGATCATAAGCATGCAGCTAATGAGAATGGAAAAAAAGAGGATGTTGAAAGCTCTAAAATAATTGAAGCCAATGTTGGTATTTCGAAGAGAGCCACTACCTCATCAAATTCACCTCCTCAAGAAGACGACAAAGGTGAATGTGCAAGGTATAAATCTACCTTTTATCAAGTTTCTTTTGATTATGATAAACACGGTAAATCTTCACATAAGATTTGGAAAAAGTATGCATGTTCCTTTTGTGGTTTGAATAACCATAATGTTCCGAGGTGTTGGAAGAAGATAGCCATGCACAATAAAATTTCTAAACGAAGGAGGTAGGAAGCCAAAGGTCCATTGGACAAGGAAAACCATGTTGAAAAGAAGATGCAATTGTTTTCACTCATTGCCATAAGCAAGGTCATCTTGTAGACAAGTGTTGGACTTTGTATCCAACAAGTCGTCCACGACATTTGAAGAATGTAGAGAGAGATATTGCCAAGAATGGAAAAGAGGATTCCATAATCGATGTGGGTCAGGATAATTCACATGATGAAGTGCAGTTGAAAGAAGCACCATTGAAATGGTTTGGAAAGAGATGGTTAGATTTCTTAACCACTTAAGTCCTTGCATTTCTTTTGATGATTGATGCAAATCTCACCTATTTGACACATTTATTTTCCAATTGAATGCATTTATTTTCTGTTGAAATTATGTTGCATATTGCATGAAGAAAGATGTTGGAAAGTAGAGTTATGTTGACTCACTTAGATGCAGCAAAAATAGAAATTTACACATGCTTTTGTTTGACTTGAGAGTCGGTTGTTTGAAGAGGCATGTTTTATCAACTTGTGTTTGGTCAATGATTTGTACACCAAGATGTAAGATTACATGGCAATGTTCACAGGTTGTGACATTTGTTGCTTTGAAGGAACAAAAGGAAGAGGTCGTAAAAAGGAATTGGTAAACAACCCTTGTTAAAAATTGATATTAAAATTGAGCTACCTGTGTATAATGGTGAAGTGAATGCAGAGAAGCTTGAAAATTTGGTTCGTCGGTTGGAAGTATACTGCAGGATTCAAAACGTTCAAGATGATGATAGAAAGGTTCAACTAGCTTCCTTGAGATGGGAGGGTGCAGCACTAGTATGGTGGGAAGCCAAGACACAAGAAGAGATGAAAAAACATGGTAAGATCTCAATATCTTGGTTTGATTTCCATGCTGCAATTAGAAGGAAATTTTACCCTCTAGCATATATACAGAAACCCATAATGGATTGGTAGAATTTTAGACAACTAAAGGGAAAAAGTGTTCAAAATTATACACAAGAGTTGAGGAGAAGAGCACTAGTTTTGGGTGTCAATTATATTCTCAAGACACTTTGTTAAAGTATATTGGGGGTTTTCACAACTATCTTAGACATACTATTCTCCTGTTCAATCCAAAAAACTTATATGAGGTTTGCGTTCAAGCCACACATCTAGAAGTAAGAGGGAAACATAGTGCAGATGAGAAAAGTGATAGTTTCCTTGATTACGAAGGTAAAGGAAAGGGTAAGTTTAATGGAAAAGGAAATAAAAATGGTTCTATTAAAATAGAGAAAGAGAAACTCATATGTAAAAATTGTTCGAAAAATGTCCATGATGAATACCATTGTTGGCAACTCCATCTAGAGTTGAAGCCCAACAAACTTAAAACCAAAGAGAAGGAGAAAATAGCTGCAATCATTGAACATGACTTAGGTTCAGATTAAAGAGATGAAACCAAGATTACAACAATGGGTTTGAAAGGTAAGAGCATAGCAAGCACTAGTTCTTCAATTTGTTCTAATGTAACTCAAGATGATGATACAAGAATCGAACTCTTTCATATTAGAGTCATTTCAAGGCATACCAAAATAGACACAATTTGATAGTGGTTCTCAAGTCAATTTTATTTCTAAAGACTTATTTAAGAGGTTAAATATAGAAACTGTTGCACATCCAAGACCTTATCCTTTAGGTTGGATATGAAAGAATGAAAACTTGCAGGTATCAAGGAAGTGCATCCTAAGGTTTTCAATCAATTCAAACTTTCTTGACGAAGTTGAACTTGATGTAGTTCCACTTGAGATTTCAGGTATTGTTTTGGGAAGTCCTTATCTTTATGGTAGGAGGGAAGTATTTCATCTCCATGAGAATAAATACCACTTGCTAAAGAATGGAACTAAGTACATGGTTAGAGAGCATAATAATACGATGAATTTGTCTCTTATACAAGTAAGAGAAATGAAGAGAATAGTGAATGGAGGTCAAAATTTGGCTTTTTTAATGTTCAAGCATAATGTTGTTTTGAATGAGAACTTTCAAGAAGATGCATCAAATGAACAAGATGATTTCATTGAAGTTGCTAATGTTTGTAATAAGATTTTTTAGGGCTCTAACATGTTGCCTTTCAAAAGAGGTAAATAAGGTGTGAAATATTTGCAGCAGTCCACATCAGTGTTGAACAATGATGGGAACAAGATACTAGTGCTAAATGGTGCAAAAATCAAAGAAAAAGTGCCAACGCAAGATTAAAAAGAAGACGTAGGTTCCAAAAGTTTTTTTTTGGGTTTCAAAATGCTACATGGCAATGGTGAAAAAACTTGGTGAAAATTTGACACAAGTCCAAGGAAAGACAAGCTAAAAATCGCCATGTTGACAATGTTCGAAGTGAGAAAGTTTTCAAGTTATTCAAGTTTCCTTTGATTGACAACCGAGGTGGGAAAAATTTTGTTTCTTCAAGGACAGTTTGTTGTACTGCAAATTCTAGGAAATTACAGCATTATGGTATCTACAATAGTGAGACAGGGTCTCTAGAGTCAAGGAAAAAGATCAGTTTTCATGAAAAACTCAAATTGTTGAATTCAGGAAAATTCCAGTGGATTGAGACTGGAAGGGTGAGGGGGTTGTACCCTCATCCACATGTTCAGTAATGAAAGATATTTTGGGGTCAAAAATATTCCAATGGGGAAGAGTGATTAGGTGCTCAAAATTATGCTAAAAAATGAAAGTTGGCAGAATGGTGTGGAACCTAAACAACTGCGTAGATCTCGTCGTTCTAAATCCGGGGAAAATTTTTCGTGGAAAACTGACACCGTATTCTCCCAAAAGCGCAATCTATCCGCTTAATAAAACATGGATTTTTTCTTTTAAATGCAGGACAACCCAGTCAGTAGTCCGTACAACTGACTGTGCATGCCCATGTGGCAGGTTGACCCGTCAAAGGGCATCTTCTTCGGTGAATGAGGTCATGCCAAGTGGCTTCCTAGTTGGTGTTGGGGTTCCAGTGTTTTGGCCAGATTGGCAGGACCAAAAGACTAGACAACATCATAACCACTTCGAGATCCTAGGATCTAGCCCTCCTGGATCCGGAGAGGGATCTCTCCATAAAAGCAAAGAATGATATATCTTTGAAAGCTCAAAATGAGGTATTAGGCTAGGTATGAAGCACAAAGGGGGGTTTTAAATGATTTGGTTGGTTGTTGAGTTGGTCAGAGATCATCAACTGAGAAGGTTGTGGAATGAAAGGAACAAAGCAGCAGGACATTTCGGTAAAAGAGGATAGATCAAGAAACTATCATCCATTGGGCTATGGAGTCATGAAAGGGGATTACTTGCATAACAACTAAGCAAGGCTTTCCATAGGGCAAGTCATCTATACTAAAGGATATTTTAGATAGATGGTGGAATGGAACAATAAGGAATGAAGGCGAAAGAAGGAAAGAAACCAATTCCTGTCTAGAGATCAGGTCAGATATCATTCAAATCCAGACCTGCTTTGACATACTCAGAGGAAATTCTCAATGAAGATACAAAGGGTAGCTTAAGATCAAGTCAGAGGCCATTTAACTCCAGACCTACTTCAGCATATTCCAAGAGTAAAACAGAGATAAGATTTAACACAGAAATAGGCCTAAGATTAAAGAAGGGCTTTTAACCTTCAATGCTTTGACACCAGCTCAAGGGATCTCAGAAAGGCCAATTTGTTGGAAAAGGAACCCAGTGGACAAGGCTTACACTAAATCCCCGATATCTCAATTCTTCCAGCTTAAACCCAACCAGAACATCTAAGCAACAAACCCCGAATTCACACATCAGCAAGCATGGGCTAGACCAACATCTTTAACTAGTTAAATTACATGAATTTGCTCTTAAATACACATTAAGCAGAAAACATCAAAGACAAGAAGAGCAGTGGGCATTAAGATACCATGCAAGGGTATATCCTAAGCCTGATTTACTGATTCTTGTCAGAGAAATATGAACAACATGATTAAAATGAAATGAGACAGGAAACATCACCCGTAATATAGACCAGGATCCTGTGAAATTGCTTGATTAGTTGATGTGCAAAACTAGTCGCATACACTGAGCTCAATGGCTAATATAGTCCAAACTTTCTCCTCCCAGCCTACTAAATTACAAACTACTCAGATTCTTTCCTCCAAAACTGTTCTAACATCTAAAAGAATCCCTCTAACTACAACAGCAACAACCCTCCTCATGAGTTTTATATCTGAAAGAGAGGCAAAGGAGGTAGATGAAACATTAAAATAGAAGTAGCAGAAGAGGGCTCGAGGCCCATTCTATCTTAATGTCTATGCATTTATTTTCAGTACTCTTTGGATGAAAGAGTGGTCTTCGACAGATTGATATTTACTTCATAGGTATGTTCTTTGATGTACTTTTCGGCTGCAGTACTCTGTATTACTCTAGTGATAAGAAAAAATGCAGATAAATGACGTCGGGTCTGCCATACTGTATAACGAAAGCTCTAGCAGCATTAGGACTTCTGTTAGGATGTAGATCTTCTTAGGAACACGATGTAGAATAAAAAATAGTATGGGTACTTTGTCCTTCTCGAGAGGGAACCTTCTGCTGATGTGAAATACTGATAATATTTTCTTTTGTGTTTTAGGCCTCATTAGGCCTTCTGTGTTAATCACAAGGTCTTTAGTCTAGTACATTCGCCCCTTTAACACTGATTTAGGGCTTAAAATCTTCAATATCATGCTTTGAACCTCTTAATTCTTCACTGATACTCTTTGCCGCTTCTTTGACTACCTCTGTTTGTGAATTTGCAGGTTTAATGGTGTTGGAGGTTTTACCCGGAGTTAATACCCCTGATTTGGATAAAATATGTGTTTAAACCCCCTCAGGAGTCTTCCCTGCAAATTATGGCTCTGATAGAACTTCATCGGCACTATTGTGTCACTGTGATATTGACTGTGAACAATGGCGGTTTCCACCGCCTGTAACCCTGCAAAAAGACATAAACAATGTTAAGAAATCCATGCGGTGGGAGGATGGATGTAGTGGAAGGCTGTGAGAATGGTAGCGCAGCAGACGTGAATGCTGTGGATGCAGAGCAAAATGGTTGGAAAGGCTTTAGAGGCCAAGCGAAATGAAATAAACTTCAATGTAAAACATTAAAGTTTTAGTGTGAGCGGAGAAAAATATTTTTTAATGTAAATCGTGAGAGTTTAAACTTTGGCAAAATACATAGAAAATGAATGAAAATGCAGTGAAATGGGGCTTTAGATGGTGGGACCGGCATGGGCGGAGGGCGATTTAACTAGGACCATTAGATCTCGGGAGGAGATCAACGGCTGAGATGATCCAATGAAATGCTATGGTAACGCGATGAGAAAAACATGAATGGAATGCGAGATGCAGTGTGGTCCGTTGATCTGAACATATCAACGATCGAGATCGCGTGGTAGAGGTCCCAAAGGCGGAAGAGGGGAAGTGGTTTCGGCTGAAGAAACAGCTTTTTTCATGTGATGAAAAGGGAGGAAGGTGGTTTTAACTTTTCGAATGCGATATAGGTCCCCGACTGACATGTGGTCTTTTAAAACCGCCTATATGGCATGAATTTGAACTGTTAAAGCCCGAACACAAAACTTGCGCGATATTGATGCTGGCCGTTGGACCTGGGACTGTGAGATCTGATGGTGGGAGATGGAGCACGATACAGGGAGATGCGCGGTTGGAAACGAGGGCCAAGTCAACGACGATTTGAATGTGGGCTGTTCGATTGGTGTGATGGACGGTCGAGATCTGAAGAGGGAAAGCAAAGGCAGCGGGGCTAGTTAGCGGTCGGGAGGAATATGGGCCGTTGGATCCATGGGATTGACGGTGGAGATTTAAGGAGGAAGCAGAGGAAAAAGGGCCACATGACTACACGGGAGTAATCCTAGACGTCGGATCGAGAGGGATGAACAGACAGGATCCAATCGGAAACGGAGGGGGCAGGGGTAAAAACTCTAATGGTGTGAAGGAGCAATTGCATCTGGACCGTCGGATCAGCGACAGATCAACAGTTGTGATTGGATCAGGGGTGACCAATCGAGGAACACGGGGCAGCGGGAGAGCGAATCCTAGCCGTTGGTTCTTGTGGATTCAACGGCCAGGATTGCATCGGAGGATCGCAATCGGGGAAGACAGAGGGAGGTGATTTAAGAACTTCCGATTGGCGCTGGACCATAGGATTTAAATGTGAATCAACGGCGAAGATCATCATCGGGAGTTTACAAAGCGATGAGGCGGGGGTGTGGTGAAAAGGGCGCAGACCGTCAGATCTGTATAGATCTACAGTGAATATTGCACCAAAGGCCAACAGACCAAAACACCATCGCATCAGAGATTTTATTTTTAACATAGAAATGCGCTCCCAACCATCCTTCCGATTGTGATAAGCACCTTATGCCTTAGCGCTTAATTTCATGGAGGGGAAGTGGCTAGGGCTGGGCCGAAAGGGGCTAAGCCTGTTATATGAAGAAAAGTGGGTTTTTAGGCCTAAAAACGGTGTTTTTAAGGCTCAAAAGAGGTTTCCGGGAGAGGGAAAAATGGATTTTTAAGCCAAACAAAGGGTGTTTGTAAGGTTAAAAGGGGAAATGGGATGATTTAGTAGGCTTGGGAAGTGATTTTGGGGGTCAAAGGGGAAATTTGAGAAAGGGAAAAAAGGGTTAAAATGAGGAATTTTGCAGGGATATAAAGGGGAAAATGGAGGCTTTTCTGAGCATGATTTTTTCACAGACAGTGAGGCTTTTTGGATGGAAACAACAGTGAAAATATTTTCAAAGGAAAAGGGCACACAAAGGCTTCAAGGATGAGAGATTTTCAGAGGAAATGTATCTCTTGAAGGCTCAGAAAAATATTTAGCCACCTATTTGCTTGGCAAAAATTTCATAGGTGGCTAATAGTGGCTCCACATGAGGATGGCATCTTCTTGAAGGTGTCAAGAACTTTAGAAATATTCTTTGGGAAGTAGGCCAGATGCCTGGTATTTGAACCATATTTCTTCTCTTATTCAGCTGTTACAAACATGATGGATATTAATTAGCAGAAAAAATTCCCCAAATAATCTACCTACCCATCCTACAATCCTAACATTTTTTCTTCAAGGTGCATTTGAATTTTCAGACCTTCTTCATCATTTTTCATTTTTTTTTATTGAAAGAAAAAAACAAACTAGTATAATTCTATCCTTATTCCTCCATGAGACCAGATTAAACTGTTGGACTCATAGCTTCTCTACCTATACTAATATCTGCTAGGATTAAACTGTCTAGCAGATTTCTTTCTCTACATTCTGTTAGCCACCAATAAAATTTGTCATATCATATGGTGGATAAATCATTTTTTGAGACTTCAAGAAACAAGTTTTATTGCAAAAAAATTGTTATCTCTTAAAGACTCATGAAGACATCATGACCTCTGTTTAACCTTCACTACTGTTTCCCTTTCGAAATGCTGAAAATATGTTATTTTCATAAGAAAAGACTGCTGCAAAAATCCCTTTTTCCCCCCATTTTTCCCTTCCTTTCACTTCAAATTAACCTTCATTTTTACCCCTTTATTCCCCATGGATTTCCTCTATTTTCCCTTGTTTCCCTTCTTCCTTTCATAAAACCCCTTTTACAAGGTTTAGAACCCATTTTTAAACGTTGCCGAAACCCCCAAATCCATTGAAAAAACTTGAAAAAATCATAAAAATTAAGTTTTTTGACTATGGACTTAAGCCCCTTTGGGCTAAGTCCTAACCACTTCCCCACATGTACCCATGCCCTAGAGCCAGGCACTAAACCAGTCGGGCCGTTATCGCATCAGAAGCAATTGATGCGCGCAAGTCTTTTTATCATGTTAAAACCTCCGATCCGATTGGCCTCTGTTTATAAGCCTCGAGCCTTTTTTCACTTCATATAACCCTTGGGCCCGCAATCGGGCTCTTAAAACTTATAAATAAACCTTCTCGATCGATTTTTCCCTTTGTAAATACATAAAACCCATTTTTCCTAAGTTTTGGTCTAAACCCGCCGGTTCATGTTTTCAATGAAAAAAACCGTTGATCTTTTCCCGATCAAACGATCATTATAATCTCACATCGGAGTTTTTTCCAATGGGTAGATTGAAAATCCCACTCCTCCTCCCGATTGCGATTGGCCTTCATCTATATAAACCCCAGTCCCTTTGCTTTTCCATATATCCAAGGTCCCGAAATCAGGTGCCAAGCCACATATATATAACCCGCCCCAACACAATTAAACCTTTGTATTTAATAAAAATACACCTTTTTTATATTATAAAGGGGCTCGTCGTTCATTGGTCGGAGCTCTTCTCCGCCGTTGATCCTAGACCAATCAACGACCAGCGCTATATCGCATCGGAGATTTCCATTGGCGCAGTTTAATAGTTTATTTGCCAGCTCTGATTGGCCACCTTCCGATCCATCCTCCACCATCGATCTGATCCAAAGATCGATGGCCCACAGTCAATCACTTCGGTGCTACTTATCCCTCGCCTCCTCCCATCGTGAACCTTTCGATTGGATCTGGACCATCCATACATCCAAATCTGACGGTCCAGATTGCACCTTGCCACTTTGGTTAAAATTCATATGTCCCGCTTCATAATGTTTTTGGCCAAATCTCAGCCGTTGATCTCTGCAGATCAATGGCCCATATTAAACCTTCCTCCGCCTTGTATGTTTTTCCATTTAACCCTAGATTAAATCTCTGCCGTTGATCCTTTACATCTAACAGTTCAGAATAATCCCGGCGGACCTGACTCCTGTAGGTCCTGCCTCCCTCCAGATTTAATCTCAGCCATCCAATCTTTGATCCAACAGCTCAGAATAAAACCACCCCGTCTGCTATCGCCCGTGCATCTTATTGATATCACTCTATTCACTCAGTTGTCTGATCTAAGACCCCAGATCTAACGGCTGGTGTGCAGTTTCGCGTAACTTTCAGCATGTTTGTTAATTCTCCAAGAGTCACGCGAAATGAGCATTATTGAAAGGCCACGTGTCGGCCTCTAACGCGTATCGCGTCCAAAAAGCTAAAACCGCTTTCTTGCCCTTCTGATGCGCGATACTGTTGGTTTCTCAAGCTGAAACCACTTTCCTCATTTTGTATTATGTCTTATCACGTGCACTCCCTGCCATCGATCTCTGCAGATCAACGGTTCAGATCTAATCTCCCATTACACTATCGCCCTCCGCTTTCTCCAAGGGACTTCATAAAGCGATCACAGTTGTTGATCTCTTGGGACTGATCTCATCCGACGGCCCACGATCATCAGCGAAACCACAATTTTCCTCATTGCCTTTTTCATTGCTGATTAACGTTTTAACCTCATTTCTTTTCATTTTTCCGCCATTTCATTATAATGTGACCCTTTCGCATTATTTGTTCATAACTAATCCCAACCGTTGATCGTTGCAAGATCAACGACTCTGACTTAATTTTCCACCCCTTGTTCATCAAACGCTCTCCTTTTGACTTCTACGCACGATCTCCACCACTGGATGCCCTCATCCAATGACCATGCTCCTAACCGCAGCCTCCTAAGCAGTTTTACCAAATACACGGGATTTTCTTAATGTTTCTTTGTTTTGTGTGGGTATTAAAGTTTTTTCAAATAAATTTAAAAAGAAAAGAAGCCAAGGATGACGATCCTCCAGGCTTCCATTCATCAAAGAGTATCCATATGAAGGGTTTGACCATCATGTTTCATCAGTGCCTCATGAGCACTGATGCCAGTCTAAAACCCCTATCGCACCTGCACATCAACAAGACACGGAAAATTAAAACAATCAAAGAGTATCAGTGTTGAAGACCCAACCACAACAGAGAAGAAGAATTAAACATTGATTATACAGTTTGGGATGGATTACGGCTAAGATCGATAATCAAAAGCCTAATCCACTCTATTATACACAGGATCTAAGCAAATTAACAATGTTTAAAGAAAATCAAAAATATCTACCAAACAAAAGGAGCCTCCACTGCCACATCAGAGGCTAATTGATTCCTCCCATCAACCTAATGCCACCTGTGGCCTCAAAGCATTCAACAGAGGGTCGAGTAATGACCAGAACAGAGGATATTTTCCTCAATATAGCCAAACAGTTAATTCAAGCCAAAAGATTTATTGCAAAAATATCAACAAGAGTTATTACAAGATGACACAGAGCCTTAAAAGTCAACAAAATCATCCCACCGAGTTTAATTATTAATGTAAAAAAATTAATACAGAGGAAATATCTGTAAACTTCTCCATCGAGCCCCTCAAAGGCCGAGAAGTATTAATCTGTATTAATTGAACCTTGAAGATCTTTTATTCCATCCCACCTCCTCATTTCTTCTATAAATACTTCTGTAGAAGATGAAATAATGTTGGTGGCAGAACTTTGAAACATACTTGTGCTCGAATTTTCTATATGTAAATAGTGTTCAAAGGCTCTTGAAGCTCTGTTTGTGACCTAATAAGTTAGGCTGAGAAGTGAAGATGATTGTTGAACTAAAACATTGGACCTGAAAACTGTAACTGGTTTGACATCAATAACAAGTTGTTTCTTGGGATCCTGGTCTATATCACTGGTGAAGTGCTTCTTTCTGTGTGATTGTTTTTCTTTCATGTATGCCATATTGTCCATTATTATTTGATAAAGAACAGCAAGCATAGAGTTAGGATTTACCGTTTACAGTACCCTTCTCTGACTGATAAGATTTATCTCAATG
Source organism: Pinus albicaulis (assembly GCA_034641835.2). Taxonomy (NCBI): domain Eukaryota; kingdom Viridiplantae; phylum Streptophyta; class Pinopsida; order Pinales; family Pinaceae; genus Pinus; species Pinus albicaulis. The sequence continues at coordinate 874,527,142 of CM076570.1, forward strand.
TTTTCCTCCAATTTGTTTATTTAAGAATGATTCAATACAGTTTAAGCAGTTAGGAATGCTGGCGTTCCCTCGTCCTACTGTTCACTTTAAACATTGTTCTTGAATTTTATTTTCCTTATTTTATTAGTAAAGTTAGACTAGAAAAGTGATGGTGTGCCCTATTTTCTAGCTTCTTCCTCCAAAGGTAAAATTCTGAAAATTTCCCTAAGTGTATGCTGAAAGGAGACTAGATTTAAAAGTATCTTATTTGATCTCAAGTTTCATTTTGTTTCTCTTATGTTTTTTCATCCTTTCTGAAAGTAATTATGCGGATTACTGGATTATTTGTCTCTTGAGTTATCTTTAATAAGAGCTTGTCCAAAGAGGTTTATGGTGAGCCCTGCCCTTTGGTTGGTTTTAAATAGTTGCTTAAAAGAATTTTTCTTGTTTGGACAGACTATAAATCCTAGTTGAAATTATTATCTGTTTCCACCCATCCAACACTTTTATTTTTTCCATTCCATCATTTAATCTCAATGATCTTGTGATATAGATGACTTGCCCCTTGGATCACTCTTGAATTGTTGCTCAATTAAAACCCTTTTATGACTCCACAGCCCAATGGACTAAAAACCAGCGTTATATCTATCTTTTTAGCCAAAGCTTGTTCTGATTGCTTGCAACTTCACACCTTTGAAACTCTTTCCATTTTAGGACTTTCCACAAAACTATTAATCATGCTCAACCATCCAAAACAAACAAAAACCCTCGGTCTTCATAACTAGCCTAGTATCATTACCCGAAAGTCTTAAAAGATAAATCAATCTTTTCACTTATTTGAGAGATCCCTCTTCGGATTCAAGAGGGCTAGATCCTAGAATCCCAAAGTGGTTCAAGTGTTCTCTCTGCAGTTTGACTTTTCCAATCTTGCAAATTACAGGGAGCTAACATTTCTGGCGACTCCACTGGGGACTGAGTAATTTTTTCATCTTACGTTCCCTTAAAGACTTCATAAAAACCCCTCAACGTAGCCCTCTTCAAGCACTACCAAGTGAACGGTAATCATAATGAAACTTATTTGAATCAGTCACAAACTAGGCAAACCCTAGGATTCTCATAAGAGCTTATCTAACCTTGAAGGATCAACTAACTTAGCCATAAGAGCAGACTGTCTTTGTCTCATAACCGTAGCTAAGTTTTGAAACAGATTTAGGACACTCTTATAACCCATAGGACTAAAAAATAACTCAGAAAAAACCCAAAAACTCAGATTGGTGCATGGTGGTTGACCATAAAACATTTTACCTCCAAAAGAGCTAAAAACTTCCACCTAGCATCTTCACACTCTGAAACTCCCAAAAGACCAAATGACTCCACTGGTAGAAGACCTTGAACTGATTGAACAGACACAGTGACCTCTTTCTGATTTACAAACATGGATTTAGATAGAGACCCAGAAGACAAACATATGATCATGATGGAAAAATTAATGTACCTGCTTGAAAGAAGGGTGGATAGGTTTATGGCTAATTTAAACATTGGTAATCCAGAGCAGCCTTTTCTTTTCCCTGTCCAAACAAAAACTCTACACCTACAAGTCATGTATGATGAACAAGATCATAAAGAAAACAATCAAGAAATATTTTATAATCATGATGGAAAAGATGATGTACATGCTTGGAAAGAGAATGGATAAGTTGATGGCTAATATGAATATTGATGATCTGGAGCAAGCTATGCTTTCCCCTGATCAAACACAAGCCCAATCACCTCAAGATCAAGTCAGTGACCAAGGTATGTATTATGACCAACACGTTATAGAAGATGATGAGCAAACTTATGAAGGAAGCAATAAAGAAGGTTGTCAAGAAATTTTTGATTGCCTTCCTATGTCTTGTACTATGCTGATAAGAGATCTTCACGACCAAAATGCAAAAACTAATAATGAGCAGTGCTTTGAGGGAACGAATAGCCATTTGGAAAACTCAAAACCTGAAATTGGGGAGACACCAACACATACAGAAACCCCTCCTTTGTGTTATAACTCAATTCATATTATACAACAAGAGTGGCATCCTGATAACGAAGAAAAAACAACTCATGAACCTTATATGCAAACCGAGTATCTTAACATTCATGAGTAATTTTTTGAAACAGAAGCAGATCAGGAAACAACAGAAAATCCTCAAAGTTTCACTGCAAGCACAAGTCAAGATCCCTTAGAAGAGGCTCAAGAAAACATCCAGCCTCAAAATCAGCCTTTACAAGAGACAGAGAACTGCTGTATTTATGTTCAAGAGAACGTACAAACATCTTCCCCTTTGAAAGAAAAAGAGATAGATCAGACTATTAATAAAAAATCAGTCTCTGAAATTTATTGCAAAGAAAATACTCTTGCTCATTCACAAAAAGAACTTTGTTGTAAAGATGTATAAAGTTCTTTTGTTGGTCATAAGAAATAGGGTAGCTCTTTTTCTGTTTATACTGAAAGAAAAATCTCTCCTTTAACAGAAGAAAAAATTGATCAAATACTATGCAAGCAGCTACCCTCCAAACCATCATCTCAACCAAACAGTCATTAACATGGTGCCTACTCCATGGACCAATCCAATGACACTCAAGACAAAGAGGATAGCAAGGAATTTAATGATGATATTGAAACTAGTCCTCTTTGGAATATGAATTTTCATGGCTCATGTACTAAAAATAATGCAGGCGCAGAAATATGGCTTTATGATACAGAAAACAATTCGTCTAAAGCCTATTCATATAAATTGAACTTTCAATGCACAACTGACATAGTATAGTATGAGGTAATCCTCTTAGGGCTGCACTTATTGAAAAAATTAGGAGCCCAAAAGATAACAGTTCATGGAAATGCAGAGTTGGTAATTAGGCAAGTGAAAGATGAATGCATGGTTAAGCATCCCAGACTTAAAGCTTATAAGGATGATGCCATGGATTTGTTGAAATCTTTTGAAGAATTCCAACTTATCCTTGTTCCTAAAAACCAAAATAGTTTTGCTAGTGGATTAGCCCTTGTGGCTAGTACATGTTTAAGACCTTGGGAGAGAAAACAATACACAATTCAAGAAAAATTCAGACCTGCTGTCCCAAACAATAAAAGATACTGGAAAAAATTTGAAGGAGAAAAACAAATAGAAGACTATCCTACTAAGGATATACCTTCTTTTCAAGAAGAAACTTCTCCCATCAATGATATCAATCTGCCATTCAAAGAACCTGAATTTTTATCAGAAGCAAGCATAGATTTAAATAAAGAAGAACTTTCACTGCTTGTTGTTTTGTAGGTTAAGAATGATGATGTTTCCAAGAAATGTCCTGAAGAGATATTCCTCAAAGCTAAAGTCTTGCAAGCAGACAATCTACCATATATGGAAGGCCAAAAAGAAGAGAATCGTCATCTTTTCTTTGTTGATCCTTTGGAAGAATGTGTGGAAGCCCCAACTGGCTCAAATTATCAAGCATGGATCTTTTGCAAGAACCAAATGCATGAAAAGATATCACCTTCAGTGATAGTCTTGGTTTTGAAGATTAATCTTCAAAGTGTACTATGGATACCTTTGACAGCCAACTAGAGTTTCTTCTTCTTTTCGATACTACTCAACTGGCTTCATTGGCACTTTTGTATCATATAAGGATGTAAATACTCCAAGTTAGAATAGGTTAGATAGGAATGTCAATAAAGCTCAGTTTTGAGAAATTAGATAGTTGTTGATTTTTGTCTCCGAAGAAAAATAAAAAATAAAAAATTCAAAAACAGTAAAAGAGAAAAGCGGGCATATTGTAAAAACAATAAAGGTATAGCCCCATACCAAAAAAGAGAAACAAAATCTGAAAGTGTGCAAGCTTAAATGCCACTCCTGAGAAACACACTCCTAGTTAGTCATACAGCCTAATCATGACTAATTAGTTTTAAATTTGTTGTTGATAGGTTAGTGAATTCGATTTGCCAAACAGCTTAATCTTGGCCTATCATTTAGGTAGATTATGATAGAAATTAAAGGTTCAAACAAGCTCAAAATTTGAACCAAAGTTTCCAAAAGAAGAATGAATCTAATCTGCTTATATTTTGAGTAAAAAACAGAGGTAAACTGGTTCTAATCAGCCTAAAATCTGAACTAGTTGATAAAGAAAGGACAGCTCAAACAGAAGTAAAAGCAGAGCTGAAGAAAAGAGAAGGCCATGTTTAAGAACTTTCAGATCTTAAGCCTTCCATTTTGATTTAATTTTCTGTAAAATAATATCTATGTGCAGTTTGTTTTTTATGCCATGGATCAGCAACAAGTTAGACTATTCAATCCTGACTTGTGTGCTTTTAAATTTCTGTCTTAGAAAATTAGTGAATAAAAATCTGTTGGACTGTTTAATCCTAACATATTAGTAGTTTAAGTAGAGAAGCATATGAACTCAACTGTTTAATCTAAGTTCATGGAGAAATAAGGAGTAGAATTAGATTATATTTTTTTCTTTTAAAAAGAATAAAAGGTTTGTAAAAGATTTTGCCAATCCAAGTGCACTCTAAAGAAGAAAAAATGTTAGATCAGTAGGATTGGGTAGGTAGAATGCTTGTGTTGATAAAGATCCATTATTTTTCATGGCTGCTAACATTTTCAGAGCAAAAGAAGATCATCCAAATAAAGAAAAGACAGCCCAATGGATAAGGCACTGATCAACCCCCAGAGAATGAAATTCTAAAGTTCTTGATGCTTTCAAAAAGGCACCATCCCCAAGTGGAGCCATTGTTAGCCACCAATAAAATTTGTCATATCAAATGGTGGCTAAATCATTTTTTGAGCCTTCAAGAAACAAGTTTTATTGCAAAAAAATTGTTATCTCTTGAAGACTCATGAAGACATCATGACCTTTGTTTAACCTTCACTGCTATTTCCTTTTTGAAATGCTGAAAATATGTTATTTTCATAAGAAAAGACTGCTGCAAAAATCCCTTTTTCCCCCCATTTTTCCCTTCCTTTCACTTCAAATTAACCTTCATTTTTACTCCTTTATTCCCCATGGATTTCCTCTATTTTCCCTTATTTCCCTTCTTCCTTTCATAAAACCCCTTTTACAAGGTTTAGAACCCATTTTTAAACTTTGCTGAAACCCCCAAATCCATTAAAAAAACTTGAAAAAATCATAAAAAATAAGTTTTTTGACTATGGACTTAATCCCCTTTGGGCTAAGTCCTAACCACTTCCCCACATGTGCCCACTCCCTAGAACCAGGCGCTAACCCAGTCAGGTGCATATTGCATCGGAAACAATTGATGCGCGCAAGTCTTTTTATCATGTTAAAACCTCCGATCCGATTGGCCTCTGTTTATAAGCCCCGAGCCTTTTTTCGCTTCATATAACCATTGGGCTCGCAATTAGGCACTTAAAACTTATAAATAAACCTTCCCGATCAGGTTTGCCCTTTGTAAATACATAAAACCCATTTTTCCTAAGTTTTGGTCTAAACCCGTCGGTTCATGTTTTCAATGAAAAGAACTGTTGATCTTTTCTCAATCAAACGGTCACTATAATCTCGCATCGGAGTTTTTTCCAATGGGTAGATTGAAAAGCCCACTCCTCCTCCCGATTCCGATTGGCCCTCACCTATATAAACCCCGGTCCCTTTGCTTTTCCATATATCCAAGGTCCCGAAATCGAGTGCCAAGCCACATATATATAACCCACCCCAACGCAATTAAACCTTTGTATTTAATAAAAATCCGCCTTTGTTATATTATAAAGGGGCCCGACGTTCATTGGTCAGAGCTCTTCTCCATCGTTGATCCTAGAACAATCAATGGCCAACACTATATCGCATCGGAGTTTTCCATTGGCGCAGTTTAATAGTTTATTTTCCACCTTCGATTGGCCACCTTCTGATCCATCCTCCACCGTCGATCTGATCCATAGATCGACGGCCCACAGTCAATCGCTTCGGTGCTTCTTATCCCTCACCTCCTCCGATCATGAACCTTCCGATTGGATTTGGACTGTCCATACATCCAGATCCAATGGTCCAGATTTCACCTTGCCACTTTGGTTAAAATTCATACGTCCTACTTCATAATGTTTTTGGTCAAATCTCAGCCGTTGATCTCTGCAGATCAACGGCCCATATTAACCCTTCCTCCGCCTCGTATGTTTTTCCATTTAACCCCAGATTAAGTCTCCGTCGTTGATCCTTTACATCTAACAGTTCAAAATAATCCCGACGGGCCTCACTCCTGTGGGTCCTGCCTCCCTCCAGATTTAATCGCAGCCGTCCAATATTTGATCCAACAGCTCAGAATAAAACCACCCCGTTTGCTATCGCCCGTGCATCTTATTGATATCGCTCTATTCTCTCAGCCGTCCGATCTAAGACCCCAGATCTAACGGCTGGTGCACAATTTCACGTAACTTTCAGCACGTTTGTTAATTCTCCAAGAGTCACGCGAAATGGGCGGTATTGAAAGGCCACGTGTCAGCCTTTAATGCATATCGCATCCAAAAAGCTAAAACCGCTTTCTTGCCCTTCTGCTACGCGATACTTCTGGTTTCTTAAGCCGAAACCACTTTCCTCATTTTGTATTATGTCTTATTGCGTGCGCTCCCCGCCGTCGATCTCTGCAGATCAACAGTTCAGATCTAATCTCCCATTACACTATCGCCCTCCGATTTCTCCAAGGGACTTCATAAAGCGATCACAACTGTTGATCTCTTAGGACTGATCTCATCCAACGGCCCACGATCATCAACGAAACCCCAATTTTCCTCATTGCCTTTTTCATTGCTGATTAAGGTTTTAACCCCATTTCTTTGCATTTTTCCGCCATTTCATTATAATGTGACCCTTTCGCATTATTTGTTCATAACTAATCTCGACCGTTGATCGCTGCAAGATCAATGACTCTGACTTAATTTTCCACCCCTTGTTCATCAAACACTCTCCTTTTGACTTCTACGCACGATCTCCACCGTTGGATGCCCTTATCCAATGGCGATGCTCCTAACCGCAGCCTCCTAAGCAGTTTTACCAAATACGCAGGATTTTCTTAATGTGTCTTTGTTTTGTGCAGGCATTAAAGTTTTTTCAAATAAATTTAAAAAGAAAAGAAGCCGAGGATGACAAACCTCCAGGCTTCCATTCATCAAAGAGTATCCGTCTGAAGGGTTTGACCATCATGTTTTTTCGGTGCCTCATGAGCACTGATGCCAGTCTAAAACCCCTGTCGCACCTGCACATCAACAAAACATGGAAAATTAAAACAATCAAAGAGTATCAGTGTTGAAGACCCAACCACAACAGAGAAGAAGAATTAAACATTGATTGTATAGTTTGGGATGGATTACGGCTAAGATCAATAATCAAAAGCCTAATCCACTCTATTATACACAGAATTTAAGCATATTAACAATGTTTAAAGAAAATAAAAAATATCTACCAAACAGAAGGAGCCTCCACTTCCACATCAGAGGCTAATTGATTCCTCCCAGCTACCTAATGCCACATGTGGCCTCAAAGCATTCAACAGAGGGCCTAGTAATGACCAGAACAAAGGATATTTTCCTCAATACAGCTGAACAGTTAATTCAAGCCAAAATATTTATTGCAAAAATATCAGCAAGAGTTATTACAAGATGACACAAAGCCTTAAAAGTCAACAAAATCATCCCACCGAGTTTAATTCTTAATGTAAAACAATTAATACAGAGGAAATATCTGTAAAATTGTCCATCGAGCCCCTCAAAGGCCAAAAAGTATTAATCCGTATTAATTGAACCTTGAAGATCTTTTATTCCATCCCACCTCCTCATTTCTTCTATAAATACTTCTGTAGAAGATGAAATAATGTTGGTGGCAGAACTTTGAAACATACTTGTGCTCGAATTTTCTATATGTAAATAGTGTTCAAAGGCGCTTGAAGCTCTGTTTGTGATCTAATAATTTAGGCTGAGAAGTGAAGATGATTGCTGAACTGAAACATTGGAATTGAAGACTGTAACTGGTTTGACATCAATAACAAGCTGTTTCTTGGGATCCTAGTCTATATCATTGGTGAAGTGCTTCTTTCTGTGTGATTGTTTTTCTTTCATGTATGCCATATTGTCCATTATTCTCTGATAAAGAACAACAAGCATAGAGTTAGGATTTACTGTTTACAGTACCCTTCTCTGACTGATAAGCTTTATCTCAATGTTTTCCTCCAATTTATTTATTTAAGAATGATTCAATACAGTTTAAGAAGTTAGGAATGTTGGCGTTCCCTCGTCCTACTGTTCACTTTAAACATTGTTCTTGAATGTCATTTTCCTTATTTTCTTAGTAAAGTTAGACTAGAAAAGTGATGGTGTGCCCTGTTTTCTAGCTTCTTCCTCCAAAGGTAAAATTTTGAAAATTTCCCTAAGTGTATGCTGAAAGCAGACTAGATTTAAAAGTATCTTATCTGATCTTAAGTTGCATTTTGTTTCTCTTATGTGTTTTCATCCTTTCCGAAAGTAATTATGCAGATTACTGGATTATTTGTCTCTTGAGTTATCTTTAATAAGAGCTTGTCCAAAGAGGTTTATGGTGAGCCCTGCCCTTTGGTTGGTTTTAAACAGTTGCTTAAAAGGCTTTTTCTTGTTTGGACAGATTATAAATCCTAGTTGAAATTATTATCTGTTTCCACCCCTCCAACACTTTTATTGTTTCCATTCCATCATTTAATCTCAATGATCTTGTGATATAGATGACTTTCCCCTTGGATCACTCTTGAAAGTTTGCTCAATTAAAACCCTTATATGACTCCATAGCCCAATGGACTAAAAAACAACGTTATATCTATCTTTTTAGCCAAAGCTTGTTCTGATTGCTTGCAACTTCACACCTTTGAAACTCTTTCCATTTTAGGACTTTCCACACAACTAATAATCATGCTCAACCATCCAAAACAAATAAAAACCCTCGTTCTTCATAACTAGCCTAGTATCATTACCCAAAAGCCTTAAAAGATAAATCAGTCTTTGCACTTATTGGAGAGATCGCTCTCCGGATTCAGGAGGGCTAGATCTTAGAATCCCAGAGTGGTTCAAGTGTTCTCTCTGCAGTTTGACTTTGCCAATATTGCAAATTACAGATACCTAACACATTCTACAACAAAAATTCAAAAACAGTCAAACCAGGATTAGATAGTCTGGTTTGTTGTGGGTCCATGGCATAAAGACAGCTGCACATGAACTGAAATTGCAGAAAATTGAAAACAAAATCTTGAAGGCTTGAAATCTTGAAACTTTGAAGCATCCTTCTTTTCTTTGTGACTCAAGTTTTGAGCTTGTTAGAGTCACGCTCTTCTTCACTTTAGCTCTGGTTTTGGGCTTGTTAGAGCTGATTCTCCTTTATTCTTTGTTGGTTCAGATTTTGAGTATATTAGAACCAGCTTCTTTACTTCCTTTGGCTCAGGTTTTGATCATGTTAGAGCCAATCCTTTGCACTTTAGAGGTTCAAGTTTTGAGCATGTTTGAACCTCTCGTTCTCTCTTTTTTGAAACATTTTCTCTTTTTCTTTGAAAACAAAACACAACAATGGTATTTACAATGGAAATGAAGACTATAAACTGGAAATAAATAGTAGTAATGCTTGAGCATCCTACCATTGACAGGACCCCCAAACAGATATGTGCCATCTAGCTCTTGCAGAAAAAAGGCATTTGGACCAATAGTGGATTGGATGATGTAAGGACCCTACCACAAACTGTCAAATTTGCCATGCTTTCCTTTGTCCTCTCTCCTAGAGTCCCATTTTAGAACCTTATCTCCGATTTTGAAGACACAAGATTTTGTTCTTTTATCAAATAACTTCTTTATGTTTTCCTGCACTTTCAGAGCTCTGTTGTAGACTTCTTCTCTTGTTTGTTGGAGATTAATTGTATGATTTATCCTCCTTACCATACTGTCCTCTTCTGTCTGAATCTCTTGGACTAGTTTAATCACTGGTACCCCTAGGCTGGTAAGAAACACTGCCTCTGTTCCATAAACAAGCTGATATGGTGACATTCCAATGGATTTCTTTGTTGTTAGCCTGTCAGCCCACAAAGCATGCACTAACTTGTTAAGCCATGATTTCTTATTCTCTTCAAGCAGTTTTTTGATGATGGTCACCAAACTCTTGTTTTATGATTCAACTAACCCATTACCTTGTGGGTAATAAGCAGTTGAATCACCGAGTGCTATTTGATACCTGTGACAAAAATTAATCATTTTCTCGGATCCAAAATCAGCAGCATTATCAGTGATTATCTTCCTAGGGTAGCCAAATCTAGAGAGGATGTGGTCTTCTAGGAACTTAATGATGACAAAATCTGTGGCATTCCTAGAAGGTATGGCCTCAATCCACTTTTTGAAATAGTCTGTGGCTGTAAGGATCCACTTGTGTTGTGCAGAAGAAGCAGGGTGTATTTCTCTTATGAAATCTAGGCCACATTGTTGAAAGGGAGCCTCAACAGTAATAGGTTGCAATGGTAAAGGGAGGAGCTTCCTTTTGCCCTCAAAAATCTGGCATTTATGGTAGGAAATTATCATTTTGTAGATGTCATTGAAAAGTGTAGGCCAGTAATAGCCAGCTCTGAGTATTTTTTTAGCAGTGGATTTCCAGTTTAAATGGCCTCCACACTCTCCTGCATGGAACTCCTGTTTAATCCTCTCTGATTCAGTTTCAGGCAAACATTTAAGCAATAGACCATTTGAATTTTTCCAGTATAAACATTCATTCAGTATGCAATAGTTTCTGGATTTTAACTTTAGGAATCTAGCCTTAGTCTTTGATAATTCAGGAGGGGCATTGAGGTTTGTGAGTACATACATGATATCGAAATACCAAGGAGAGTTTTGAAATTGTTCTTCAACAGTAGCATCGGGCAATCCTTCATGTTCATCCAAGGCTTCTACCATGTTTATGTCAAGGGATTGCAGGTTATATTCAGCCAGTAGTTGAGCTAAGCCCTAACCTTTGATCAATTTTGTGGGTTTTATTTCCAGGTCATATTCTAATATTACAACAATCCATTTTCCCCTCTTTCCATCAGGATCTTGGGACAAAATGTCTTTAACCACTATGTTTGGCACATAGGCAATGATGTGAGAATGCAAAATATACACCCTAAAGTCTTTCAAGGCCTTTACCAAGGCATGGGCCTATTTTTCCATTATGTTATATTTCAAGGGCGCATCCCTCAGAGCTTTGCTGAAGAAAGCAATGGGTTGTTCCATTCCCTCTGGATTTTTCTGCAGTAGGATTGCAACCACTGTATGCTCGGAGGAAAAGGAAAATATCAGGAAATCTTTTGAAAAGTCAGGGCTAATTAAAACAGGTGCCCGGGTGAGTGCAAGTTTAACTAATTCAAAATATTTTTTAGCCTCTACAGTCCACTTAACCCCTACACCTTTTTTCAGCATGTTTGTCATATCCCTGAGGTGCTCAGCTAAGTTGGGAATAAACCTCCTTAAGAAGTTAATTTTCCCAATAAAAAACTGCAACTCTTTTATGTTTCTCGGGTCGGTAATATGCAGTATTCCCTCAACTCTTTGTGGGTCTATCTTAATTCCCTTCTCTGATATAATATGGCCAAGAAGCTTACCTTCTTGAAGCCCGAACATAGTCTTCTTGGGATTTAAAGATAGGCCGAACCTTCTACATTTTTCAAAAACTCTTCTCAAAATTTTTAGGTGCTCCTCATTAGTCTTGGAATAGACTGTTATGTCATCCAGATAGATGACAATGAAGTGCCCAATTTCCTCCAAAAAGGCTATGTCCATTGCTCGTTGGAAGGTTGCACCAACGTTCATTAGTCCAAAAGAAATCTTTACGTACATAAAAGTGCCCCATGGAGTGGTGAAAGTTGTCTTGAGTTGGTCTTATGGGAGTGCCAAAACTTGGTTATAGCCTAAAAAACCGTCTAACAGGGAGATCCTTTTTGAGCCAACTACCCTCTATAGAATGTGTTCCATCTTTGGTAAGGGGTAATTATCTTTAAGTGAAGCTCTATTAAGGTTCCTAAAATCAATGCACAGTTTGATCTCACCTGTCTTCTTTCTCATAGCTACAAGGTAGGAAACTCAATCGAAGAACCTCACAGGCACTATAATTCCTGCCTCGTACATCTTCTTAATTTCCTTTTCGACTAGATGCAGTTGTTTCAGGTTAATTCTGTGAAGTTTCTGTCTAAAGGGTTTTTGATTCTCTTTCAAAGGGATTTTGTGCTGTATAAATTCTGTATCGTAGGCCTTTAGGTCCTTGTAGCTCCAGGAAAACACATCAATGAAGTATTTAAATAAGTCAATATATTTCTTTTTCATGTCTGCGGGCAAGGACTTAGCCAATTTAATCATCTTAGGCTTATCCTCAGTGCCTACGTTGCATTCCTCGACATCGAAGTCTGAGTGTTCTATAGCGGGTTTCTTCGCTACGTCGTTAAAATCAAAAAGGCCCTCTAAAGGTGCCAATCCTTGGGGTATATTCTTATCTTTCAACTGAAGCACCTCTATTTCCTCTTCTTCTGCGTTCTTATACTCTTCGGTTTGATTTCCAAGTTGTTCAATTAAAGTGTTTATTTCTACGTTATGTGGTGATTTTTCTTCATCGAGGGGATCTTCACTCAGGTAGCTTTCATCGGATTTAGAGTCTGAATCAAATAATTCAAACTCGTTCCTACCAATCAAGAAATCCTCTATCTGCTTATCGCCCTCAAAGACCTGCCAATATTTCTCGTTATATGGCACTGCAGGCCTATATTTCGTCTGAATGATGATTTTTTTATCACTAGGAGTTTCATGATATGAACTAGCTATGCAGGCCAATCCATTTGCAATGATGTTATGACCCCTAGGAACAAACACAAGTTCATACTCTACAAAGGTTTTCAATAAATTCATAGCATCATTTCTATATGCTCTCAATCTAGGGTTTTTAGCTGTATACTCTACGTTCACTTGTTTTATGATTAGCTCAGAGTCTCCGTGTACAACTATCCTTCGGCTCCTAGTTTTTTCAATAGGTTTAAGCCTAGGATGAGAGCCTCATACTCTGTGATATTTTTTCTACATTTGAAGTTCAAATTGAAGGCATGACTCTCAACATAGTCACTCTCAGTTTTATGCAACCACACTCTAGCTCCTGCATTCTTTCTAGTGCAAGACCCATCGAAATTCATTCTCCATAAGGGATCGTTTCCAGGTTTATGATCATTTTCCTCCCTAATGTTGGTTTCACTGTTATGTTGTAATATGGGGTCTGCATCGTGGTGTGGAGTGTTTTTTTCTTCATGATGTGTATGGAGTTCAGAGAGATGACTAGTCAGCTGTTTGTAGTCTTGTTCTTGTTCACTCTGAGTTTCTGATTCAGTGCATTGTCCAAAGGTTTCTTCTTCATTTTCTTCTATGTCTAGAGTGGCCATTATGTTGAAGTCTGTGGGCTCTACCCTATTGTTTGCATCTCTATCTTCTGGGTCTCGCTCATCTATGGATTCATCGTTGCAAAGGATAAGGGAGTCCAGATCCATGTGTACAGAGTACAGAGGTGAATTTTCAGGTTTTTCAGGGCCGCTAACCATGAACTTCATTTTTGCCTCTATATATAGTCTCCTAAGCTGGCTAAAGATAGGGATTGTGGCATATGACCCATCCATCTGCATTGTACCTTGCACCTTGGCTCCCCATGACCTCGATAGTAACATGCCATACTTAGGTATCACATCTGCCACTACAACATCCATAACCATACATCTGGCTGGAATCTGGGTCAAGTTCACACATATATCTTTGATTAGGCTGAGGAATTTTACTCTGCTAGAGTCAAATGAATATAAATCTTTATAAGGACGGGTTATCTCTAGGCCTAACCTCTCCATAAATACCTTAGGCATTAGGTTGTGTGAAGCCCCAGAGTCATGCATTGCGTTGTGAAGGATCTTGTCATGGATATTGAGGCTAATATAAAAAGGAGGTACTACCCCTTCCTAAAACTTCCCTTCTATCTTTGGACCAAACAGAAGGGTTGGTTGATCATCACTTAGATTGACAGTGTCATTGTTTTCACCTAGATTTAAAGCTTTCAAAATTTGGCCTTTATATATATCTTGAGTGGCCAGCTCAGAGAGTGGGACAGAGATTTTAATTTTAGCAATCTCACTCTCCAAATTGAAGGGAGATTGACTCTTTGTAAGACTCAACTCTGATTTGTTAGCCACTACTTTAGTGGCAGATTCAGTGTGTTGATTCTCACTATGTACAGTGTTTGCAACTGTTTTATCAGGAACACTAGCTGCAGTGCTAGTGTTGCTGGTTTGTTGACTTTTTTTATCAGTATTTTGGCTGTCTTTTTCTTTGTTCTTCCCAGAACTCTCAGCTGTTGATTTGTTGATTTCAGCAGTCACCTTAGGAGTTTTCTCAGGTATTTTCTTAATGGTAATCTCAGAATCTTTTGGTTTGGAATTGTCTAAGCTCTTTTGATTCTAAGTTCATACTGTTCTCTGACCTGCATGATGGAATTTTCAAATCTTAGCCTATAATCCTCAGATTCTAACCTTTCCTCATCCCAATATGAGTGTGAGGTCTGATTGTCTTCTGTGGAACATTTGTGGATTGAGTTGTTTATTTCCACCATGTTTATTGTGGTTCCCTCAGACTCCTCTATTACCCCCTCATCTTCATCAAGGAAGTTCTCTCGAAATGGGGGTATGACTTGCTGATCAGAGTCTCTCTGTTTGTTAGGAGGGTTGTTTCTCCTAAACTTCTGGTTATGGTTATGTATTTGGTTTCTGTTCTGATTACTAACTTGGACAGTCAAATTTTCCACCATTTTTCCTAGCCTCTCCATGGTTTTGGCTAGACTGTCATATTTGGGATCGGATGTGTAAGCTGATGTATCATCCCTATATGTTACCTTTTTCTCAGACCTCATTCTGGCTCTCTTTTCAATCAGGTTAGCCTCTACACTCACTGCTCCTTTTTTCATATCTTCCAATGTGTGGTAATATCTCTCCCTAAGCTGGTAGGCCATGTCAGCATCAAAGCCTTCAAGGTATTTCACTAAAGCCGTACCTTGGGGAGGTTTCATATGTGGAGGAAGAGCATTGTAAACACTATTAAACCTTGTAGAATAGTCATGGACACTCTCTCCTACATTTCTTTTAAGGTTTTTGTATTCTGCTAGGATTTGGAGAGGGTTGGTCTTGACTTCCCATTTTTTTATGAAGGATTGATATAAAGAGGGAAGATCATGGATACTATTAGGAGGTAGGCCTTTAAACCACTTCTTCACATCACCTCCTAAACTCTGGGCAAAGATTCTCATCTTGACTATCTCATCATCTATCTCCATATAATCAAAGGAATCTTCCATCCTATCTACATGGTGTTGAGCAGTGGCAGAATATTTTGCAGTGAAATGCGAGATTATTGACTGATAATCATTTGGTAAAGGTGCTAGAGGCTGTGGTAACACCAGAGGTGCATACCAGGCTGCCATGATGATGTTCTGTGGAGGTAAAGGAGTGGCTTGAGCAGCATGTATGTGGATGACAGGAATACTAGGACCAGCAACACTCTGCTGAGCTGATTTAGGGTGACAGAGCCCCAAGTTTTGAATGAAATGAATGTCAGGAGGAGTACATGGGGGAGTCTCTCTATCCCTAATTTTTGACCACTGTGAGATGGTGAACCAGGAAGCTCAAGGTCTGACTAGTCTAGAGCACTGAATGACCTAGTTCTAGGTAAACTGCTTTGTGTGTCTAAGTCAAAAAGAGTGTCTAATAGAGCTGTAGAGTTTTCTAGTGCAGATTCAGCTCTATGGATGTGTCTAGAAATATTTGGCTTCCCAGGTGTAGGAAATTTCCTAAGAATGTTCTCTGGGTTCTCAACTATTTCAGGTGGGTTTGGGTTAAGATAAGCTCTTGTATGAATGGTTCTTGAAGCCAGTATGTTGTCTTCAAACAAAGAAGCTTAATCCTACTTGTTACTTCTAATATGGCTGATGTTGTAATGAATGATGGTCTCCCAGTGGAGTCTTATGAAAATCAAGATAATTAGCAGGCCTATTGATCACCAGTGGAGTCTTTAATCGTTAAGGAACTATGGAGTCATCAGGTGGAGGGTTTAGAATGTTTCAAAAAGGTTACTGTCCACCACAGTGATTAACCACCAAACGCAGGCTACTATGGTCTTCTTTGAGTTTCTGAGAAGTGTTTAAAGGTTTGTTTTACTCAAATCTCCCCAATGGAGTCGCCATTATGTTGGGGTTCCAGTGTTTTGGCCAGATTGGCAAGACCAAAAGACCTGACAACATCATAACCACTTTGGGATCCTAGGATCTAGCCCTCCTAGATCTGGAGAGGGATCTCTCCATAAAAGCAAAGAATGATATATCTTTGAAAGCTCAAAATGAGGTATTAGGCTAGGTATGAAGCGCAAAGGGGGGTTTTAAATGATTTGGTTGGTTGTTGAGTTGGTCGGAGATCATCAACTGAGAAGGTTATGGAATGAAAGGAACAAAGCAGCAGGACGTTTCGGTAAAAGAGGATAGATCAAGAAAGTATCATCCATTGGGCTATGGAGTCATGAAAGGGGATTACTTGCATAACAACTAAGAAAGGCTTTCCATAGGGCAAGTCATCTATACTAAAGGATATTTTAGATAGATGGTGGAATGGAACAATAAGGAATGAAGGTGAAAGAAGGAAAGAAACCAATTCCTGTCTGGAGATTAGGTCAGATATCATTCAAATCTAGACCGACTTTGACATACTCAGAGGAAACTCTCAATGAAGATATAAATGGAAGCTTAAGATCAGGTTAGAGGCCATTTAACTCCAGGACTGCTTCAGCATATTCCAAGAGTAAAATAGAGATAAGATTTAACACAGAACTAGGCCTAAGATCAGAGAAGGGATTTTAACCTTCAATGCTTTGACACTAGCTCAAGGGATCTCAGAAACGCCAATCTGTTGGAAAAGGACCCTAGTGGACAGGGCTTACACTAAATCCCCGGTATCCCAATTCTTCTAGCTTAAACCCAACTAGAGCATCTAAGCAACAAACCCCGAATTCACACATCAGCAAGCATGGGCTGGACCAACATCTTTAACTGGTTAAATTACATGAATTTTCTCTTAAATACACATTAAGTAGAAAACATCAAAGACAAGAAGAGCAGTGGGCATTAAGGTACCATGCAGGGGTATATCCTAAGCCTGATTTACTGATTCTTGTCGGAGAAATATGAACATCATGATTAAAATGAAATGAGAAAGGAAACATCACCCGTAATATAAACCAGGATCCTGTGAAATTGCTTGATTACTTGATGTGCAAAACCAGTCACATACACTGAGCTCAATGGCTAATACAGTGCAAAATTTCTCCTCCCAGCCTACTAAATTATAAACTACTCAGATTCTTTCCTCCAAAACTGTTCTAATAGCTAAAATAATCCCTCTAACTACAACAGCAACAACCCTCCTCATGAGTTTTATATCTGAAAGAGAGGTAGAGGAGGTAGATGAAACACTAAATGAAACATTAAAATAGAAGTAGCAGAAGAGGGCTCGAGGCCCATTTTTTTCTTAATGTCTATGCATTTATTTTCAGTACTCTTTGGATGAAAGAGTGGTCTTCGACAGACTAATATTTACTTCATAGGTTTGTTCTTTGATGTACTTTTCAGCTACAGTACTCTGTAGTAGTCTGGTGATAAGAAAAAAGATAGATAAATGACTTCGGGTCTGCCATACTGCATAACAAATGCTCTGGCAGCATTAGGACTTCTGTTAGGATGTAGATATTCTTAGGAACACGATGTAGAATAAAAAACAGTATGGGTACTTTGTCCTTCTCAGGAGGGAACCTTCTGCTGATATGAAATACTTATAATATTGTTTTCTATGGTTTAGGCCTCATTAGGGCTTCTGTTTTAATCACAAGGTCTTTAATCTGGTACATTTGCCTCTTTAACAATGATTTAGGGCTTAAGATCTTCAATAACATGCTTTGAACCTCTTAATTCTTCACTGATACTCTTTGCCGCTTCTTTGACTACCTCTGTCTGTGAATTTGCAGGTTTAATGGTGATGGAGGTTTTACCTGGAGTTAATACCCCTGATTTGGATAAAATATGTGTTTAAACCCCCTCAGGAGTCTTCCCTGCAAATTCTGGCTCTGATAGAACTTCATCGGCACTATTGTGTCACTATGATAGTGACTGTGAACAATGGTGATTTCCACCACCTGTAACCCTGCAAAAATACATAAACAATGTTAAGAAATCCATGCGGTGGGAGGATGGATGCAGTGGAAGGCTGTGAGAATGGCAGCGCAGTTGTGGATGTAGAGAAAAACGGTTGGAAAATTCTGTGAAACGGTGGAAAATTGATCTGATGAAGGTTTGGTGGAGGAATGGTTCTAGGCCGTTACATCAGATGGAGTCATGATGATCGACGGTGGGGATTCATTGATGGAAAGGCTTTAGAGGCCAAGCGAAATGAAATAAACTTCAATGTAAAACATTAAATTTTTAATGTGAGCGGAGAAAAATATTTTTTAATGTAAATCGTGAGAGTTTAAACTTTGGCGAAATACATAGAAAATGAATGAAAATGCAGTGAAATGGAGCTTTATATGGTGGGACCAACATGGGCGAAGGGCGATTTAACTAGGACCATTAGATCTCAAGAGGAGATCAACGACTGAGATGATCTGATGAAATGCTATGGTAGCGCGATGAAAAAAACATGAATGGAATGCGAGATGCAGTGTGGGTCGTTGATCCGAACAGATCAACGGTCGAGATCGCGTGGTAGAGTTCCCAAAGGCGGAAGAGGGGAAGTGGTTTCAGCTAAAGAAACAACTTTTTTCGCGTGATGAAAAGGGAGGAAGACGGTTTTAACTTTTCGAACGCGATACAGGTCCCCGACTGACACGTGGCCTTTTAAAACCACCTATATTGCATGAATTTGAACTGTTAAAGCCCGAACACAAAAATTGCGCGATATTGATGCTAGTCGTTGGATGTAGGACTACGAGATCCGACGGTGGGAGATGGAGTGCGATACGGGGAGATGCGCGGTTAGAAATGGGGGCCAAGTCAACGACGGTTTGAATGTGGGTCATCTGATCGGTGCGATGGACGGTCGAGATCTGAAGAGGGAAAGCAAAGGCAGCGGAGCTGGTTAGCGGTTGGGAGGAATATGGGCCGTTGGATCCATGGGATCGACGGTGGAGATTTAAGGAGGAAGCAGAGGCAA
Source organism: Pinus albicaulis (assembly GCA_034641835.2). Lineage (NCBI taxonomy): Eukaryota > Viridiplantae > Streptophyta > Pinopsida > Pinales > Pinaceae > Pinus > Pinus albicaulis. The sequence goes on from CM076570.1 coordinate 874,546,388, forward strand.
AAGGGCCACATGACTGCGCGGGAGTAATCCTGGCCGTCGGATCGAGAGGGATTAACAGCCAGGATCCAATCGAAAATGGAGGGGGCAGGGGCCAAAACTACGATGGTGTAAAGGAGCAATTGCATCTGGACCGTCGGATCGGCGACAGATCAACGATTGTGATTGGATCGGGGGTGACCAATCGGAGAACACGGGGTGTTGGGAGAGCGAATCCTGGCTGTTGGTTCTTTTGAATTCAACGGCCAGGATTGTATCGGAGGATCGCAATCGAGGAAGACAGAGGGAGGTGATTTAAGAACTTTTGATTGGCAACAAAGCGATTGGCGCCGGACCGTAGGATTTAAATGTGAATCAACGGCGGAGATAATCATTGGGAGTTTACAAAGCAATGAGGCCAGGGTGTGGTGAAACGGGCGCAGACCATCAGATCTGTATAGATCTACGGTGAATATTGCACCAAAGGCCGACAGACCAAAACACCATCGCATCGGAGATTTTCTTTTTAACACGAAAATGCGCTCCCGACCATCCTTCCAATTGCGATAAGTGCCTTATGCCTTAGCGCTTGGTCTTAGCGCTTATTTGCATGGAGGGGAAGTGGTTAGGGCTGGGCCGAAAGGGGCTAAGCCTATTATATGAAGAAAAGTGGGGTTTTAGGCCTAAAAATGGTGTTTTTAAGGCTCAAAAGAGGTTTCCGGTAGAGGGAAAAATGGATTTTTAAGCCAAACAAAGGGTGTTTGTAAGGTTAAAAGGGGAGATGGGATGATTTAGTAGGCTTGGGAAGGGATTTTGGGGGTCAAAGGGGAAATTTGAGAAAGGGAAAAAAGGGTTAAAATGAGGAATTTTGCAGGGATATAAAGGGGCAAAAGGAGGCTTTTCTAAGCATGATTTTTTCATAGACAGTGAGGCTTTTTGGATGGAAATAGCAGTGAAGATATTTTCAAAGGAAAAGGGCACACATAGGCTTCAAGGATGAGATATTTTCAGAGGAAATGTATCTCTTGAAGGCTCAGAAAAATATTTAGCCACCTATTTGCTTGACAAAAATTTCATAGGTGGCTAACAGTTACGGTTTGTTATGGCGTGTTGTGATTGGTTGGGCATGTGGCCAACCACATGTCGGCACGTGGCCCAATCGGAGGCCGCCACGTGGCAGCACGGGAGGCCAAAAAATGTTTGTTAAGGCCAAATTACACTCCAACGGAATCTGAATCGGGGCCTATCTCTGCACAACACTCTGCATTATCGTTACACCACACATATTCCTTACTATACCATATGTCACAAATACTATTAATGTTTTAAGTTGGCAGGGGATAGGGCTAAGGCCTAGCCCCTAGACTGTGGGCAAGGGGGCCGAGGGCCCCAAGGTAAATGGTTACAACAATAGAAAACGCGGAGGGTTGCATGTGGCAACACTCAAATTGTTAACCAAGGCTGCCACCCGACTATTAGCCTTCCAATTCGCCGCCCTTAACCACCCACCGAAACGGTCCAAGTGACCAACCCTCCTCTAAACGTCAACAGTCACCATCCTGTTTAATTAAAAAAAATTATTAACCATATATGTTATGGTTTGAAATTTGGAATTTAGGCATTAGTGGACAAATCAAAGGTTTGACAATTTCACCTGGAATTCCAAAAATTGTCACTTGTTTACCTGAAAATGGGGCGAAATTGTAGGACCGGTCAGGATTTTGGGGAATTTGTGAGAGGTTAGTGCCAAAACTTGGGGAAGTCATAACTTGATCATTTTTCCAACAAATTCGATGCAAAAAGAGGCCACACAAGCATTTTTGGGAATTCTGGAGTTGATGGAGTAGGTTTCAGAGTTGTTTGAGCACATGTAATCACACTTTTGAGCATAATAGAAGAGGTCCAAGCCATTGGAAGCTGGACCAAGGAGATGTATCCAAGGCGGGTGAACTCTTTCATCATGTGTTGTTGTGTTACTGTTTATGGTGAATTTCATGTTTTTTAGATTATGTTGTTCAGTGTTTTTTATGTTAATTTGCTCATGAAATTAACATAAAAACTCATATTAAACTTGAAATTAACCTCACAATCCTCAAGCACTTTGTTTATATTCTAAATTGGGTCTTAACACAACAAACACTAATATTCTCATTCATATCACAAAGACAATGGTGTTGTCTATTTAAGTTTTGAGTAAGTTGAAAGAGATTAAAAATTTAGACCCCATTTCCATAACGAGACATTGGAGGTTGGGTTGTCATAGTAATTTCCCTCTTTCTACCTTGATAGAATGATGGGTAGTAAGGGGGTGTATTAAAAATTGGTATTAGAGCTTCCAAGTTCAACTCTTGGATTGGATGGGCTTTATTGTAGAATAAAAGTAGACAAAGGGTTCAACTCTAGACCTTTTGGAATGAATTGGTATCCCGTTATAGAATTAACATAGCAGTAGGTCCAATGCTTGGATATTTAGAGATGACTATATCTCTATCTCTGAGCGTACTAACTAAATATGATTGTATGCTATTTATAATATTTGATTGTGAAAATTGCGTGTTGACTGAAGTGATTTTTCCTGATGTGATTTAACTAATTAATAAATGTGATGGTATTCCATGTGTTTTCAACTAGGCATCTTGAAGGAGACAACCTATTGTTGTGACCATGGATGTTTGTTATTTATTTATTTTTTGTAGAACTACTTGCATGGTTTTGTGCATAATTGATTGCAGTATAGAAACTCTATTAGTTAATGATGTATTCCTCCTAGGTGACCTCTAAACTATTAACCCTTAACCCCTTAGATCCTATTCCCCTAATCATTAACACCTTATCCCCATTCCTCTTAATTAAACCTTGAAACCCCTAACCCTTAAGACGTAACCCCCAATCCTTAACCAATAATCCCTTGCCCCCTAAGCCCCTAAACTATTAACCCTAAGTTGACCTAACCCCTTAATCCCTAACCCTAAGCCCCTTAAACCATAAACTCCTAGTGTACAAACAAATTTGTGATATAAAGACATATAATGAATAACTTACTAAGGGGAAATATTCATGCCCACCTTCAAGATGTACAAATTGTCTACAATATTGTCCAGTTATTCTTATTAAAAGTTACCCCCTGTTGTAGCCCCTACATCTAGTACAAGGGCAATAACATTTCCCATCATCCATTTTTCCTTATCAAACTTTCAATATTGGTTGTCTTCAAAAATCAACTGCATATTAACTATTTGAGATGAAATTTGTAATACTATTATATATAACATTTTTTTCATCGAATTTCCACCATCCAAAGATTATGGAGACACATTTTATAATGGAAAAAAAAAATTATCGTCATCCACCTGTTGAGCCCCAAAGATGTCCTTTCCCTTCACCAAATTTCACTTCATTTCCTTTGTCCCTTATCAATTACAGGCTTAAATGGTCAATAGGATTTATTAAAGTCACTTTAGGAATATATACAATGACTAACTTGCTATATTTTCATGGTTTTGTTGTTGTAGTAATTTTTGACTAGACTCAGCTACATAATGCAGCCATTCTGTAGCTAGTCGCCTATTCCGCAGCTATCTTCATGTTCTCACAGGTTACATGTGTCACTTCAAGGAAAAACGCATATGGTTGAATTCCACAACACTCCCACATCATTTATTTCTCTCTACGAAGCCTAAGAAAGAAGCTACAGGTGGTTATGCACGTGGAAGAGATCAAAGCCAAGAAGCAGATTCCTACCAAGACAGGGACTCTACAGATGTCTCCAACAAAGTACGAGGCTTCCATAAGAGTTCTAATTTGATTTTGATTGAAAAAGACACTTGTTACTGTTTCTTCTCAAGGGTAGTTATGTATTTATTTTATAAGAATGACTTGGAAGACCGAGAGACAGCTAGCTAGATTGATGTTTTGTTGCTAGATCTCAAAAGACCGTAATACTCTGTTTTTGAAATACTTTTCCTTTAATGAAAGAAGTACCACTTTATTGCAAGATCTAAGGCAATCTTGAGAATATTTGTATGCTAATCCGGTGGTAGAGGGCCCCTACTGCCCGAGAAGCTTTGTGCACATTGTTTAGATAAGTAAATTTAGCCTTGTTGCATTCCTAGCTTAAGCAATTTTCTGAACTTTGTGTTTTATACTCACTTGCATTGGATGCTACAGCCATTCTTATTCTTACGAATTGTTCCAAAATATCACTAACATTGAATGAGATATAACTATAGAATTTTAGGAATTAGTTGCATTTTTATGAACTTTACGTTTTTGTGCTCAATTACATCAATTGTTACAGCTAGTCTTGTTCTTACGAATTATTCCAAAATATCACTAACACTGAATGAGACTTAGCTGTGGTGTTTTAGAGCTTAGTTGCGTTTTTTTGAACTTTATGTTTTTATGCTCATTTACATCACATGTTACAGCCAGTCTTCTTCTATAAATTGTTCCAAAATACCACTAACACCGAATGAGACAGAGCTGTAGTATTTCAGTGATTAGTTGCATTTTAGTTTAGTTGTAAAACTCCGAAGGTTAATTGCACTCTAGTTCAATTCTGTTCATTGTATTTCAAAGTTCGAATGATTGCATTCTAGTTCAGTTTTATCCATTGTATTTTTAGTTTTATTAGTCAGTTGTATTCTAGTTGTTAAGTTAGACTTGATGGCCTTCATTATTTACAAACCACTTCTGTTCTTAATTTCTACTAATACATCATCATCGTAGGAACAAGAATTGGTAATGTCATTTTGAAGTCTTACTATTCTGCAACCTCTCATAATTTCACAAACTGCCTCTTTTCCAAAGCTATTCCAAAAGATTTATAATTATTGAATGAGGTTTAACAGTGATATTTTGAGTTGTGGAATGGATTAATGTCGGTTTCATAGGTTAATTTAGAGTAAAATTCTTCACTAGGTTGCAGACTATCTTTTTCCAAATGTGTTCCAACAAATTTCTAGCCATAGACGAGATTTTCTCTGTGATATTGTAGATTGTTGTTTACTTAGAAGAACCTCATTACATTAAACTTATCCTTTTCTCAAATTATTCCAACATATTTCTAATGAATGAATTGGACTGAGTTCATGTTATGAGCTATTGAGTTCATGCTATGAGATATTTTTCTTGTTAAAGTATTGCATTTTCTGTTCTAAAGTGCCATACATAGTTTAGAATAGGTTTTGCTCTGTTTTAGTGTGACCAACAACTTTTCTTTACCAACACTTAGTTATTTTCCTCTTAGAATAAAAACATAAAATCAAAAACATTGGAAAAACACTAAACACAACGTAGTGAGAAACAGATACCTAGGCACATATAGTGCACTTCACTTCAACAGTTTACTAGCCCTGGTTGAAAATTTATGACATCAATTTAGGAACACTAAGTTGAGCAGACACCACCCTCAGTATTCCGACATATATGTGTTTAGCTTGGTCATACAACATCAAGACTCTGATGCATCTAACATGCACATCAAATATTCAACATGTACATGGAAGCATTAGATATCCGATGTTTTCATCGGATATCCAATATATTTATGCACAATGTCATATATTCGATGGTGATCAAAAATTTTAAAATATATATATATAATCTTGCAATACCACCAATTTTGTGAGTACCGTGAGAAGACAAGTCTCATATTTTTTTCTTCCATTGAAGTCCCTCTTTCGGTTACCCGTAAAACTATTGAGATAAATAACTTGAACCTTACTCTTAATTATTAATGATGAGTGATGCTCATTAAAATAACCAGTTCATGTCTACATGTCTATATGATTTACAATTAAATACATATACGCCATATAATTGATGATGGATATCACTTTGAGACGTCCATGGTTGATTAAATTTATATTGTTTGCAATTTCTGCTAAAGAAATTAGAGTTTGTAACTTGTATTGCATATTGGGTGAATGCCATAACTATGTTGAGCGTTTTTTTTCCCGCAAGATAAAATTTTACCTTGAATTTACAAAATTCCAGAACATCTCTTGTTTTACGTTTTTTTACCTGAATTTAATATAGTTTCTGTTCCCAAAATTTGTGGAGGGATACTTCACTTAAATATGATTTTTTTGCTGCCCTATCCACTATTACTTTGATCGAGTGTTCGGTGACCAGTATAAATGTTGCATGAGAAATTACTGTAGATATATACATATGCATGCATGATAATAATTTACTGTATTTTTTTCATCTTGAATTTATGAAATCTAGCATAAAATTTTATTTTGAAAACTCTCATTCAGATGGCTATTCCAGTCCACTGTCATGGGTATATGAGAATACAATTATTATGACACATACCTGCCTCACTGAAAATTAATAATTCACCAATTTGAATATGTGAGTAAATATGGCATAATGCTGAGTTTGCTCCTTATCAGATGTAAACTATATACAAGTTTAGAACATTGGTAATCCCTTTTCTTTTTACTGGGATTATTATGTATGGCAATCCATATGTAAAGGTAACGGTGTATTATTTTTTCATAGGTTTAGCTCCTGTAACAAGTTATCGTGTCATTTTTTTAAGTATATATCGACAATTGAGTATTAATGTTTTTTATAATTACAATGCATTAAAAGATTTTATAGTACAATTTATGTAATTTTCCACAAATTACTCACCAATTTGTCTCAATGTTTGGGAAAACCTTGAAGCAATTCAAGTTTATCTAATTTTACCAAAGCATTGATTATTTATGTGGTTAAGATTACCTAGACTACATGGGGTGGCAGGAGGGGAGGGATTCTCATTAATCTAGAAGGAAACATAGAAGATAGATATGCTTGGGGTCTGGGAAGAAAGATAAATAATCAAGTTGAGGCATATGGGTTATTCTTCGGGATTTATCTGGCTAAAAAAAGGGCATCAAAGAAATACAAATTCTAGTGGACTCAATGCTGATAATAAAACACATGAGATACAACTCAACAACAACAAAAATGATCCTAAACCAAATTATAAAGTGATCCCAAGGCATGATTCATCTCTTTGATCAAGTGACATTTTTCCACATCTTAAGAGGGAATAACCAAGAAGCGGACATGAAAGAAAATTTTTCCTACCAAATGAATAAGGAAAGCAGTAGTGTGAATGGTATAGAGGAAAATTTATACATTCCCTAATCATGGTTAAGTATTTCAAAAATAGGAATGTGACATGCACTCCTGGTAGGATGGTAAAAAAAGAAATTATAAATTAATTGGGTTAGCCTTGTTATACCCATCTTTCCCCCCTCTTTCTCCTCATCAATTTCGCTCACCCCCTCCCCCCATCCTCCCCCTCACCCTTTCTTCGAGGCATCTCCCCTTCCCTTTTCCCTGTCACCCTTCTCCTCTGTCATCCTAGATGTCACCCCCCAACTTCATGCATCCTATATTCCCCGACCCTCATCCCATCGGCCTTAAATCAATCTGGCCCTTCCTCGTGCCTCATGGCATTGATCTGGTGGATCAGTAAAATTCTCAAACTTAAAAGTTCTCGAAACCGGCACCAAAACGAAGATATCATCGCCCTAAAACCAATGCAACTCATTTCACTTAAAATCAATATCGCATGCTTTCGATATCACGTTCTGACCGATTTTCCAAAAAAATAAAATTTTAAAAAATGTACTTACAGGGTTGCCCCGTTAGCAGTGGTTATGTTGACTGGGCAATGACTATACAGGGTGATTGTACTTCCTATAGGTCAATGGTATGATGACAAGTGTCCACCATTGGTTCATTTGTTATTGAGTAGTTTCTTTGGATGAGGGTTTGATTGGGTGGCCTAATCAGGAGCGGCCACATGGGCCAATAGGAGGCTACAATGTGGCCTCCTGAGATTGGATTAAAATTTTGGTATGGCCAAAATACCTCTGACATATAGAACCCATGACCAACCGACTGACAACACCGAGCTCTACCATCCCGCCACACATGTTCCTTGCTATACTATGTAGTTGGGTTCTATTTAAGGTTTGGTGTATGGATTGTTATGGGTCAGGGTGCGGGGTTAACCCCTGACCACAGTCCATGGTTTATTGTATATTTTATATTCCAACCACAGTTACAAACTAGAGTCACCGCAATTTTAAATTGCCAGTTCATTCGATGGTTCCGAAGTCATGTCACATACAACCATTCGGACGGAGGTTAAGTTAAATGTTAAGGTGTAGTTAACATGGGACTTAACCCTGACAAGAAACATGTTATGCCAGTAGTCAATGAGCTTGGATTGGCGGGGAGTGGAACCTGCTATGGGAAGGGTTCCGGGAAACCAACCACTGGCGAAAAAACCACATATCAACAACAGTTTAAATTGCATGGTTTGGTTAACCATTCAGGCACGAGTTTTCAAACTAACTGACAAGTAAATTAACCCAACCACACCACTGAACCTCGGTCACAAGGGACGATTCGGTGGATCAGTTTAATGCTCAAAATTCAAAGTAATATGACTGGCTCAAAACCAGCGCGAAAGAAAATATATCGTCGCCTTGAATCCAATGCAACTCATTTCACTCAAAACGAACATCGGATACTCTTGATATCGCGTTTTGATCGAATTGGAAAACAACTAAAAATTTTGGAATTCAGGTGCAGGTACAGCCAGTCAACAGTCTGTATGCTGACTGGGTTTGACTATGTATTATGTGGGCCTATTGATGATCGACACTTGTCATTTTTTTATTGGTTCGAATTTGGTGTGATTTAATTGGTTAATGGGTTGTTTGTGTGATCCAAATAGGAGAAGCCATATGCGCCAATCCCTGGCTTCCACATGGCCTCCTTATGGCCATGAAATTTTTTGTTGGAGGTTTATTTGCCTCCACTGGATTCGAACACGTGACCAACATTCTAGCAGCAAGGCTCTTTATCGCCCCGCCTACCATTCTTCCTTTATTACTATGGTATGCCACATCTATTTGAAGTTTTAAAGGTTGGAAATCAACGGTCGGGACAAGGGTTAACCTTGGACCCTGATCAACCCAACCAACCCACGTGGTAGGTGGACAAGGTCTGGAGTTAACCCGGCCCTAAACATTATGTTATATTCCAAAACTTTATGCAAGTCACAACCATATTTTAATTACAGTCCTAACCATTTATATCAACTTTTATGCCAATGTTGAAACTATATATAAAAATTGGCAGAATTATGTGTGACGAGTTGAATGTTAACCATGATAGAGGTGCTAACATATGTTGCAATGTGAAAGAGCACATGTGACAATTACAGTTTAATGTTATCTCAGTGGTTTATGTCGAAAATCCAAGCCATACCACTGGTAATTAGTTCAAAGCCATGACACGTGAACAATGTTAAGTTTTTTGTTGGCACAGAGTTATGTTATGGTGTAGTTAACCTTGGCGGTATTGGAGGTTAGTCATATGCCACCACTTGTTGATGGTGGTTTCAATTATGATGGTGCAGTAAAATGAACTCAACTTAACCATAGGGCTTCTACCCCAGTCCAAAGTGAAATTTAAAAACAGCGGGAGATCAGTTCAAACCGCCCACAATCAATGGCTCCCAAAGTGCAACTTGGAATTCTTTTATTCAGTTTAAGGTTGACATAGGAAATTTAAGGAAGCTATAGTTTGCACCCAGTGTGGTGGGAATCTCACTGGTGTGGGGTGAATTTGTCACTCCACATAGCCACAAAAGGCAGAATTTATAGAACAATTTGCAAGAGAGTGTGAATTATAGGATAGTTAGAAGAAAAATTTTTATGGAGCATGACTCAGTCATTTTTTGACCTTTTTGAGTGAAAAAATATCCCAACTAGGGGTTTTTAACTGTTCTGGAGCCATTGGAGACATTTGTTTTTAGCATTATAAGCACTATAATTTGACGTAAACACATCATTTTTAGCATAATGAAAGAGGCCCAACATTGGAAGCTGGATTAGGATATGTAGCCCAGGAGGGGTGAACTCCTTCATCATTTGTTTTCTTGTGTATATTTATTCTTTATTTTCTGCAAAAATTAGTTTTAAATCATGTTAGTGTGTTAATTAAATTGACATAATTGGTTAAAAACCCTAAACATTTCACTTGCAATTTGCACCATAAACTCTCAAGGTTGAAGCTCCAAATAGGAGAAGGAAAGCTTGTGGTTGCAAGTCCTCAAGTTAGGTCAAGGTCAAGGAGAGCACATTTGCGACAATCTCCACCACAAATTTCACCAAAATCTTCAACAGTCATGGCACATGAAGGAGAGCTAAAGAATATGTCAAAGGATGGTAAGGCTTTTAGAAAATCTTTATTTGACATGACACAAATGGTGAAGTTATATATGAAAAGAGGAATATAATATTGAAACATGGTGAGATCTCAAATCCTCCAAAGGGAGATGGAGATAAGCCTCCAAAAGGAGATGGAGGAGATGGGGACAAGCCTCCAAAAGGGAATGGTGACAAATCAACTTTAACACCACCTTTCTCTACACCTCCATCCTCACCACCATCTTCACCATCATCATATTCTGCATCAACCCCTTCACAAACACCTCCACATTCTCCAAAGGGACATGGTAAAACTCCACTTTTAAAACTTGACGTGAAGTTTGAATTGCTTATGTATAATGGAGAGGTAAATGCTGAAAAATTAGATAATTGGGTTCGTTAGATTGAAGTATATTTCAAGTTACTAAGGATCAAGGATGTTGAGACCAAGTTTCAACTTGCTTCATTAAGGTTGGAAAGTGAAGCACTCATTTGGTGGGAAGCTGATTAGAGGCTCAGTATTTAGCTCAAAAATGAAAGTGCTAAGAAATGTTCCAAGCTAGAGTAACCGGATAGATCTCGTCACCAGGATTCCAACGCAACTTGTTTCATCAAAATCTGAGTTCGTATGAGTAAGTTATGGTCTATTGTTTGTTTTGTCAAAGAGGTAAAAAATGTGCAGAACAGTGACAAACTGATGACTGGGCAGTCCAATCAGCACCTCAGGAATATCCAAGGAATATTCTCCAGTTTTTAGCCAATGACATTGTGACAAGTGTCACAATCAGATTCACCAATGTTGCTTGGGGAAATTAAAAAAAAATTCCTAATCCTAAGGTTGAATTTTCTAAGTGGGTGGATTATAATTTTTATATTATGGTGAAATTTTGAATCAATGGAGAAGGGCCACATGGATTAGCCAGAGGCTGCCATGTGCCCTCCCCCATGTATTATTATATATTGCACATCTATTTCCAAACTAAGGTTTTAACCTTAAGTATATTGGCAGACAACTATTATTGGACAAACATTACATTGGTGGACTTAGCTCTAAATCGGTGAATAGATATACAGGGTGGCAGACTTCTAAACTAGCAGAATGGACAATTAATTATGGAAGAGTTCTTAATATAGCGGAGGCATACATATTTTATAACCTAAAGTTTTCAAACTTTGGTTATGAGTCAACGTAATTCACAGAAATTTTTTATGTGGGGATTGGGGTCGAACCCATGACCACCCGCGTACAACGCCATAGTTCTACCGCCTCCTATACACCGTGGGTCTTAATCCATAAGATGCCCAAATCTATTTGAATTTTGATTGCGCCATGGTTAGGGGTCCGGAGGGGGCCAACCCCCTCCCATATGTCCGAAGCGCTACGACCATGAGCATGTCACTTTTCACGTCGAAGGATTAACAACGATAAACCATGCTTTATTACCATAATCTGGGATTAGCTCATACTAATCCGCGATTTAATTTTAAACACTCTTTGTTCCTAATCCTCCGTTAATCTCAATTAACTTTTATTTATCTTAAATTTAATGCACAGTTAGACTGGCGACATAGTTAGCAGAGCCCACCAAATGCGGCGAAATCTCCACTTTTAGTGGAGTTATCTGGCAGACTTCCAATTTTAGTGGAGAAATGGTAGGAAATTTTGGTTTTTCCATAACTGAGGCAATTTTCAACCAATTTTGGCTCAATAAGAGTCATTCTTGGTATTTTTTAATGTTTTGGAACCCTTTGGAGCAAGTTGCAGAGGCAACAGGAGACTGTAAACAACACTTTTTCACAATTGAAGCTAATACAAAGGCCCATGCCATGGAAGCTGGACCAAGGAGATGTAGCCCAAGAGGGGTGAACTCCTTCATCAAAACCATGTGTATTTGACTCAGTTGTCTGTGTTTGTTGTGTTTTATATGTTGATGTCCAACATTTAGTTTCTATGCTTTTAAGTTCATGAAATACACTTAATCTCATCAATTTTTGTTGAATTATCAATCATAAGCACATGTATAAACCCTTGTACAAGAAGCAAACCAAAGAAATTTCATATTAAATCTGAAACTGATATTAGCACAACATTAACTAGCAATCAATTACATATCAAGTTGGTATCATAGCACAAGGTTGCAAAAGGTTATTTTCTTTCTTTGGTTGAGATTGTGCAAGAAGGGTTTTAATATTTACAATTTTGTGATGCTTACAAGGTTGAAGTTGTAGAGAGGAGAAGGGAAGTTATTGGTTGTTAGTCTTGAGATTAGGGCCAGAAGAAAGAGAGCTAAGAAAGAATCATCTTCATCCAAAGTTCCACTCAAAGTTGCACTTGAAGCATCTCAAGTTCTATCTCCAGTAGATGAGATTGAAGAGATACAAATTGCACAAGAAGCTGAGGTGATTGAAAAGGTACAAGCATCAGGAGTTGAGCTTGAATCCTTATCCATTATGTGAGGTGTTGGAGAGACTAAAGGACATTCAGAAGAATAATATGTCAAGAGAGACTTCAAGGACATTCATAGAATGGTTAAAATCGTGTTTGATGCATTCAATGCAGAAAGAGCGGGAGAAGGTTCTAAGCCTCCACATGGAGAGGGAACTTCAAATGACAAGAAGGATGAAGAGAAGAGTTCAAAGGTAGTGGAGGAAATCCATCACCTCCATCTCCACCATCCTCATCATCCTCATCAGTATCTTCATCTTACACATCCACCACAAAAACCACCCACACTCATTGAAAAAACCCAAAAGAAAAAACTCCATTACTCAAGCTGGACATCAAGATTGAACTTCCCATGTATAATGGTGAGGTAAATGCAGAGAAGTTAGACAATTGGATCCATCAATTGGAAGTATACTGCAGAATTCAAAATCTACAAGAGGACGACATAAAGATCTAGTTGGCTTCATTAAGGCTATAAGGAGCAGCACTAGTTTGGTGGGAAGCAAAGACTCAAGAGGAAATGTGAATCCATGGTAGGATATCCATTTCTTGGGTTGAATTAGTTTCTTCCATTAAAAGAAAGTTTTATCCATTAGCCTATATGCAAAAATCAATTATGAGTTGGAAAAACTTTAGGCAAATCAAAGGCCAAACAATTCAAGAGTACACTCGGGATTTTAGAAAGAGGGCTTTGTTGTTAGGAGTGAACTTGAATTCCCAAGACACACTCTTGAAATACATTTGGGGATTACATTCCTACTTGAAACATACTATAATTATGTTTAACCGAAACAACTTAGATGAAGTATGTGTGCAAGCCATGCATCTTGAAGTAAGGGGAAATAACATTCAAGAAGAGGGTAGTAAGAAGAATTCATTCAAGGGTAAGGGAAAGGAGAAGGGAGGAAAATGGAAGGGAAATAATAATGTAAGCATCAAGAAATAAGGGGATAAAACTACATGCAAACATTGTTCCAAAGAGGGGCATGATGAAACCCACTGTTGGAAACTACATCCCGAACTAAGGCCTAAGAAACCAAAGATTACTGCCACCACACAACAAGATATTGGATATGATTAAGGAGATGAGACCAAGATTGTAGCCATGGTTAACAAAGGAAAGGAATCCATAGCAAGTACTAGTTCCTCAAATAGTCACAACAACACTCCAAATGAAGACACAAGGATAGAATTGTTCCATGTTAGAGTGATTTCAAATCATACAAATATTGATGCATTGTTTGATAGTGGGTCACAAGAAAACCTGATTTCAGAAGACTTGGTCAAAAGTCTTAACCTTGAAACCATACCACATCATAAACCATACCCTTTGGGTTGGATAGTTAAGAATGCCAATTTACATTCTACAAGGAAATGCATATTTCGATTTTCTATTACTGCAAACTTTTTTGATGATGTCGAGTTAGATGTGGTTCCACTTGAAATTTCTGGGATTATCTTGGGAAGTCCGTATTTGTATGACAGGAAAGCAGTGTTGTATCACCATGAGAAAAAATATCATTTTCTTAAGGATGGGGCGGAGTATATTGTGAGAGCTCATCGCAAAAAACTGAATATTTATTTAGTTAATGCAAGGAAAATGAAGAGGCTAGTTAATAAGTAAAAATTTTGTGCTTCTCATGATCAATAAAAAGGATGATGTTGACTATGAATATTTTGAAGGATGTGATGAAAAATTAAAATCTGATTTGTTTGATGTGGTAATTCAGCATGGCGAGATGTTTCAAGAACCTAATGGGTTACCTCCCAAGAGGGGAATTCAACATGAGATTCAGCTGCAACACGATGTTCCACTTCCAAACATTGGTATGTATCACATGTCAATTATGGAGATTTTGGAAATCAAGAAGAAAATTCAAGAATTTCTGAACAAAGGTATCATACGCCTATATACTTTGCTATGTGGTTCCCCAATTATTTTGGTACCAAAGAAGGACGGGACTTGGCGCATGTGCATAATTTTTCATGCACTAAATAAAATCACAGTAAAGAATCGCTACCCACTCCCACACATTGATGATTTGCTAGATCAGTTAAAGTATGCAACATATTTCACTAATTTATACTTACGAAGTGGTTATCATCAAGTTAGAACAGCTGAGGAGGACATTTGGAAAACTGCATTTAAAACTAGACAAGGATTGTTTGAGTGGCTAGTTATGCCATTCAGTCTAACAAATGCTCCAGCTGATTTCATGAGAGTCATGAATGATGTACTAATACCATTTCTAGATGACTTCGTCATTTTTTACTTATATGACATACTTATATTAAGAAAATCAAGAGATGAACATGTCATGCATGTGAACAAGGTACTTGATGTCTTGAAAAAAGACCAGTTATTATTAAAGATGTCGAAGTGTGAGTTTGGAAAGAATTATTTAGTGTATTTGGGACACATTTTTGGAGGTGAGTTGAAGATATACCCTTCAAAATTATTGGTCATTCTAAATTGGCCCAACCCAATACATTTACATAGGTAAGAAGCTTTCTTGGGGCAACACAGTATTGGAGGAAATTCATTGCTAATTTTTCTTCCATTGCAGCTCCGTTACATGCATTGACAAGTGTCAAGAAAGTCTTCCATTGGGGAGATATGTAGAAAAAATCATTCGATGCTTTAAATCAAAATATAAGTTCAGCACCGGTATTGTCTCTTTCGGATCTTAGATAGCCATTTGAGATCTAAACAAATGCAACTGATTATGCCATGGGAGCAGTTATCATGCAACATGGTAAGCCTATTTCATTTCATTCTGAAATTTTTAATGGAGTTGTGACTAACTATCCAACCTATGACAAAGAGTTATATGAATTGGTACAAAGTGTAAATAAATGGAAGCACTATTTTATGGGAAAAGAGACCATTATCCATACTGACCATCAATCATTGCAATACTTACAATCACAGTCAAATTTGCAGCAATCAAGACATTTCAAATGGATGGGATTTCTACAACAATTTCATTTGGATATCAGGTATAAAAAGGGAATCTACAATAAGGTAGATGATATGTTGTCCAGGCCTATTGTAAATTCATCTATTATGCTCAAGCACAATTCATTTATGCATGAAAGTTACATTGAACAATATGCATATGATAGTGATTTTCAAGATGTGTATGAAAGCTTGAGTCAAGGAAACCAAAATGAAGATTTATATTATTATGTGCATAACAGTTTGTTGTATCAGTTGGGAAATTTATGTATACCACAGGGAGAAAGAAATAGTATCAAAAGGGAGGCACACACTTCATTGATTGTTGGACATTTCGATGTAGGCAAGACAATAGCTGTTGAGTCCCAAATTTGCATCTTTTCCATACACTTTTCCATACCTTTTTCACTCTCCTAAACCTCCCAAACTGTCAATATCATGTGCAAAAGGGCATCTAACATGGTTTTTAATTATATTTTTGTGTTTGCTATTTGATCTAGATTTTGTTCATTCAGCTGCGGAATCTTGCCACTTTCCGCAGCTGCTGCAACTTTCCGCAGCTATTTTGTGAAACTCTATGCTACAGGTGTCTACAAGGGAAATGAGCCACATGGGCAGGTCAGGAATGAAGTGGACATGGTTCGTGTCCTATTGGTTCAAGAAAACTCGTCCAAAGAAGCCACGGTCAAAGGCGTCCACATGGAAGTCAACCATGGAGTTTCATGTCGGCCGGACTCTGTTTCCTGTCACATAAAGATCCATACGGCCGTTTCTAAGCCTGCAGAGGTTAAATCGACATCTGTACAGGGTTCTAGAGTCGAATTCAAGAATCCACCTTTCGTAGATCTACTTTCCAACACGGCCATACTCCTATATCCGTGGACGTAGTGGTCTACGTGCTTCCCACCAGCATGAACTTTAGGAGACAGTTATAGTTTGTTGTTATATATATTGCGTTTGCATACGCATATGAAGTTAGTCGTTGTTAGTGAATGTAATCTCTGTTATCTTTTAGTCTGCTCTGTAGTGATTACGCTGCACTTGTGCCGTAACATTACCATTCTGTAATGAACTGCTTTTTAATATGAGAAGACTCTATTTTTCAACTTAATTCGTGTTTGAGGACCGTTACCAAGGCTGTGTAGAGGGCCCCTGCTCAGCTAAGGTTTTGTGTATTAGTGTATATTTCTCATTTCATTTCTTTAAAAATCATTGTATCATAATCCATTCATATGTTCATAGTTTTTAGTTGTTTCATTTCTGTTTATATAATTCCATAATTTCCATTTCATTTATGTCTTTCATGCTTTATGATTGTTAATCACTGATCAGTGTTTATGTTTTTCAGGTTTTAGATAGGCAGCCCGGGCATTTTCATAGCTTTTTGACTAATGACATGGAACTAACATTGTTCTGCTGCTAGTTTGCTTTTCATAGTTTTTGTTTAATTTCGGTATTGCTCTGTACATTTCAGTTTTGTTTTTCTGCTTCAGTAGTTAAAATTTAGATATACTAATCTGCTCATAGCATCTTCAGTTGCCTCCGAAAGCCACAGCTGGACTGATGGTGAGGGATTGCATTATGAAATGTGTAGTTTAGTATTAGTTCCTTTTCTGCAAATTTAGATATATTAAGCTGCTCATAGCATCTTCAATTGCCTCCGAAAGCCACAGCTGGAATGATGGTGAGGGATTGCATTATGAAATGTGTACTTTAGTATTAGTTTCTTTTCTGCAAATTTAGATATATTAAATCATGCATGACATCTTCGGTTGCCTCCGAAAGCCACAGCTGGACTGATGGTGAGGGATTGAATCATGAGTGTATGGTTTAGTATTAGTTTACTTTCTGCAAATTAAATATCAGTTACTCAAATTGTTTATGATTACTTACGAAAATCATAGCTGGACTAATGATGAAGGGTCAGAAGATAAATTGATGTAATCTGATTTAGATTTATTTTGTTGCAATTTTGAATTTCCTTAAGCATAGTTCTTTTGTATTTAGTTGGCAGCAAGAATAGTTTAGTTTTCATGCTCACTAGTTTACTGTTTTGATTTATTAGATTAGCAGCACCTTTTCATTTCAGCAGCACATTTTCATTTTTCCTTTTTAAGTCTTGTCATTGTAAATTTCAAATTGCTTTTTAAAATTTCAAGTTGGTAAATCATTATAGGGGATATCACTTCCTTGAACAAACATAACCAAACTTGTTTTCATCTTAGAATTTCCATTTCACCTTAGAAAAACCAAAAACGACAAAAAGTTAAGAAATAGGTTATCTTGCACATATAGTGCGCCGCACTTCATCGGCTTACGATTCCCGGATTGACAAATTAAATGCAGCAATTTAGGACACACTAAATTGACCAAACATTTTGGCGCCGTTGCCGGGGAAGTGTAACTAGGTAGCCAATTTCTTAAAAAAAAAAACATAAAATCATAAAAGAAGGAAAACTTGATAACTTCTTGAAGTATGCTCTCCTCTTGCACCTAGTGTGATCTGGAGGATCAGAAAAGAGAGTTATTGGTTTAGTAATTTCTTAAGTATGCTCTCTTCTTGCACCTAGTGTGATCTGGAAGATCAGAAAGAGAATTATTAGCCCAACTTTTTAAAAATAAAAATAAAAAATGACATGCATAGAGCAAGAGATTCTAGGGGAAGGTTTATAGCTAAAGCCAAGAGTTTGATTTTCACAACTCCATCTTCTTCAAGGCATAGACCGGATTCACCACCATCTACCCCTAGCCTTAAGATTTTTGGAAGTCAAGGAACAGCTGAATTAGAGGATTCTCCTATACCACCTACTAAAACCCACTTAGAAAACAAAGAGACTTTCTCTCATCCTTCCTTGGTAGAAGAACTAAGAGAACTATAAGGACTCTAAAGAAACTATCATGGCAGAGGAAGTAATAAATAGAGGTGGAGGTAGAAGAGGAGGAAATAATGGAGATAACAATGGTGAAGGAAATAATGATAGAAATAGGGATTTGCTTGGATTCCCTATAGTTGATGAGGAAACTCATGCAACAATGAAAAATATTTCACCATCTGTTCTCCCTAACTTTTATGGATTGCGAAGTGAGGATCCTGAAACATTTCTATTTGAGTTTGAAGTAGTGTGCCGAACTTATGACTATATGGAAGATTCTAAAAAACTCAAACTGTTTCCTTCAACATTGAAGGGATCTGCTTTGAAATGGTTCATGGGATTAGCCACTCAATCTATTAGGACTTGGAATGATATGAAACAAAAATTTTTGGACAGATACTTGGACTATTGTATGCCCACCAATCACAAGGATGAGGTATTCAAAATGATGCAAAAAGAAGATGAAAATTTGGAAGACTTACTTGAAAGATTTCAATACAACTTGAAAATAGCAAAGATGAGCAACTTAGATGATGAAACCTTGAAAGCCCTCATATTAAAAGCCATTAGAGATGAATGGATAGATATTTTAAACATGATGGGGAAAGGAGACATTTCTCAACTTCCACTTCGTGACATAACAGAACTATGTGTCCATCTCTCAAGAGGAAAATCTAAAACAGGAAAAGGGCCTAGGGATCCTTCTCTTGTTAGGGCTAACAAATCTGCAACTGGATCAGTAAGTAGGGCAGAGATTGGTAACATGCTTGATGAGTTTAAAACTGATATCTTAGGGAGCCTTAGTGAACAACTAGACACCCTTAAAATCCAAAACAAGCAGAAAGCAGAAACAGATGCTTTAGCCATCTTTTGTCCGAAATGCAGAAAGAAACATGCTTTAAGGGAATGTCCCTTGGATGCAAAAGTTGTAGAAACATGTATGATTTGCTCAGAAAATCATGAGATCAAGGATTGTCCTTCAATCCCTGGACTCAAAGCTGTTTTTCAAGAAGATCCAAATTCGGTAGAATCTCTCTGTTTTGTCGCAAGGAGACCTTGGCAGGGACAACAATCTCAAGGGTTTAATAACCCTATGAATCTTCAAACCCCACCAAATTGGAATCCTTGGCAACAACCTTGGCCCCAACATCAAAATTCATATCAGCCATGGGTACAAGGGATGCAAAATCCTTATGGAAGATTTGCTCAATTTTATCAATATCCTCCATCTTTTCAAAATCAACAAGCTCCACAATTTCCAAGCCAAAATCCACAACAACTTTCATTGCCATTTCCACAACAACAACCTTCTCAACAAAATACAAATCCTCAACTCATGCTCCCATACCAACAGAAGACAAATCAACTTCCAGCTCGGCCATTGCCAAATCCTAACAATAAGAATCCTCAAACTACTTATATGGTAGAAGGACAACAATTTCCTACCTATATGATTGTTCCTCTCAACGATGTACAACTCAGATCTGGTAGAGTTCTAGAAAAACCTTCTATAGACATTCAAGAGCAAGATACCTCTGAAGAGGACTCTCTTCAAGTCAATAAGGGTTCTGAGGAAGAATCTCTTCAAAATTCAAAAATTCAAAAAGAAAAAGAAAAACTAACATCCACAACTCCTATAGTTGAGCAACCTGTGTCTTCATCTACACCTCCTTTTCCGGAAAGACTACAAATTGATAAGGAGGTGGAAAAACAAATCTTGTTTCCTAACTATGACTTTCTAGATGAATTGAAGAATGTGTGTATCAAGATTCCATTACTACAAGCCATTCGAGAAATTCCTATTCTAGCAAAAACCATAAAGGAGTTGAGTTTCAAAAGACCAGGAAGGAAGCTAAAGGACACAAGAAGAATCCACCTGGTAGGAAAGATTGCAGACATTATGATGGGAAAAATTACTATGCAGAAGTATGTAGATCCAGGAAGTCCAATTGCCAAGACACATATAAATGGGATAGAAATTCCAAACACATTGATTGACTTAGGGGCTGCTATCAACATTATGAGTAGACAGACTATGGAACAGTTAAAACTTCCTAACCTTCTCTTTACACCTACTTTACTGCAACTTGCAGATCGATCGGTTATTAAACCAGATGGTGTATTAGAAGATATTTCAGTATCCTTAGATTCTTGGGAATATCCAGTAGACTTTATGATTTTGACTCCCAAAAGTAATCTAGGAGGACATCCAATTATCTTAGGAAGACCTTGGCTGGCCACAGCTGATGCTTTTATTAGTTGTAGATCTGGAGACATGTACATTTCAAATGGTAAGTCGACAAAGAAATTCAATTTGTATCCTCCAGCAAGAGCAATCACAGAAATAGGAGACAATGAATGGGTCGATGATGAGAACACTATACAACCTGTCTTTACCATTTCTGAAATTAGTGAGGATAGTCAAATTCTGAACATATTAGAAAATTTTGAGATAACTTCAGAATATGACCCCACACAATTTCAGTTGGAATCTGACATAGAATATTTATCATCAAGACAAATGTCTCTTTACTCTATGGAAGAATTTGGTAATTCTGTTTTTGAGATTTTTCCGGAAAAGACATTGAATATCAATAAACATCTGGAGAAGTCACAACAAGAAGAACTAACCAGAATCTTGCAAAAACATTCTACTGCATTTGCATGGGAGTATACTGACATGAAGGGTATTGATCCTAAGACTTGAATCCATCATATCTATATTGAGGAAAACAATAGACCAATCAGACAACCTCAAAGAAGGATGAATCCAAATCTTAGGGAGATAGTGAAAGAAGAGCTCCAAAAACTTCTCAATGTAAACTTCATTTATCCAATTTTAGATAGCCGATGGGTTTCTCCTTTGGTTATAGTGCCTAAAAAGAATGGTAAATGGAGGGTATGCATTGATTACAGGGAATTGAACAAAGCAACTTTGAAGGATCACTTTCCTTTGCCTTTTATCGATCAGGTATTAGATACATTAGCGGGTAAAAAGTACTTTTCATTTTTGGATGGTTTTAGTGGCTATAATCAAATTCAGGTAGCACCTGAAGATCAAGATAAGACCACATTTACTTGTCCATGGGGAACTTTTGCCTACCGAGTGCTTCCTTTTGGGTTATGAAATGCACCTGCAACATTCCAAAGAGCAGTACTAGGAATTTTTTCTGATCTAATCCATGATTGTGTAGAGGTTTATATGGATGATTTTACAGTTTATGGTAATTCATTTGAAGAGGCATTAGAAAATTTGGAAAAATTTCTCATAAGATGTAAAGAAAGAAACCTTTCATTAAGCCATGAAAAATGCTTTATGATGTTTACTGAAGGGATTTTTTTAGGACATCATATTTCGGGAGATGGGATTAAGGTTGATAGATCGAAAGTTGAAGTCATCTCCAAGTTGTCTATTCCAAATTGTCAAAGAGATGTTAGAAGTTTTCTAGGATTTACTGGTTATTATAGAAGATTTATAGAAAACTTCACTAAAATAGCATCTCCACTCTTCAAGTTGCTTACAAAAGACTGTGAATTTAAATGGGATCCTGATTGTCAATCCGCTTTTGAAACTTTGAAAACAAGAATATCTGAAGCACCTATCTTGAAGGACCAAATTGGAAACTTCCTTTCCATATTTCTACAGATGCTTCAGATACAGCTCTTGGAGCTGTGTTGGGTCAAAAAGATTTAATTCCTTATGCCATTTATTACACCAGTAAAAATTTGACTCCCACAGAGTTGAATTATACTGTGACTGAAAAAGAGTTCTTAGCTGTTGTTCATACAATTAATAAGTTTAGACATTACATAACAGGCTATGAAACTTTTATTCATACTGACCATTCTGCAATTAGATATTTAATGAACAAACCTGTTACTAATGGCAGAGTGACAAGATGGCTTTTACTTTTGCGAGAATTCAATATTACTGTGTTGGATAGACCAGGAAAACAGAATACAGTAGCTGATTTCTTGTCTAGGATTCAGAATACTAAAGAAGATTCTCCTGTAGAGGATAAGTTTCCTGATCAATACTTGTTTGCAGTAACTATTAAGACTCCTTGGTATTCATATATTGCTAACTATTTGGTTACGGGGAAACTACCTTCACATTTATTTCCAAGTGAAAAACGAAAAATTATTCAGGAGAGTTCAAAATATTCATGGATTTCTAACGAATTGTTTAAAACAGGGCCAGATCTTGTGATCAGAAGATGTGTCGGGGAAGATGAAATGCCTGATATTCTTAAGGCATGTCATGATGAACCATGCGGCGGACACTTTGCGGACAAAAGGACGGCCTATAAAATCCTTTCCTTGGGATATTATTGGCCTTCTCTCTTCAAAGATGCAAAACAATATGTCAAAAGGTGTGATAGCTGCCAAAGAGTAGGGAAACCTACCCTTTCAAATGAAATTCCATTGCAAACACGGGTACTCATTGAACCCTTTGAAAAATGGGCTTTAGATTTCATTGGACCGATTAATCCACCATCGAAGCAAAAGAAGTATATATTGGTTTGCACTGATTATGTTACTAAATGGGTAGAAGCTAAAGCATTGGTATCTGCTACTGAAAATTCAGTTGTTCATTTTCTTTATGAGGATATTTTTACTCGCTTTGGTGTTCCAAGAGAAATTGTGACAGATCAGGGGAGCCAATTCACATCCAATTTGGTGGAGAAGTTGATGGAAGAATACAAAATCAAGCACGGAAGATCTACTCCTTACCATCCACAAGCAAATGGTCAAGTGGAGTCCACAAACAAAGTTCTTGAAAGTATCATCACCAAAACTGTTCATCTACATAGAAGAGATTGGGCGGAAAGGCTTCCAGAAGCCTTGTGGGCCTACAGAACTACATGGAGGAATACAACAGGACATTCTCCCTATGAACTTGTTTATGGGAAAGAAGTCTTACTCCCCATTGAGTTCCAAGTCAAGACCTTCAAGATAGCAGTTCAGTTGGGGATGGACTTATCAGAAGCCCAAAAGCATAGAATGGAGCAGTTGAATGAGCTAGATGAGATCAGACAAGAAGCAATTCTAAGAACTGATCTAGTTCAATATCAAAGGACTAAATGGCATGACAAATATATTAAAGAAAAGAAGTTTCAAGAAGGAGATTGGGCATTGTTATTTGATTCCAAGTTTAAAGATTTTCAAGGGAAATTTCAGACTCATTGGCTTGGGCCATATGAGATTGACAAGATCTTTAGCAATGGAGCAGCTGTAAGAATCAAGACCATTGATGAGTTTCAAACTCCTCTTATTGTGAATGGCCATAGATTGAAATTTTATCATAAGCCACTCTCTAAAGAGGATTTTGTCAAGATGTTTCAAGAAAGTTCTGCAATCTGGCTGGTACAGAAGAATTCTTCTTCTCCACCAGCCTAGCTTTTGTTTTTCAAGTAAAAAAAAAAAAAAAAAATGGTATAAGCCTGAAAACCAATCATTGATTGGCAGTCTTATACAGAAAATATAGGGTGAAAATCAGGGACACCTGACACTCTATATTTTCCAAAAAAAAATCTCTCTTTTATTTCACAAGCTTGTCACCACCTTGTCACCACCCACTCCACTTCATTCCACTTCATTCCACTTCATTCCATTTCATTTCATTTCATTTCACTCCATTCCACTTCATTTCATCCATTCCATCAATAAAAATCTTTTTTATGACCATTTCTATCTGGTCATTTGTCATTTGTTCATTTCTATTCAACCAAGTAATAGCTGTGTCAGTTTCCGCAGCTGACATCTGTTTCCGCAGCTGACTCCAGTTTCCGCAGCCAGAAGCAGATTCCGCAGCTACTACTCTGCTTTCAAAGAGAATGTACAGTTAGATGGTATTGCCATAATTATGAAATAAAATGCGGGTGAGAGGATCAATGGAGTATTCAAGACACCAATAGAGATCAATCAGTTGAAGACCAAGGGCAAAAGCAAAGATTCCAAAGGTATGAATAAAATTTATTTCAAATAGTATTGAAAAACACATTTTTATATAGTTTCAAACCATGAGCTCTATCCATTACGCGCAATGATTATATTGACAGTTCCGTAGCCTTTCACGATCTCCATATTATCCTCTTGCATTTATTCACAAACGGTTTCATCATTAAACCCCGATTTTCACTCATGATCCAATATCCCACCGGTGATAATGAAGCGTATTTGATTTGACCAAGGACTCTTACAAGCCGCATCAAAGTCACAACCGTTGATTGAAACGTGTTCACATTTATTTCGTAGCCACCAAAATTCAAAATGCGGCTGAATGTGTTATATTCTATCAATCTACTCAGTCCTATCTTTGTTATGTTTTCGAAACCCCACTCTGTTCTGTTTCATCCCGTTTCGTTCCTTTTGCTCATTCTCACTCCCGGATATCTACCCACAGTCTCATTCATTTCCATTTTATGATACATCCCCACAGCCATTGTGCTCGTTTCTGAGCATTCAACCATTCTACTTCCATTTGAAACCCTCACGAAGGCAAAATTGTGAAATACAGAGAAGTGAAATGGGTAAATTGCTAAGGGCAGAGCCAGAAGGACCAAAGTTTATAGAGGGATATCCGCAAGCAAAGGAGATATTGAAGAAAGCAAAATGGCTGCGTTTTATTCAGAAATTCAGAGGTTACCACAGAGAAGTTACGAAAGCATTTGCAAGGTCGTTTGATGGCTCGGAAGCAGAAATTGGAGACCTCAAGTTTTCGGTCAATGAAGCATCAATAGCAACAGCCACAGAACTTCTTCAGGAGGGAGAACGTTGGTTCAAAAATAAAAGCATCGGTGATGAGGCATGGAGAACAATCCTACGAAATCAAGGTATGGACATCACTGTTTTTAAAAGAGGAATCCCTGTGCATGCAATAAAAGAAGAATGGGCCACTTTACTGCTAATTGTTCAGAAATTCATTACATGTGAAGGCCGTTTTGGGTCTATGTACATGTACCATACCAGGCTATTGATGAATTTTCTAGAAAACCAAACTCTCAATCTCCCTTATTTTCTATTCAATAGCTTGAAGAAAATGGTTGTGACTGTTCAAAAACACTTAGGAGATGTAGAGCCTCATCTATATCACCATGGCCTTATAAAAATTCTGATTGAAAAGGAGCTAAAGGAAAGAAAAGACACATGGGAACAATTTCTAGTTAGAAATTTCTTTGAGGAACCTCAGGAAATTCTTGAAGGTAGTTCAACAAGAAGGAGCAGAAGAAAAAGAATAAATGTTGAAACCCAAATTACTCCTGCTCAGGAAATTCCCGCAGCTAGCACAGCAAGAAGAAGTAGGAGGAAAAGAACAATTGAGGAAATCCAAAACACTCCTACTATTACTATGGAAAGAACTGATAGAGAAGAGAGATTGGTAAAAAGAAAGAAGAACGATATCAAAGGAAAGAAGCCAATAATACCAAAAGAAAGAGAAACTATTGAGGTTGTACATAAAACTCCTTCTTCTGAAGAAGAAGATCATCAAATACTATCAGAAAGATTAGTTTATCTTCAAAAACAGTCATCCATGCCCAAGAAGACAGAAAAAGGAAAACAAAAACAAAAGGATAGTGTACCACAGCGTGTAAGGAGAAGCAGCAGGCTTAAGGGGAAATTGAGAAAAACGCAAATTAAGGGTCCTCATTTCATTGATTTGGGTGAGGAGACATCTGAACAGTCCCCAACTGACCATAGTCCATCTCAGTCAGTTAGTGAACCTGGTTCCTTTCATTCCCAATCGGACAATGAGCATACTCCATCTTATTCTCAGCAAAATATTGATGTAATCCCTCCTCGGCCAGATTTTGAACATAATTCTCCTTTACAGCATTTTGGGGACAGCCCAATGAAAATGACACCTGAAATAGACCCCAAGCAGCGGGAGGTATATGACTATATAGAATCTTTGGAAAAGGCAGCCACAGGTCCAAGTACTTCTTCCATTCAGCCTCATACATTGCAGGATGATTTAGTTCAATCATTAAAACAGGAAATTTTTGAGCTGGAGCTTTTAAATAGGCACATCAAAAATGAAAATGAAACATTGAAAGAACAAGGCAAGCTAGACAAGATCATCCATGACAATACTATGTTACATTTGGGAATATGGCAGAAGAAGAATAAGAAATTGAAAAGGAAATGCCAGAAATTGAGCAGAGCACTTGTAAATATCAAATTTAGGTGCTTAATGAAGAAACCCATAATGATGGCAGTACCAAGGAAGAAGAGAAGAGGATTGGATGTGTTGGCTGAAGTATCAAGGCACATGAATTGAACAGAGAGTATCAAAATTTTGGTTGCATGAGGACATGCAACACCTTCACAGTGGGGGTATGTTGAGTCCCAAATTTGCATCTTTTCCATACACTTTTCCATACATTTTTCACTCTCCTAAACCTCCCAAATTGTCAATATCATGTGCAAAAGAGCATTTAACATGGTTTTTAATTATATTTTTGTGTTTGCTATTTGATCTAGATTTTGTTCATTCAGCTGCGGAATCTTGCCACTTTCCGCAGCTGCTGCAACTTTTCGCAGCTATTTTGTGAAACTCTATGCTACAGGTGTCTACAAGGGAAACAAGCCACATGGGCAGGTCAGGAATGACGTGGACATGGTTCGTGTCCTATTGGTTCAAGCAAACTCGTCCAAAGAAGCCACGGTCAAAGGCGTCCACATGGAAGTCAACCATGGAGTTTCATGTCGGCCGGACTCTGTTTCGTGTCACATGAAGACCCATACGGCCGTTTCTAAGCCTGCGGAGGTTAAATCGACATCTGTACAGGGTTCTAGAGTCGAATTCAAGCATACACCTCTCGTAGATTTACTTTCCAACACGGCCATGCTCCTATATCCGTGGACGTAGTGGTCTACGTGCTCTCCACTAGCATGAACTTTAGGAAACAGTTATAGTTTGTTGTTATATATATTGCGTTTGCATACACATATGAAGTTAGTCGTTATTAGTGAATGTAGTCTCTGTTATCTTTTGATTAGTTTGCTCTGTAGTGATTACGCTGCACTTGTGCCGTAACATTACCATTATGTAATGACTGCTTTTTAATATGAGAAAACTCTGTTTTTCAACTTAATTCGTATTTGAGGACCGTTGCCAAGGCTGTGTAGAGGGCCCCTGCTTAGCTAAGGTTTTGTGTATTAATGTATATTTCTCATTTCATTTCTTTAAAAATCATTGTATCATAATCCATTCATATGTTCATACTTTGCAGTTGTTTCATTTCTGTTTATATACTTCCATAATTTCCATTTCATTTCTGTCTTTCATGCTTTATGATTGTTAATCACTGATCAGTGTTTATGTTTTTCAGGTTTTAGATAGGCAGCCCGGGCATTTTCATAGCTTTTTGATTAAAGACATGGAACTAACATTATTCTGCTGCTAGTTTGCTTTTCATAGTTTTTGTTTAATTTCAGTATTGCTCTGTACATTTCAGTTTTGTTTTTCTGCTTCAGTAGTTAAAATTTAGATATACTAATCTTCTCATAGCATCTTCAGTTGCCTCCGAAAGCCACAGCTGGACTGATGGCGAGGGATTGCATTATGAAATGTGTAGTTTAGTATTAGTTTCTTTTCTGCAAATTTAGATATATTAAGTTGCTCATAGCATCTTCAGTTGCCTCCGAAAGCCACAGCTGGACTGATGGTGAGGGATTGCATTATGAAATGTGTAGTTTAGTATTAGTTTCTTTTCTGCAAATTTAGATATATTAAATCATGCATGACATCTTAGGTTGCCTCCGAAAGCCACAGCTGGACTGATGGTGAGGGATTGAATCATGAGTGTATGGTTTAGTATTAGTTTACTTTCTGCAAATTAAATATCAGTTACTCAAATTGTTTATGATTACTTCCGAAAATCATAGCTGGACTAATGATGAAGGGTGAGAAGATAAATTGATGTAATCTGATTTAGATTTATTTTGTTGCAATTTTGAATTTCCTTAAGCATAGTTCTTTTGTGTTTAGTTGGCAGCAAGAATAGTTTAGTTTTCATGCTCACTAGTTTACTGTTTTGATTTATTAGATTAGCAGCACCTTTTCATTTCAGCAGTACATTTTCATTTTCTTTCAAGTCTTGTCATTGTAAATTTCAATTTGCTTTTTAAAGTTTCAAGTTGGTAAATCATTACAGGGGATATCACTTCCTTGAACAAACATAACCAAACTTGTTTTCATCTTAGAATTTCCATTTCACCTTAGAAAAACCAAAAACGACAAAAAGTTAAGAAATAGGTTATCTTGCACATATAGTGCGCCGCACTTCATCAGCTTACGATTCCCGGATTGACAAATTAAATGCAGCAATTTAGGACACACTAAATTGACCAAACAATAGCGAATCTGTAAAGGTATTGTTATTGTTATTGTTATTGATAGTGTATCTCATTTTATTAAAGGATGTTATTTATGTGCAATAAGTAAGCTTATTAATAGGAAAATTCAATTGTACACTCCACTTATGGTTCCTTCACATCCTTGGGAGAGTATCTCAATAGATTTTGTAGGTGGTCTTCCAATGTCAAGGAAAGTTCATGATTACTTGTGTGTTGTGGTAGATAGGTTCAACAAAATGTGTCTTTTGATGCCATGTAAGAATACGATTACAGTTGAACAAACATCTCATATTTTCTTTCAAAAATTTTGGGTTCATTTTGTTCTTCCTACTTCTATTGTAAGTGATCGAGATTCGCGGTTGTTGATCAGTGGTTGTCACTGATGTCAACCCAAGCAGCACCATGGGCTACCCAAATATTGCATGGGATTTTTGACCTACCAAATTACTATATTATGGTTCAAGAACGCTTTTTATGGTTTCTACTTGTCGATATGTTTCTGTTGATATATGGCACACCACATAATTCTTCACGGTTTGAGAGATATTCATGTTTGATGTTTGTAACCCCAGTTAGCGGGCTAAAACCCCATGGGGTTGTGGCATGGGTCATTGAAAAGTCAATAATTAATAATTTTTAAGCTTCTAAAATCCCTCCCATGTTCACTAGTTGAAGCCCCTCTGAACCTAAGAATTTATATAAATTATGATCCTCATATCCTCCTCATGTAGGGATTTTGTAATCTAAAACAGGTCATCGTGGCATTAACGCTCTAAATTTTTTTTCTATGAAGGTTCGGAAGCTGAAATTTTTAAGAGACGAAGCCAAAATCCTGAGGAAGCTCCTATAAAAATTTCAGATCAAGGTGCGCAATATTTTCGGAGATACGATCTGTGGAAGTCAGTGTTTTGGCAGGCTCCTGAACTTCATCTCAAAGAAGTGACCTTGGGAAAATCGTCATAACTCTCTCTCTGAGTATAAAATTGGAATTCTATAAAAAGTGGCAGATAATAAATGGATGGTAGTGTTCTCTGTATCAATTTCAGAGATGAATGAAGAAACAATGACACGTGGCACGTCGTACAAGTTTGCTCTACTGAACTAGTCCATAATTAGGTCATTGTGAGAGATTGGGCATAACTCTCTCTTGAAGAACCCAAATTGGGTCAGACCTATGGAATTGGAAAGATGAATTAGAAGACTACTATAGAACCAAAAATCACATATTGGGGATCTAAAATAACAGAGATACACCAGATTCAATATCGAGATCCTATAAGGAAAGAAAAAGCTAGATCATGTGTTGTCAAGGGTTGAAAAGGACAAGAATTTTTAGGGCAGCAAAGCAAAGCAAGGTGTAGCAAAGGGTAGCATGACAAGAGCAACAATCAAGATTGATAACCGCAGTAAGAAGTTCACCACATGAATACTTCAAGTGGGAAGCACTGCATACAGTCATTGTAAAGGTATCATTGTACTAAGTCATTGTAAATGTATCATTGTAAATATTATACAAGTGTCTATCTGCCAAGAGTTGAAGAGGTAGTGTCGGGAGGTCTAGGATCATCATTAGGTGGTTGTGTCATAGTTGGGGTTATGGTCTATTGTGTATTATTATTCTACATCATTCTATATCATTTTAAAATGGACCATTTTCCCTGGTACGGGAGTCCATTCTTCTTTTATTCTTCTATAGGGTGGTAGGTTGGTGCATGAAGTCACCAACAGGTTCAATACTGTGAAAACTTTAGGGTGGTAGGGTGGCGCTAGGGTTATTTGTAGCTCATTGGGTGTTGGGGCATCCATTTAGTTGACTACCGAAGAATATCGGACGTTGGAGCGTCCATCCAGTGGGAGCTAGAGAAGAATTATTTTCTAGAATTTAGGAAGTTGGAGCTTTATTTTCAATTGGAGTTGAATATTAAAGAATTATTTCGAAAATCATTCAGGTGGTTTTTGTCCCAGAGAGGGTTTCCACCTTAAAAATTGTGTGCATTTGTGTTCCTTTTGTTTACTGCTATCATTCTACAAACAGTGATAATAATTTAAGATTAACCAATGCTCTATTGAAAGAAATACTGATTCACCCCCCCCTCTCAGTATTTCCAACACCAGTTTGTTGGGAATTTTTGGTCAAAATTATGGGAAATTATTGACACAAAGTTTAAGAAGAGTACAAAATTTCATTTGCAAACAGATGGTAAAACCAAGGTGGTAAATAGGACATTCATTCATCTTATTAGAGTCTATTGCAACAAACATACCAAACTGTGGGATGAACAATTGCATTACATTTAGCATGCATACAATAGGCAAATCATTCTTCCACAAACACATCGCCATTTGAGGCATGTTTTGGGTACTTTCCAAGATCGCCTTTGGACTTCATCTTTGAGAAATATGTCGCTATAGATGGTCATAGTGACATATATAAGGCAAGGAATTTCATTGAGAAAATTCAATTTGTACATCACACAGTGAAAGAACGGCTTGGAAAGAGTCAAAGCAGCTACAAGGCAAGGCACGATAAACACCGCATTGATCACAAATTCCAGGTTGGATATGAATTTTAGTTATATATCAGCAAAAAAATATTGCAAGGGGAAGGTAAAAAGCTCAAGCCAATCCGTTATGGTCCATTTAAAATTATGGAAAATATTGGTACTAATTCATTTAAGCTAGATTTACCTCCTTATATGAAAATATATTATGTCGTTAATGTTGAGAATTTGAGATTGTTTGAGCCTCCTTTGATTCATGATCAAGGAGAGCTTGTTTAGCTGCCATAAATAGATTATTTCTCACTAGAACATCTTGATGAAATTCAGCAAGTTCTCATACTTGACAGAAGAATCATAACTTCAAGGAGAGGGAATGTTGAATACCTTAGAGTGGGACTCAAGGGACAAAATCCTTCAAAGGATAAATGGATGGAGAGGGAAAGGGTGAGGGAGATATACCCTCACCTGTTGAACAATTGATATTATCTTTTGGGATCCAAAAGGCTTCTAGTGGGGAGGAATAATCAGAGGGTTAGTATTTAGCTCAAAACTTATCCAAACCAGAGTGACTAGATAGAGCTCATCACCAGGATTCCAATGCAACTCGTTTCATCAAAATCCGAGTTTGTATGAGTAAGTTATGGTATGTTGTTCATTTTCTCAAACGGGTAAAAAATGTGCAGAATAGTGACAGACTGATGACTGGGCATTCCAATCAGCACCTCAGGAATATCCAGGGAATATTCTCCAATTTTCATCTAATGACACTATGACAACTGTCACAATCGGATTCGCCAACGTTGCTTGGGGAAATTGAAATTTTCTTCCTAATCCTAAGGTTGAATTTTCTAAGTGGGTGCATTATCATTTTTATATTATGGTGAAATTTTGAACCAATGGAGAAGGGCCACGTAGAGCAGCCAGAGGCTTCCACGTGCCCTCCCCCATGGCATATTATATATTGCACATCTATTTCTGAACTAAGGTTTTAACCTTAACTATATTGGCGAACATCTATAACTAAGGTTTTAACCTTAACTATATTGGCGGACAACTGTTACTAAGGTTTTAACATTAACTATATTTGTGGATAGATATTATTGGACAGAGATTACATTGGTGGACTTAGCTCTAAACTGATGGACAGATAAACAGGGTGGTAGACTTCTAAACTGGCGGAATGGAAAATTAAGTATGGCAGAATTCTTAATATAGCGGAGGCATACATATTTTATAACCCAAAGTTTTCAAACTTTGGTTATAAGTCAACGTAATGCGCAAAAAAATTTTATGCGGGGGTTGGGGTCGAACCTACAACCACCTGCGTACAATGCCATAGATCTACCGCCTCCTCTACACCATGGGTCTTAACCCGTAAGGCGCTCGCATCTATTTGAAGTTTGATTGAACCATGTTTGGGGTTTCGGAATGGGCCAGCCCCTCCCATATGTCCGAAGTGCTACGACCAGGATCTTGTCACTATTCACGGTGAAGGATTAACAATGATAAACCATGATTTATTACCATAATCTAGGATTAGCTCATACTAATCCACGGTTTAATTTTAAACACGCTTTGTGCCTAATCCTCCATTAATCTCAATTAACTCGCGCTTATATTAATGTTAATGCGCAGTTGGACTGGCGGCATAGTTGGTAGAGCCCACCAAATGCGGCAGAATCTCCACTTTTAGTGGAGTTATCTCGTGGACTTCCAGCTTTAGTGGAGAAATAGTAGGAAAAATTGGTTTTACCATAACTGAGGAAATTTTCGACCAATTTTGGCTCAAGAAGAGTCATTCTTGGTAGATTTTGATGTTTTGGAGCCATTGGAGCAGGTTGTAGAGGCAACATGAGGTTGTAAACAATACGTTTTCACAATTTAAGCTAATACAAAGGCCCATGCCATGGAAGCTGGACCAAGGAGATGTAGCCTAGGAGGGGTGAACTCCTTCATCAAAACCATGTGTATTTGACTTAGTTTTCTGTGTTTGTTGTGTTTTATATGTTGATGTTTAACATTTAGTTTCCATGCTTTTAATTTCATGAAATACACTTAATCCATCAAGTTTTGTTGAATTGTCAATCATAAGCACATGTATAAACCCTTGTACAAGAAGCAAACCAAAGCACTTTCATATTAAATCTGAAACTAATATTAGCACAACATTAACTAACAATCAATTACATATCAGAAGTAGAAACTCAAGAGGACATGATGAAACATGGTAAGGTTTTATCTTCAGTTGGAATGATTTTGTTGCTGCAATAAGAAGACAAATTTACCCATTAGCATACATGCAAAAATATATTATGGATTGGCAAAACTTTAGGAAATTAAAGGGTCAAAGTGTGCAAAGTTATACCCACAAGTTTAGAAGGAGAGAATTGATACTAGGTGTAGATTTGTCATCTCAAGATACTTTTTTGAAATACATTGGAGATTTACATACCTACTTAAGACATACAATTATCATGTTTAACCCTACAAGTTTAGATGAAGTTTGTGTACAGGCCACACATCTAGAATTAAAAATTATCCTTTATGTTGGTTATGTGAAAACGAAAAATTGAAGGTGACAAGGAAGTGAATACTTAGATTTGCAATCACTACAATTTTTCTTGATGATGTTGAACTTGATGTAGTTCTGCTTTATATATGTGGTATTGTTTTGAGAAGCCCATATCTTTATGATAGGAGATCCATTAATCATCGTCATGAGAATAAATATAATTTTTCAAGAATGGGGTTGAGTACATTATTAGAGCACATAGCAAGAAATTGAGTTTTCCTCTTGTTAATGTTAGACAAATGAAGAGGATTGTTGATGCTAGTCAGAAGTTTCCATTGTTAATTTTCAAGCACAATGATGTTGAGAATGAAGCCTGTCAAGGATATGAATCAAGTTTTAAATATGATTTTATTTAGTTTTCTAATTAATGTGATAATATGTTTCAAGAGTCTAACATGTGTTAGAAAATTAAATATTACAAAGCAATGAAACACATAAAATATGCGGAAAACACAAGCACACAAAACACATAAAACAGAGAGACACAGATATACGTGGTTCACCCAGTTTGGGCTACGTCCATCCTGAACAGCCAGTCCTTCCTTTCTATTATACAGTAGAGACACAACCTACAGCAGATCTGCTGTAATATCCTATGTTCTCTCGCACAGTCTCCCTATCTGTTTCTCGCTCCGAGAATACACATACAATACACAACTGCAATACAATACCCTCATACAAGCGAGGGGTTGCCTTCTAGGGCAAAAAACCCTAAACTAAACATAAATTCTACCATTAGATCATCTACCTAATGAATGGCCCAGATTGACTAGAAATTATTATACTTTTACAAGGCAATTTTACATCTGTTTTTAGCTTCGGGGGCGCTACCTCCGAAACCCCCTGCCAGGGGGGGGGCTCCATAAATTCGCAGTCGCCCCCCCCTGGACCCCCCAGGCAGCGTTTAATTTCAGGTGGCGTTGCCGCCCCATTAAGGTACAGGGGTCCAACCCTGTGATACAAAATAAACAAGATAATCAAGCTCCACACCCAACAATCTCCCACTTGGAGACTGATTGTAGCAACTCCATCGTTGTTTCATTTGCTGGACAATGACTCCTCTTTGGACCTGTTTTTTTATCATATTCATCATCATCCTTGAAGACCAATTGAAACTGAGCATATTCTCAGTTTCTCCCTGGTTACAACTTTTGTTAGCATATTTGCAGGATTCTGGCTAGTGTGTATCTTTTCCAACTTCAACTGTCCATCTTCCAATACTGACCGTATGAAATGGTACTTGAGTTGTATATGTTTAGTCCTGGAATGAAATGTTGAGTTCTTTGCAATATGAATGGCACTTTGGCTATCACTGTATAATGTGCCCATATCATGCTTCTTACCCAATTCATCCATAAACCTTTGTAACCAAATCATTTCTTTACTAGCCTCTATAGCAGCAACATACTTTGCTTCTGTTGTTGAAAGTGCAACAACACTTTGGATTTTTGAAACCCAACTGACAGCTGTTCCACCTACAGTAAATACATATCCTATAGTGCTCCTCCTGTTATCTCTGTCACCTGCCATATCTGCATCAACATATCCCTGTAGATTAATGTTTGAACCACCAAAGCATAATGCTTGATTTGTGGTACCTCTCAAATATTTGAGAATCCATTTTACTGCCATCCAATGTTCTTTTCCTGGATTGTTCATGTACCTGCTTATAACTCCCACTGCATGTGCAATGTCAGGCCTTGTGCAGACCATTGCATACATTAATCTTCCAATTGCTGATGCATATGGAACTTTAGACATATAGTCCATTTCTTCTTGTGTCTCGGGGCACAATGATCCAGGTGGATATTGGTGGCCACCCGCCTATTCCACTTGGGCTCCCACCATTGTCTCTTTCAGTTTTTCCGTTTTGGCATAACTTACTATTTTTAGCAGTTTTTCGGGTCCTGAACTTCCGGAGCCGTTTTGAGGCCCTAAACGACGTTTTTTGGGTACTAACACAAAAGTTGTAGTCCTCGGATAGAGCTTTCTAATGATGTATCATGTGCGTCAAACGGAGATAGTATGCCAAAGTTACGTCCCTGGGA
Organism: Pinus albicaulis; assembly: GCA_034641835.2. Taxonomy (NCBI): domain Eukaryota; kingdom Viridiplantae; phylum Streptophyta; class Pinopsida; order Pinales; family Pinaceae; genus Pinus; species Pinus albicaulis. Next base: position 874,582,357 of record CM076570.1, read on the forward strand.
AGTTGAAACACCAATTTACCCAAACGGGGCCCATAGTTTTGGCGCTTCATCTCCTAGGGTTAGGTTTTGGGGATGTTTAGGGTTCTCCATTGTTTCTCAATAATAAATAGGCCCTCGAGCCTCATTGTAACTCAGTTCAGAGGCCTGTAGCCGCCACATCTCTTCTCAGAGATAGCTACCAGCGCCCTAGCTAGTTTTATTTCCATTGTGTCTGTAAGCAAATTTCAGTTCTTTGATATTAATGAAATGAAGTGTTATTTCCGCTGCATCTCTGTATTTATGGTTATGTGTTTATTCTGTTGCGTTCCTGCATAAATCCGGATCAGTGGTATCAGAGGGGTCTGCCTTTTCTCGATCCTTCTTTGCATGTCCCCAACGAGGTCGGGGTATAAGGAGCTAGGGCTTGATCTGGTGGAACCTTTGCAAGATCAGCCTCGCAAACCTCGACGGATGCCCATGGGGGACGAAAAGAAAGATGAGGGAGCATGAGATCCTATCAAAATATTGCTCGAGGAGGCCCTCGAAAAACAAAGGAACGCGATGATGGATAACTTTGTTCAGATCCTTCAACGGTTGCCCACCGGCGGCGCATCTGCATCCAGTAGCCACTCTGGAGTTGCGACTCCCTTTAAGGTACAAGTAAATTTTGACATTCCCATATTTGAGGGTCAAATAGACGCAGATGCCGTAGATAGATGGTTGGATCTATTAGAAGGATATTTCTCTGTTCATGACTTTTCAGACCGGGAGAAGATTATTTTTGCACTCCTCAAAGCTACCCCCCATGTTAAGAACTGGTGGGAAACCTACTGTGAGAACAAGGACCAGACAGAACCCTCTCTGTTCTCGGCCGTACCAACTTGGAATTCTTTCCGAGACGCCGTCAAGGAACAGTACTATCCCGTGGGGAGCTATGAGGACAAGTACATACAATGGACCACGCTGCGACAACAAAGGGATCAAGATGTGCACGAGCTGACGAATCTGTTCCATACCCTGCGCACAAAGTTGGGTATCAAAGATTCAGAGAAACATTTGGTGCTAAAGTATCGCAGCTGTCTACACAGATACATTCAGGAGGAAATGGAGTTCCTCGACATCTCCTCGCTTGGTGCGGCATACCGGTATGCTGCCAAGATTGAGCAGAAATTCAAACAGAAGAAGCGAGACTTTGGATCTGTGAATCAAAAGCAAGGAAAAGGTGCTTCCAAACCGCAGAACAAAGGACAGAGCATGGCGGCTAAAGACAACCCGTCAAAGCCACAAGAAAAGAACAACACAGTAAAGCCAAAGAAGGACACGGGAAAGTGGTGTGAGTTCCATAAGAGCTCCACTCACAACACAAGTGAGTGTCGGGCCAAGCAGTCGCTAGTGGCCGAGATGAGGGCTTCTGAGTCAGATGCTTTCTCCGACTCCGAATCAGAACCTGAAAAGGGGAATGAAAAAGGGAAACAGATTATTGATGCGGAGCCCAACGCCACTCTTGCCACTACAAAGGTCCAGAAGGAGGAACCGGAAGATCCAGAGGAGGAGGAACGTCTCTTCCACTCCCAGATGTGGGTAAAGGGCTCCCCTGTACAGTTCATTGTCGACAATGGGAGCCAAAAGAACCTCATTTCGGCAGACGCCGTGAAGCGGTTGGGCTTGCCGACCACAGCTCACCCACATCCATACACCATCGGGTGGCTTCACCAAGGACGAGATCTCCGCGTCAGCCAGCAGTGCCGCCTTCCCTATAGCATCGAGCCCTTCACGGATGAGGTATTATGTGACGTTGCTCCTATTGATGTTTCTGATGTATTATTAGGACAACCATACTTGTGGAAGCGTCATGCTGTGTATGAGTCTCGGCCTCGTGCTGTTATTGTTACTTTGGGAAATAAGTTGTACGGGATACCAGAGGTACCACCTCCTGCCGCTATCTCTTTGGTTCTGTAAGCAATGTAGTAAACTCATTTCCCAAACAGGGAATTCGTTTTTACGATGATCCCAGCCCCCCGAGGCAAGAGAAAGGCTGTGGCCATGACCTCTGGAGACAGGGCCCCTACGCACGACAACAACAAATGGATAAGGTCGTGGAGGAGTACGGGGACATCTTCACCTCACCCACAGGGGGGGTTCCCACGGAAGCCCCGCGATGCCATGTTTATGGGCAGTCGACCCGGTGCGCCCTGCCCCGATGGACCGATCTATCGACGCTCTGTTCTGGAAAATGATGAAATCAAGAGCCAGATTCAGGAGCTGTTGCAGAAAGGTCACATCAGACCAAGTTCATCGCCCTGTGGGAGCCCGATCGTGTTGGTACAGAAGAAGGATGGGACGTGGAGACTCTGTATTGACTATCGGGCGCTGAACAAGATCACTGTCCGGAATAGGTACCCAATCCCACGGATTGATGACCTTCTGGACCAACTCCAAGGTGCAAAATATTTCGGTAAGATCGACCTGAAGTCTGGGTATCACCAGGTACCAATTGAACCCTCTGATGTGTGGAAGACTGCCTTCAAAGCTAAGGAAGGCCTTTTTGAATGGCTGGTCATGCCTTTCGGGTTGACGAATGCTCTCGCAACCTTCATGAGGATGATGGACGACATCTTGCGGCCATTCACCAACTCATTCGTAGTGGTGTACTTGGATGACATTCTGATCTTCAGCAAGACTTGGGAAGAGCACCTTCATCACATCCAACAAGTCCTCCAAACACTGCGGCAACACAAGTTGTGTGCCAATTTGGAGAAGTGCACGTTTGGCATGACCCAGGTTCAATATCTGGGATACATTATTGATGAAAAGGGGGTGCATGTGGATCCGGCCAAGATCCAAGTCATTCGGGATTGGCCAGCCCCGACTACTATAACAGAGCTTCGCAGCTTTCTGGGTCTTGCTAATTTCTACCGTAGATTCGTTTTGGGATTCTCTCATATCACTTGGCCCTTGAGTCAAGTCACCAAAGGAGGAGCGAGAGCAAAATTATTTTGGTCGGAACCTCAACAGAAGGCATTCAAAGAATTGAAAAATCGCCTCTGTTCTGCCCCAGTGCTCACCTTACCAGACTTGCAGCAGCCATTTGAGATCGAGACGGATGCCTCTGACTATGCTATTGGGGCAGTTCTTACTCAACAGGGACATCCAGTGGCATATCACAGTGAGACATTGTCTGAGACAGTTCGCAAGTATCCCACCTATGACAAAGAAATGTATTCCATTGTGGAAGCCTGTCGACAATGGAAGCATTACATTTTGGGGAAGGAAACAATCATCCACACAGACCACCGGCCCCTGCAGTTCATACAGACACAAGGGAAGTTGCGGAATGATCGCCATCAGAAGTGGTCCACATATCTGCAACAGTTTCATTTGAACATCAAGTACAAGAAGGGTAGCACCAATAATGTTGCAGACTGCCTCAGCTGACCACCGATCGTGGCGCTCACCACTGTGCTCAACTCTTGTGGGCACGAGACTTATGATTGGCCGCTTCTCTATGAGAGTGACCCAGAATTCGGCCAAACTTACAAGGCACTCTTGGGGGGTACGCAAGTTCCAAATTTTCACCTCCAAGATGCACTTTTATGTCACACGGGACACCTTTGTGTTCCTTCAAGCGAGCGTGCCAAGATGATATGGGAAGCACACTACAGTCGAGTCGCTGGGCATTTCGGGGTCGAGAAAACAGTAGCAATCCTGCAGAAGTATTTCTATTGGCCGAACCTTCGAAAGGATGTCGAGAAGCACATCAGATCCTGCATTGCTTGTGCCATTTCCAAACCGACCATCAAGAAGCAAGGCCTATATACTCCACTACCTACCCCTAGTCGACCTTGGGAATCCATCTCCATGGATTACATGTCGGGCCTGCCTTCTACTAAGAATGGAAATGACTGTGTTTTCGTGGTCGTTGAAAGATTCTCGAAGATGGCCATTATGGCGGCCTGTAAGAAGAATATCACAGCAGAAGCCACTGCTAAACTCTTCTTTGAACGAGTGTGGGTGCACTTTGGGATCCCACAGTCTATCATATCAGATCGAGATAGCAGGTTCCTCAGCACATTTTGGTCCAGCCTCTGGTCAATGTTGGACAGAAAGCTCACCAAGTCCACAGCTTTCCATCCCCAAACAGATGGCCAGACAGAGGTCGTCAACAGAATGATTGTACACATTCTGCGCATGTACAACTCAAAGCATCCACGCACATGGGACGAGAGCCTCCCCTATGTACAACACGGTTATAACCGGGCTCTCCACAGTTCAATTGGCCATAGCCCCTTTCAGGTGGGCTTGGGATTCCAGCCACTATGTCCCATTGACATAGCCATGCCGTTTGCAGCTGCTCAGGCCGATTCAGCTCATGTCCAGTCTAAAGTTGACAAAGCAAGTAGCTTCATCGAGTGCATTCAACACATCCGCCAACAGGTTCATGATATATTGGACAGAGCCAATGCGAAGTACAAACAGCGCCATGATCAACACCGGGTGCCACACAACTTCCGGGTGGGCGACAAAGTATGGCTACATTTGCAGAAGGAGCGCCTCACTGGACCTCACCGCAAGCTTCGCCCGCTCCGATACGGGCCGTACACCATCACCAAGGCTGTAGGTAACAATGCCTTCGAGCTTAGTATTCCACCATTCCTTGGTATGCACCCAGTCTTCAATGTGGATCGCCTTCGTCCTTACTTTCCACCTCTACTGGACACCTCGGACATTGCAGAACAACTCACACCAACAGAGTTAAACCCAGACTGCATGGAACAGGCCACCACGGATTGTATCATGGACATGCAAATCAAGAACACTCGTCAACAGCAGATCCAACTGTATCGGGTTGTCAAAGCTGGCCAACTCCTGCACCAAGGAAAGTGGTTCACCAGGGACCAAGTTCAGCAGAAATTTCCTCATCTCATGGAGGAACTTAACGCAATGGGGACCATTGCTTCCTAAGGGGGGAGGAATGATCCAGGTGGATATTGGTGCCCACCCGCCTATTCCACTTGGGCCCCCACCATTGTCTCTTTCAGTTTTTCAGTTTCGGCATAACTTACTATTTTTAGCAGTTTTTCGGGTCTGAACTTCCGGAGCCGTTTTGAGGCCTAAACGGCGTTTTTGAGTACGAAAACGCAGTGATTTTCTGACCAGAGGTCGTCTCAACGATTGTAGTCCTCGGATAGAGATTTCTAATGATGTATCATGTGCGTCAAACGGAGATAGTATGCCAAAGTTACGTCACTGGGAAGTTGAAACACCAATTTACCCAAACGGGGCCCATAGTTTTGGCGCTTCATCTCCTAGGGTTAGGTTTTTGGGATGTTTAGGGTTCTCCAATGTTTCTCAATAATAAATAGGCCCTCGCGCCTCATTGTAAAGCAGTTCAGAGGTCTGTAGCCACCACATCTCTTCTCAGAGATAGCTACCAGTACACTAGCTAGTTTTATTTCCATTGTCTGTAAGCAAATTTCAGTTCTTTGATATTAATGAAATGAAGTGTTATTTCCGCTGCATCTCTGTATTTATGGTTATGTGTTTATTCTGTTGCGTTCCTGCATAAATCCGGATCACACATCTCCTTACTAAGTTTGAAATGGATAGCAAAAGGTGTACTAACTGGTTTTGCATTCTGCATATTAAATATTTTCAACACCTTTGTATGTACTCATTCTAAGACAGTGTTAAGTTGTGATTTTTCCTGTCTCTAGTTATTCTCATACCAAGGATTTGTTTTGCACCTCCCAAATCCTTCATTGCAAATGTATTTTCCAATTTTATTTTGAGCACATTTATTTCCTGCATGTTAGACCCTGCAACAAGCATGTCATCTACATACAATAACAATATAATATAGCTGCCATCATTTTTATTTTTCAGATAAACAAAATGATCAGAGTGACATCTAGTATAACCTTGTTCAGACATAAACTTGTCCCTTTGACCTCATATCCTTCTGGTTGCTGCATGTAGATCTCTTCCTCCAAATCTCCATGGAGAAATTTTGTCTTTACATCTAATTGTTCAAGATGTTAACCTTCTGTTGCTACAAGACTTAAAATAGTTTTGATTGAAGTCATATTAACAACGGGATAAAATATTTCATCAAAATCAATGCCTTTCTTCTGTGTAAACCCCTTCACCACAAGTCTATCTTTGTACCTCTGTTTTCCTCCATATTCTTCCTTCAGCTGGTAAACACATTTATTCTGCAATGTAGTTTTACCTGCAAGCAGCCTGACTAAGTCCCAAGTCTGGTTATGCATTAAGGATTCCATATCTTCTTCCATGGTTAACTCCCACTTCTTCCTAATTTCAACCTGCATTGCTTCTTCATAACATTCAAGTTCACCAGAATCGGTCAACAATAAATAATATAATGAAGGAGAGTATCGTTCAAGGGGTCTACTTATCCTGGTAGATCTTCTAACACCACTTTCAGGTGTTTGAGGTGCCTGTTGCTGTTGTGGTGGTTACTGTTGTTGTGGCTCTTGATTATTATTATTTGTAGGCACCTTTACCTTTTCTATGATCTCATCAAGAACTGTGTAGGCACCTTTTCTTTTTCCTGCAACTGATTCTTATACAATACATTTTCATTGAATATTACATCTCTGCTCCTAATGATTTTTTGATTTTCATAATCATATAAGCGATAACAAAAATCATTAACACCATATCCAATAAAAGTACATTTCTTTGATTTTTCCTCAAGCTTTGTTCTATTTTATTTATTAATATGGACAAAGGCCTCACAACCAAAAGGCTTTAAAAAAGAGTAGTTTACCTTTTTACTTGTCCATGCTTCCTCTAGAATACCACCATCCAAGGAACTTGAAGGCCCTCTGTTTATTAGATAAACAGCAGTATCTATAGCATCTGCCCAAAATTGTAAAGGCAAGCTTGCATGAAATCTCATGCACCTTGCACGCTCCATGATTGTTCTGTTCATCCTTTCTGAAACACCATTTTCTTGTGGTGTTATTGGAACTGTCTTCTCTCTGCAAATTCCATGCTCTAAACAGTACCTATCAAACTCTTTGCTGCAATATTCACCTCCATTGTCTGATCTAAAACACTTCAACTTCTTTCTTGTCTCAATATCAACCAAAGCTTTCTATTTCTTGAAAGTATCAAATACATCAGATTTATTCTGAATACAATAAATCCAAATTTTTATAGTTGCATCATCAATGAAAGTAACATAATAACGAGAGCCACCAAGAGATGATACCTAAGCAGGTCCCTATACATCTGTATGCACAAGCTCTAATTTTTTGCTCTTCTTTTCTTTCCCAACTCTGAGAAATATGACTCTCTTTTGTTTTCCATAAATGCAATTCTCACATAAATCCAAATCAACGTTCTTCAAACCTGGCAACAAATTTCTTGAGTGAAGAATCTTCATCCCCTTCTCACTCATGTGTCTGAGCCTATGATGCCATAATGCTGCATCTGCTCCTTTGGAAGTTAAAGCATTAAAAGAGTTATAAATACCATTGCATAAATAAAATGTACCAACATTTTTTCCTTTTGCTATTACCAAGGCTCCTTTGGTGAACTTCCAGGTTTTATTTGTGAAATTTGTCACACAACCTTCACTGCCTAACTGCCCTATTGAAATCAGATTTTTCTTCAGATCTGGAACATGCCTTACCTCCTTTAATATCCATTGGTTTCCATTCTGTTGTTTTACATGAACCTTACCCATTCCAACAATTTTACAAGGTTTATCATCACCCAAACAGACTTGTCCAAAATATCCTTGAACATAGTCATGAAAATATTTCTTATCAGGTGTGGCATGGAATGAGGCCCCTGAATCTACAACCCAAGAATCAGTAACATTTTCGAAAGAAAGAATCAAAGCATCGTGTAACACATCACCTGTCACATTTGATTCATGATTGTTTTCTTGCTATGTGTCTCCTTTTCCCTTCCGAGATCTACAGTATTTCTTTAGGTGCCCTTTCTTTCTGCATTTTCAACACACTATCCCCGATCTAGACTTGGATCTGCCTTTCCTTGATTTACTATGATATCCCGAGCTCTTTTCTCTTTCCATTCTTCTTCCCCTAGACTCTGCACTCAAAGCATTACCTGATGTATCACTGGAGATTTTCCGTCGCATTTCCTCGCTAAGGATAGTACCGACAACATCATCAAACTTTAAAGTACTAGATCCAGAGGCAGAGTTACTAATGGCCATAACTAAACCATTCCATCTTTCTAGCAATGAGCACAGAAATAAAAGAGCCCTAACTTCATCATCAAATTTTACCCCTACAGAACTTAACTGACTGGTAACTGTATTAAAATCATTTAAATGGTCTGCAACAGATCCACCTTCCGACATCTTCATATTGAATAAATGTTTCATAAGAAATACCTTGTTTGAGGCCGAGGGTTTTTCATATAGTTTCGCCAATGCCTTAATCAAACCCTCTGTTGTTGTTTCCTTCGAAATATTGAAGGCTACCAACGCCGCGAGGCACAACCGTACTGTTCTGAGTGCCTTTCTATCAAGAATATCCAATTCTACATCTGTCATAGTCGTCGGCTTCTTTGTTTTTCTGCTCAATGGTAGGTACAGATCTTTCTGATACAAATAATCTTCCATCTGCATCTTCCATAGCAGGAAGTTTTTGCCGTTAAATTTCTCGACCCTAAATTTACCATCCATTGCTCCCATTCAAACCAGGAACCCTTCTTTCCTACGATTTTATCAGCCAAATAGACCTTCGGCTCTGATACCAGTTGTTAGAAAATTAAATATTACAGAGCAATGAAACACATAAAATATGCAGAAAACACAAGCACACAAAACACATAAAACTAGAGAGACACAGATATACGTGGTTCACAAATTTTGGGCTACGTCCACCCTGAACAACCAGTCCTTCCTTTCTATTATCCAGCAAAATGAAGAGACACAACCTACAGCAGATCCATTGTAATATCCTATGTTCTCTCTCACAGTCTCCCTATATGTTTCTCACTCCGAGAATACACATACAATACACAGCCGCAATACAATACCCTCATACAAGCGAGGGGTTGCCTTCCAGGGCAAAAAACCTTAAACTAAACATAACTTCTACCGTCAGATCATCCGCCTAATGAACAGCCCAGATTGACTAGAAATTACTATAATTTTACAAGGAAATTTTACATCTGTTTTTAGCTTTTGGGGCGCTGCCCCCAAAACCCCCCACCAGGGGGGGCTCCATAAAGTCACAGCCGCCCCCCCTGGACCCCCTAGGCAGCGTTTAATTTCGGGTGGCGTTGCCACACCATTAAGGTACAGGGGTCCAACACTGTGATACAAAATAAACAAGATAATCATGCTCCACACCCAACAACATGTTGCCTCCTAAAAGTGGTAAAAAACATGAATTGGATTTGCAGCAAGATGCATCATTGTTGAACATTGGTGTGAACAAGATGCCAGCGTTAAAGAATGTCGGGGTCAAAAATAAAATGCAAGAAATTTTTTCCAAAGAGGACATTAGTTCCAAAACTTCTTCTTGTGGATTTCATAATGTTTTGGTTTTGAAAAAGGATGGTGCGTGGCAATGGTTATCACATCTGGTAAAGAGTCAAGCCAAGCGCAAGGCTAGACATGGTAAGCATCGTCATGATGAAAATGTTCAAGGTGAAGTGCATTTCAAATTGTTTAATATTCCTTTGATTCAATACCAAGGCAGAATGTTCATATTCCTTGAAAGGCGGTTTTATTTTCTGCAAATTTTGAAAAATTGTAGCAAGATATCATTGTTGACAGTAAGTCCAGGACTCCAAAATCAGGTAATGTGATGCACTTTCATGAAAATATCAAATTCAAAAATCCAAGGAAAGTTCAATGGATTGAGACTGGAATGGTGGGGGACTTGTACCCTCATCTATTTTCTTACTGATAATGAGCTTTTGGAGGTCCAAAAGCTTCCAGTGGGGAGAAATGATCTATTGGATCAGTTTAATGCTCAAAATGAAAAGTGCTTAGATTGGCTTGAAACAAGTGCCACAACGAATATCTCGTCTCCCTGAATCCAACGCAGCTTGTTTCACTCAAAAATGACTTTGGATGCTCCCGACACTGTGTTCTAATCGAAGTGGAAAACAACTAATTTTTTTGGAATTTGGGTGTAGGTACACCTTGTCAGTAGTTTGTACGCTAACTAGGCATTTTATTGGGTTTGACTATGTATTATCTGGGCCTATGGATGATCGACACTTGTCATCATTTGATTGGTTCGAATTTAGTGGCATTTCATTAGTTAATGGGTTGTTTATGTTATCCAATTAAGAGAAACCACATGGGCCATTCCTTGGCTGCCACATGGCCTCCTAATGGACATGAAAAATTTTGTTGGAGGTTGAACTACCTCCATCAGATTCAAGCACTTGAGCAACATTCCAGTAGTAAGGCTCTTTACCCCCCCCCCACCTACCATTGTTCCTTGATTACTATGGTATGCCACATCTATTTGAAGTTTCAAATGTTGGAAATTAGGGGTTGGGACCGGGGTTAACCCTAGACCCTAATCCACCCAACCAAGCCAAGTGGCAAGTAGAGAGGGTCCAAAGCTAACCCCGGCCCCAAATATTATGTTATATGCCCAAACCTTATGAAAGTCACAACCATATGTTAATTGGTCCCAACCATTTATGTCAACGTTTATGCCAATGTTGAAACTATATATTAAAATTGGCAGAGTTATATGTGACAGGTTGAATGTTAACCACAACGGAGGTGTTAACATATGTTGCAACGTGAACAGGCACATGCGACGGTTACATTTTAATGTTATCTCGGTGATTTATGTCAAAAATCCAAGCCATACCACCGACAGTCAGTTTGAATCCATGACATGTGAACAGGGTTAAGTTTTTTATTGGCATGGAGTTATGTTATGGCGCAGTTAACCTTGGTAGTCTCAGAGGTTGTCACATGCCAACGCTTGTTGATGGTGGTCACAATTATGATGGCACAGTAAAACGAACTCAACTCAACCACAGGGCTTCTACCCTAGTTCAAAGTGAAGTTTAAAATTGGTGAGAGATTAGTTCAAACCACCCACAATCAACGATGACCAAAGTGCCACTTGGCATTCTTTTATTCAGTTTAAGGCCGACATAGGAAATGTAAGGAAGTGACAATTTGCACCTGGTGCGGCAGTAATCTTACCGACGCTTGGTGTTGAGAAGGTAAATCCCCTCTGCGGACAGAGGCGATCCCTACTAGCCCAGCAGGGGTCTAGCAACAAACAAACAATGCTATGACGCAGGCTCCTAGTTACGAATGAAAGATTTGGGATAAGAACCTACCTGGATTCCAACGCTCGATCTGAAAAAGAGATGTCCCCGTCCTTCAGTCCTGGCAGATCACAATCCTTCCACGATCTCCGTGGATGAACACCTGCACACAAAAAGAACAAACAGATACAAGCATAGGAACCAGCATACGTAACTAAACATCGGTCAGAAAAGACATTACTCGCATTAACATAATGGAAAAAGGAGTGGAACCATAATCATAGTCATCTATTAAAGTGGTAAACGAATAGAAGTTACAACCAAGTTATGACGCTGCAGCCTCCTTCGCGCGGGTCTCCGGTCGTCCACGTCTCGCAAAGCTCGCCGGGGGAAAGGGAAACCTCTCCAGAGTCTCGTGACAATGGTCTCCTTGCTCGAATGGGCCTTAAGGGAAAGGAAGGATTCTTTTCAGCACAAAGGCACTTGTGAATAGGAGATGCAAAGCTTTAGCACTTCAAGACTAGCTTGCCATGGATCTGAGCAAGCTTATATAGATGGGGAAGGAGGGAGTTGGGATCCCTATTATTATGGGATTGGCCCTATCGACAAGGAAGGTTCCATAGAAGGTGGCAAAACTACTTCCCTTCCATAGAACTCCCGTAGCCAAACCTCCCAACTCAAGATAGGCAGTGGTTGTGAGTTTGTTTGAACTCAACTTCCGCCATCCATATATAAAAAGCAGTCCCTAAAATGGGTGGCGCGATTGCTGCTCTATGACAGAGCGCCAAGTGGCGCGACCTCTTTACAGGATTTCCCTGAGTGGCGCGAGTACTGAACTGTCTACCCGCGCCAATGCAAAAAGAGCTGTTTTTCATGGATTTTGCAAGGAGATGTCTCAAGGGGAAATGAAGCTCATACTCAGAGGGATGCAATGATGATGTTTTCAGTGCATGACAGTGTTCACAGGTCACGTTATGGGTCCTCCATTGTGCGGGACGGGGAATGGTAGGGACGGTGACAAATTACTGTGTAACACTTGGCAAATTTGTTGCTCCACGTGGCCACAAAAGGCGTAAATTGTAGAAAAAATTGTAGGAGAGTGAATTATAGGACAATTAGCATAAAAACTTCTATGGAGCATAACTCAATAAATTTTTTACCTTTTTTAGTGCAAAAATAACCCAGCTAGTGGTTTTTGACTATTCTGGAGCCATTGGAGACATTTTTTAGCATTTTGAGCACTATAACTTGATGTATACACATATTTTTGAGCATAATAAAAGAGGTCCAACATTGGAAGGTTGACCAGGAGATGTAGCCTAGGAGGGGTGAATTGCTTCATCATTTGTTGTCTTGTGTATACTGTTATGGTATTGATGTCTTCTTTATTTTCTGCAAAACTGTGTTGTAAAGCATGTTAATGTATTAATGAAATTTATAGAATTGGTTAAAAACCCTAAACATTTCACTTGAAATTTTCACCATAAAGTCTCAAGTTTTCATATACATATCAAGGGAGTTCAACCATTGGCAGGAATCGGTTTCAACGAAACCCCCAATCTGTCAGAAGAGATTGTGCCAAGTGGTGCATAGCGGTTCGTGGGAGTTATTGGGCCATTTAATGGTTTGACATTGCACCCAAGCCGGTGAGAATCTTGCTGGCACGAGGAAAAATTGTTGTTGTTTGTGGCCGCAAAAGGCATAATTTCTAAAACAGATAGTAGGTGGGTGCGAATTGGAAGACAGTTAACAGGAAAACCTCTCTGGAGCTTAACTCAGTCAATTTTCAACCTTTTTGAGTGCAAAAGGAGCCCAACTAGGAGATTTTGGTTGTTCTGGAGTTATTGGAGACAATGTTTTTGAATTCTGAGCACTGTAACTTGATGTAAACACGTATTTTTTAGCATAATGAAAGAGGACAAACATTGGAAGCTATACCAGGAGATGTAGTCCAAGAGGAGTGAACTCCTTCATCATTTTTTTCTTTTTTACGTTGCTATGGTACTGATTTATTCATTGTTTCTACAAAAATAAGTTTCAAATCATTTTTGTGTGTTAATGTAATTGAAATAATTGCATGAAAACCTAAATATTTCACTTGCAATTTTCGTGAAAAACCTTCAAGTTTATATATACATATCAGTTTGGTATCATAGATTTGGTTCTTTGGTTGTTTTGAGGGTTTAATTTTTTGCAAGTGTTTATGATGCTTACCAGGTTGAAGCTCAAAAGAGGAGAAGGAAAGCTTGTGGTAGCAATTCCTCAAGCTAGGTCAAGGAGAGCACATTTTCCACAATCTCTAACACAAGTTTCACCAAAATCCTTTTCCACAATCTCTAACACAAGTTTCACCAAAAGCCTTACCAGTGATGGCACATGAGGGAGAGCTTGAATTTATGTCTGAGAATGAGAAGTCTTTTAGAAAGGCATTATTTGACATGACACATATGGTGAAAGTTATCTATGAAGAAAGGAATATGAGGTTGCAAGGTGAGATCTCTAATCCTCCAAAAGGAGATCAAGATAAACCTCCAAAAGGATATGGAGGAGATGGGGACAAGCCCATGAAATGGAATGGAGGGAATGGTGAAAAACCACCTTTAACTCCACTTTTCCCTTCACCTCCATCTTCACCACCATATTCACCATCATAATATTCTACATCAACCCCTTCACAAACACCTCCACATTCTCCAAAGGTACATGGTAAAAATTCACTTTTGAAACTTGACATAAATTTTGAATTTCCTATGTATAATGGAGAGCTAAATTCTATGAAATTAGATAATTGGGTTCATCAGCTTGTAGTGTATTGCAAGATACAAAGGATCAAGGATGTTGAGACCAAGATTCATCTTGATTCGTTAAGTTTGGAAAGTGCAACACTTATTTGGTGGATATCCAAAACTCAAGAGGACATGAAGAAGCATGGTAAGGTTTTATCCTCTTGGAATTATTTTTCTTTTGCATTAAGAAGACAATTTTATCCTTTAGCATACATGCATAAAGCTTTCATGGATTGGAAAAACTTTAGGCAATTAAAGGGTCAAGGTGTGCAAAGTTATACCCAAGATTTTAGAAGGAGAGCATTGATTTTGGGTGTAGATTTATCCTCTCAAGAGACTTTACTCAAATTCATTGGAGGTTTACCTAGCTACTTGAGACACACTATTCTCATGTTTAAACCTAAAAATTTAGATGAGGTTTGTGTACAGGAAACACATCTAGAAGAAAGAGGGAAAAATGTACCAAAAGAGGGAAGAAAAAATCAATTTAAAGGTGGAGACAAAGGAAACGGTAAATTCAAAGGAAAAGGGAAGAAAAATTCCTCCATTAAGAAAGAGCGAGAAAAATTAACATGCAAGAATTTTTCAAAGGAAGTTCATGGTGAATATCACTGTTGGAAACTTCATCCTCAGATGAGACCCAAAAATTTTAACAACAAAGGAAAATAAAAGACAGTTGCAACTACACAACATTATTTAGGATCTGATTCAGGAGATGAAACAAAGGTCACAAATATGGGGTTTAAAGGTAAGGAATCCATTTATAGTTCTAGTTCTTCAAATAGCCACAATGAAACCAAAAATGAAAAAGAAAGAATAGATATTTTTCATATCAGAGTCATCTCAAAACATAACAAAATTGATACTCTATTTGATAGTGGCTCACAAGAAAATCTCATTTTTGAAAACATTGTCAAAAATTTGAATTTGTAAACCATTCCTCATCCTAAACCTTATACTTTAGGCTGGGTGTGTGACAATGCAAATTTGCAAGTAACTAGAAAATGCAAACTGAAATTCTCCATCACTGCATACTTCATTGATGAGGTAGAACTTGATGTAGTGCCATTAGACATATGTGATATTGTTTTGGGAAGCCCATATCTTTATGATAGAAGAGCTATATTTCATCGCCATGAAAACACGTATACTCTCTTTAAAGATGGTGTTTAGTACATTGTTAGAGCACATCGAAAGAAACTAAATCTTTCACTTGTGAAGGTTGGTCAAATGAAGAGACTTGTTAACTCTAGAACTTAATTTGTACTTTAGATGATAAAACCAAAGAATTGTGTTGAGAATGAAGCCTTTCAAGGTTTTGATACAAATTTGAAATCTGATTTGGTTGAGGTTGTTAACCAATATGATGAGATGTTTCAGGAACCTAAGGGATTGCCTCCCAAAAGAGGAATCCAACATGAAATACAATTGCAACAAGATTTCCCTTTTCCTAACTTTGGCATGTACAAGATGTCAGTGATGGAAAATGCATAAATTAAAAAAACAAATCCAAGAGTTTCTTGATAAGGGGATCATTCAGACAAGTACAATGCCATGTGGCTCACCTATTTTTCTTGTGGAAAAGAAGGATGGAAACTCGTGTATGTGTGTGGAATTCCATGCATTGAACAGGATTATGGTAAATAAACATTACCCTCTTCCTAGAATCGATGATTTACTTGTTTAATTGAAAGATGTTGTTTATTTCACTAAGTTGGACTTTAGTAGTGGCTATCATTAGATTAGGATTGTTGAAGGAGACATATGGAAAACAAAATTAAAAACAAAGAAAGTTTTGTTTGATTGTTTGGCTATGCCCTTTGGGCTTTGTAATGCTCCTTCTGATCCGAATGGAAAATGGCATCCACCCATGGTATTCGTCCACCCATGTTATCCATCCACCCATGGAATTTACCCATGGTATTGTAAATTAAATCGACCCATGGTATTTATTAGCCTATGGTATTGTAAGTGACATCTATCCATTATATTAATTCACCCATGGTATGTATCCACCGATGGTATTCATCCACACATGGAATTTACCTATGGTATTGTAAATGGTATCTACCCATGGTATTGTAACTCAAAAAAATGCTATAAATAACAAGCCTCACTTTGTAAAAGGACACATTTTCCACCACAATGTAGCTTCTACAGTTATTCTTTGTTTTAATAAAACAAGTTTCTTTGTGGTTTTATTTGTTGTGTGTTCTCTCTTTTTTTCTCGCATTCTAATTTTGCAGATCTTGTCAGATCCATTTCAATTTTTTTATCTTGGGGGCCTCCCTCCAAGATTTGGATCAGTGGTATCGGATTCAGGGTACGAATCCATGGGAATGAGGGTTCGAAACATATTTCAGTTTCAATGTTTTGTAGCAATCTTCAGCAAACTCCGGGAATTTTTTGGGCGGCGAGTTTGCAGATCATATCTGAAACTTTCGGTGAAATATTTACAAAAAAAAAGACCAGATCTAGATTCCTTGTGAAAAAATACCCAAATTCAAAAAAAATCGTCCAAATTGGATTCGGATGAAGGAGATATCGATCATTCAAAATCAGCAATGTTGCAGCAATTTTTATCACGAAAATTCATGGACGGCGGCTCTTCTGTCATTTATTGTAGTTTTAAGTGCAACATTTCAAATTAATGGTTACAGATGTGAGCTCCCCTTGAAAAATTACCCGATTTCAAAAAAAAATTCGGTCGAATCAGATTCTGGATGAGGGAGTTATCGCTGATTTAAAATCAGCTATTTGTTTAGAAATTTTGTCACGACGAGACATTTCCTGCACGAATCTGAGTCTAGAATCTCTAGATAGCGATTTCAATCACATGAGAAGATGCAGAATTATCATTCCATTTCCAAAAACAAGTTATAATAAATATTATGAGTTATATTGATCGAGTTATCCTCGTTTTAATTCTGGAGCAACATTCGGAGCGAGTTCCCTTTGGAGACGTGCCCTCCCACCCCGCTTTCGTAGGCACCTGCTTCACATTCATCAGTTTCAGCATAGCGGTCTTCAGCTTGGGTTATTGGAGATGTGCCCTCCCACCCCAAGCTATGTAGGCGCCTCCTACTTCATCAACAATCATCATCACGGTTATGGGTCAACTGTACAAAATCCTTCTCATCAAAGTCCATTTGCTAGGCCACACACTGTTAGTATCACAGTTGGTCACAAGAATTACAGGGTATCTCTATCCTCGGATCTTCGTTTTCTATGGTTTTGGGTCATCCATAAACCAACACTTCATCAAAGTTCATTTGCTAGACCGCACATTGTCAATATCATAGTTGGTCACAAGCATTATAGGGCATCTCTATCATCGGATCTTCATTCATTATGGTTATGAGTTAACTACACAAAAGCATTCTCTTCAATGGCTCTGCATATTCAACAAAGGCTTCTCAGAAGGGAACTTCACGCAATGGGGACCATTGCTTCTTAAGGAGGTAGGAATGATCCAAATGGAAAATGGCATCCACCCATGGTATTCATCCACCCATGTTATCCATCCACCCATGGTATTGTAAATGACATCAATCCATGGTATTTATTTGCCTATGGTATTGTAAGTGACATCTATCCATGATATTAACTCACCCATGGTATGTATCCACCGATGGTATTCATCCACACATGCAATTTACCCATGGTATTGTAAGTCGTATATACCCCTGGTATCGACCCATGGTATCTACCTATGGTATTGTAACTCAAAAAAAGGCTATAAATAATAAGCCTCACTTTGTAAAAGGATAGATTGTCCACCACAATGTAGCTTCTACAATTATTCTCTATTTTAATAAAACAAAATTCTTTGTGGTTTTATTTGTTGTGTGTTCTCTTTTTTTTTCTGGCATTCTAATTTTGTAGATCTTGTCGGATCCATTTCAATATTTTATCTTGGGGGCCTCCCTCCAAGATCCCAATCACCTTCTACCTTCATGCATGTAATTAATGATGTTTTAAGGCCTTTTCTAGATGACTTTGTGATAGTCTACTTAAATGCCATATTAATTTTCAGCAAGCATCGTGAAGAACATGTCATGGATGTCAATCAAGTGTTATATGTCTTGAAGAAATAAAATTTGTTTTTAAAGATGTCAAAATGTGAATTCAGAAAAACTTCTTTAGTCTTCTTAGGTCATATTTTTGGAGGAGGTGAGTTGAAAATAGATCCCTTCAAGGTTGTTGTAATTTTGAATTAGCCAGAGCCCAAAATAGTGACAGAGGTTAGAAGTTTTTTGGGAGCATCCCAATATTGGATAAAGTATATCTCTAAATTTTCTTCCATTACAACTCCATTGCATGCATTGGCAAGTGTGAAGCAAGTTTTTCTATGGGGAGGAAAACATCAAAAAAAAATTATGCATTGAAGGAAAATATCAGCTCAACACATGTACATGCACTTCCTAACTTGAGACAATCATTTGCGATACAGACTAATGCAAGTGACTGCGCCATGGGTGTAGTCTTGATGAAACATGATAAGCCCATATGTTTTCATTTAGAAACTTTTAACGTTGCAATGATTAAATATCCTACATATGCCAAGGAATTGTATGCATTGGTGCAAAGTGTGAAAAAGTGGAAACGTTACTTTATGGCTAAGGAAAATTTCATTCACAAGCATCATTATCCATTGCAATACTTGCAATCAAAAAAAAAAATTGCAACAAGCGAGGCACTTCAAATGGATGGGTTTTCCTCAACAATTCCACTTGGTGATAAGGTATAAGAAAGGTATCTATAACAAGGTTTTCAATATGCTTTCTAGACCAATTTTTAGTGCATCCATTATTCTTAAGCATATTTTTTTCATGCATGAGAGCCATGTTTAGAAATATGCTTTAGATAATGATTTCAAAGATGTATATGCAACTTTGTGTCAAGGTAACCAAGTAGAGGAATTGGATTATCATGTGCATGATAACTTGTTTTACCATCTTATCAAGCTTTGTATTCCACAGGGGGAGAGATTCAACATCATAAGGGAAGTGTATACTTCTCTTATTGTTGGTCATTTAGGTGTAGGTAAGACAGTGGCACCACTACAGAGGTATTGTTACTATGGTCGTATGCTTGAAAGTGTGTCATGATTTGTAAGAGGATGTTCATTATGTGCTATCAGTAAGCCTAGTAATAGAAAGTTGGGATTGTATACACCACTTCCAATACCTTCTTGTCCATGAGAGAGTGTTTCTATTAATTTTGTAGGAGGTCTACCTATGTCTAGGAGAGGTCATGATTATATTTATGTACTTGTGGATAGGTTCAACAAAATGTGTATTTTGATGCCTTGTAAAAATTAGGTTACAATTGAACAAACTGCTCAATTATTCTTTCAGAATATATGGGTACATTTTGGGTTTCTCACATCCATTGTTAGTGATCGAGATTCTTGCTTTGTCGATAAATTTTGGTCAAGATTGTGGGGACTCATGGACACCAAATTGAAAACAAGTAGATCATTCCATCAAAAAATAGATGGCCAAACAGTGGTGGTGAATAGAACGATGATACATATTCTTTAAGGTTATTGCAGCAAGAATCCTAACTTGTGGGATGAACATTTGCACTATATTTAGCATGCTTACAATCAGGCTAAGCATTCATTGACTCAAACATCACCAATGAGGCATGCTTGGGATACTTGCGCAAATATCCTTTAGATTTTACATTTGGGAAAGATGTTGCTATTGATGGACATAGTGACATAGATAAGGCCAAAATATTCAATGAACAAGTTCAATTGGTACATCAAAAAGTTCAGGAGTAGTTGGAAAAGATTCAAGTCAAGTACAAGACAAGACATGATAAGCATTGTGTGGATCACAGTTTTTAAATCGGTGATGAAGTTTGGCTTCACATTAGCAAAGAGAGACTCTAAGGAGAAGGTAAAAAGTTGAAACCAATTCGATATGGTCCATTTAGAATTTTGGAAAATATTGGTAATAATTCCTTCAGATTGGATTTGCCTTCATATATGCAAATATATGCAGTTGTTAATGTTGATAATTTAAGGTTGTATGAGCCTCCTTTGATCGAAGATCAAGGAGAGAATGTTCATATTCCTTCAATTAAATATTTCTCTCCTGAATATCCTGAATAATTTCCGCAAGACACCATCCTTGACAAGAAAATAAGGACTTCAAAACGAGGGAAGATAGAGTACCTTCATGTGGGGTTGAAGGGAAAAAAATCCAAGCGAAGCCAAATGGATTGAGATTTGAAGGGTGAGGTAATTTTACCCTCATCTATTTGTTAACTTAAAGTGATATTTTGGGGTCCAAAAGCTTCCAGTGGGGAGGAATGATCTAGTGGATCAGTAAAATACTCAAAATTAAAAGTGATTGAAATGGCTCGAAACCAGCGCCAAAACAAATATCTCATCTCCTTGGATCCAACACAACTCGTTTCACTCAAAATCGATATCATATGCTCCTGATATTACGTTCCGAATGATTTGATAAATAGTTAAAATTTTAAAAGATGTAGCTGCAGGGATGCCAACTCAGAAGTCCATATGATGACTAGGCAATGACTGTATAGGGTGATTGTACTTCCTATGGTTCAATGGTATGATGACAAGTGTCCACCATTGGTTCGTTTTTTATGGTGCAATTTCATTGGATGAAGGTTTGATTGGGTGGCATAATCAAGAGAGGCCACGTCGACTAGTGGGACGCAACCACGTGGCTTTTGGAGATTGGAGTAAAATTTTGGTATGGTCTCAACAGGCCTCCAAAATATCGAACCCACGACCCACCGACTGACAACACCAAGCTCTACCACCCTGTATCACATGTTCCTTTCTATACTATGTAGACGAGTTCTATTTAATTTTTGGTGTATGGAGTATTGTGGGTCGGGGCGCAGGGTTAACCCCTGGACCCATACCACATTTTATTGTATCTATTACGTGCCAACCGCAGTTGCAAACATGATTCACCACAAGTTTAAATCGTCAATTCATCTAATGTTTCCGGATTCATGTCACGTACAACTGTTCAGAGCTGAGGTTAAGTTAAATGTTAAGCCGCAGTTAACACGTCTTAACCCTAGCAAAAACCACCTTATGTTGCCAGTCAATGCGGAGTTATGGTTTTGATTGGCAGGGATTGGAACCTTCTTTGGGTAGGGTTTCGATAATCCAACCACCGGCAGAAAAACCACATATCAACCATAGTTTAAATTGCATGGTTTGGTTAATTTTTTGGGCGCTTGTTTTAAAACTAACTGGCAGTTAAATTTAACTGACCACACCACTGGACCCCACACAGGGGAGTTCAGCCATTGGCGAGAATCAGTTTGAACCAACCCCCAATCTATTGGTGGAGATTGCACCAAGTGGCACATTTTTAGCGATTCGTGGGCATTATTGGGCCATTTAAATGTTTGACAAATTGCACCTGCGTCGGTGAAAATATCACCAGCATGGGGCAAATTTTTCGGTCCACATGGCCGAAAAAGGAAAAAATTGTAGAATAGATAGTAGGTGGGTGTGAATTGGATGACAATTAGCAGGAAAAATTCTCTAAAGCATAATTCAATCAATTTTAATGTAGAAAGAGCCCAACTAGGGGGTTTTGATTTTAGAGCCATTGGAGACATTGTTTTTGCATTCTAAGCATTGTAACTTGATGTAAGCACACATTTTTTAGCATAATGAAAGAGGTCCAACATTGTAAGTTGGACCAAGAGACGTAGCTTAGGAGGGGTTGTTACACTAAAACTGTCATCCTGACATTTTTCTATGAGTATGAGTTCATTATTACTCATACTTCCTCCTTTTGCAAGTCTAACATATCAGTTCCTCATGTCAAGCTTTCAAAATCAGAGAAAAGTTCCTAAAAATCCCCTAAACATTGGTATCACACTTTCTCTATTCATTGCCTACGGTCCCGCACCTAAAGTTCAGCTAGCCTGCGGAACCATACCGCATGTTCTTTGTGTTATGGGTGCGGACCTCTGTAAAACTCAAAAAGGCGAGAAAGTAAAGATAAAAAGTTGATTTCAGATGAATTCTAGAAGATTCTAGATGGGAATTTTCGGGAATGGATACACTTTGAGAAGGTTCATGCATCCCTCACTTGATGGAGCTAACCCCTTGATGTAAGGAACTAATCCCTTTGAAGGAGGATTCTATCCCTTCATATTTGGAACAGAAAACCTCCTCTTTTCCACTATAAAAAGAGGCCTTGGGTAGCCTCAAGGGGAGTTCAAGCTTAAGATATTTGAGGTTAAATGCTGTTGAGATTCAGACTCAATTAACTAAGACTTTCTGTGAGGTTAAATCACTCACCTCTATCCGTCTTGGTTCAAAGAGTGCAATGCTTGTCAAATTAGAAGAAATTCCTGCTTCGGACCCCAGGAGGACCTGCACGACATCAAGGCACAGGTTGTAAAGGTTTTCTTTTATTTCAAGTTAATACAAATATACTCATTTCTCTCATTAAACTGTATATTCATGGTTTATTTCATAAATTCCTTGATCATTATGATGAGTATGGTTTATAATAATGTCTATACAGGTGCTATGTAATATTTTTGCTTGTTTGTGACTGCAGATTCACGAGGAACGTTCTTTCAAGTGCACAGGAAGGACTTCAACGAGATCAAGCAAGCGCTGGACATAAGGTAGGCCTTACACCTATATAGCATTTTTATGAACCTTGTATGCTTAGAGAGAGATTAGTATAATTGGTTGTTTGTTGCTAGTTACTTTTAGTACTAGAGAGATCGGTCTTGTCCGCAAGACGAATTAATCTACACAACAAAATGGCGACTCCACTGGGGAAAAGAACTTGTTGTTTTTGGTTCTCTTTTATTTTGATTTGAGGAAACATTTTTTCCTGGTTTTTGATTGATACATATCTGTCTGGGTAATTTAGATTTTCCCTGTTTTTGAAAATTTAGAAATATTTTAAGTTTTTCTATAATTTTTCCTAGGACCGCACTCTGGCTTATTTTGACAGTGCGGGCAGGTTCGCACTTTCTGTAAAGAATACAGTGCGGAACCGCACCTGTCAATACTGGTTGCCTGCGGACCCTGTAAAATTTTTAGAAAACCTCCAGATTTCTTTCTGTAGTTTATTTTTATTTGATTTAGATCTTTGGTTTCTGCCCAGACTGATTATTGTTTCTGTCAATAATTTTTTGTGAATGAACTCCAACAGTGTTGATGTTTTGATGATTTTCTAGAAGATTTTGCATTTTGGATTGTTTTTTGCTTGGTCTTTGTAGCGATTCGAAGTCTTGACAATTTGCAGTATCTCAGCTTACATTGATCTCTTTTTGTCTTTTGAATCCGACCTGATTGTGAAAACATCCTTTATTGAGAAATAGAGCTTTTTGTTTCTTTGCGAATCTTCGAAAACAAAAACTTGGTTAAAGGTTTTTTGAATTTCATTTTTATAAAAACATATTTTGAGTGTTTTTGATCTGTTTGTTATTCTGGAAAAATAGATTCTTAGTTTTCTAAACAACTAAGGAAAACATTCCACAAAAATCTTAAAGCTTTTACTCATTTAGATTGTTTAAAAGTTTTGGATCTCAAGATTAGATTTTGTAGTTTTGAGTAGTTTTTTTTAAATTTTTATAGCTTTCTTTTGAAAGAAAATTATTTTGTAGCTTCGACTTTGGAAAGAAAAGGATTTTGTTATGAGCTTGATAATTTTTCTCATTATTGAAAAAGACAAATAGTTTCTTTCAATTATTTTTCATGTTTTAAAGAAGGAATTAAAAGAATTGCATTCTCTAACTCTTTCTTTAGATAGAAAGTTCATTGAAAGAAAAAGAATTGAATATCATTTCTAGATGCATTTTAGTGTTTTTTGGAAATCGAGTCTTCACATCATCCAAAGTTTCATTTCCGCACCCATTGACTTAAGAAACAGCTCATAAAATTAACGCTTAATTAAAATTCATTTAGTAATCTTTTATTTCTAGGGCTCTTATCACCAACATAGCATAGGCTAGTATCTTGGAGTAGGGAGTAATTAACTCTCCAAGATAGCTAAAACAAACAAGTAGACAAATCTTGCGGTAGGAAGAATTCCAATTGTTGCATATATGCTCTGGGAAGCTCCTCTTAAAGGAGTCAAGCACGAGATCATATCTGAACCAGTGGGGTAATCAATCCTTCCTCATTGGGAACGATAGAAGATATACACGTATTAAAAACGGTAAACCTCGGATTGACCATTGTCGAGGAGCCAGGGTTCACTTGTTGGTAAACCTTGGATTAATTCAAGGAGCCTTCAAGGGGATTGAGCTTTTTTACTCTGCCCTTGCGTGTGTGTCGGATCGTAGACTGTTCCCCCAGGTATATTTGTTTCAGTTGGTAACCTTAGTGGCTATAATCTGTAGGATTCTTTCCTAAGGTGACGGTGGAGGGAAGATCCCACTGTACCTGGAACAGACGTCGGCTAGACTCACTTGGACTCTCCGGAGGGTTATCTTCACTCGAGATGGTATAGTGGAGAAACTTGCACCGGTCTGTTTCATTAAGCAGGTTGTCGGGGTAACTGTTCCAACCGCCCTTTTCGTATTAAATTTCTACTAAGTTGGATTTCATCACCAACTAGTGTTTTTAGTATGGAAAGTTATTGTTTGTGTGTGGTTTGAATTCCTAGATTTTTTAAAAGTATGATTCCATTGTTTGTTTCTTAGAGACTTTAGGTGTTTTCATTGAAATTTTTCTTTGTTTGCGTGTGATTAGATAACTTTTAATCGTGGTGGAATTGTCGAGACAATCCCGGAGAATACAAGGGAAACCCCCTGAATATTCACCAAGTCAACTTGAAGGGCTTCGTGCACTGCTATCATCCAGTAGTGGTAGAATTAGATCAACGGAAATTGGTAGTTCATCTATAGTTATACATCTTGATTATCAAACACCTACAACAGAGTACATTCAAGAGCCGATTTCAGTTTCTGAAGTTACTGGTAATATTTCTCCTACCAATGAACTAGTTGATGAACCTGAAATCTCTGAACCTGAAACTGAATCTTCTGTATTAGAAACATCCTCAGGATTTATCACACCAACTTCTAGCGATCTTGGTTCACCTAGGGTAAGACATATCATTACTGACGATCTTCCCTCTGGACTTATTTCTATTGAAGAACTTACTAATCCAGACGAAGACATATCTCTTCCCGACTCCCCTCAATCTATAAATCTTAGGGAGTGTGAATCTATTTTCTACAGCCTCATTCGAACTGATCCTTGGTATCTTTCTTTAACGAACTTTTTAGAGAATTCGGGTCTTGATTTTCATCCACCTCGAATTCCATTTCATCCTACACCCAGAGGTTACTATCCGCCATCCATTATGGCAGGAGAGTTGTCAATGTTTTCCCAGACTCCAGAATCATTTTTACACGGTGGTCCTTCTGTTCCTTCGGGATACCAAGCTATATCTAGTACTTTCTCAGGAGCAGCTCCTCAACCCATTGAAAACGTGTTATCATCTGGTCTTAATGGTCTTAAAATTGAAACGTCGAACGCAGAGCAAATTTTGATGATGTCTGGTAATTTTCCCAATCCTCAAACACAAGGCAGTCAGTTACCGCCTGGGGGGCAACCTCAAGTAAGTCAGTTACCGCCTGGTGGGCAACCTTCAAGTAGTCAGTTACCACTTGGAGGGCAACCACAAGTTAGTCAGTTACCACCTGGAGGACAACCTCAAGGTAGCTTTTTCCCAGGACAAACTGTGGAATCATATTATTTTGGGGGAAAACCCCAAGGACAGTACATACCTCAAGGGTATCAACCTTCAAGACAGTACATACCTCAAGGACAACCCCAATCTCAATATGCTCCTCAAGGTCCTCAACAACCCCAGCTTCAGTACGCGCCTCAAGGTTATCAACCTCAAGGGCAGTACCCAATTCAAGGTTCCCAACAGCCTTCTGGTCAACCATCTATTCAAGGAGCTGGAAATTTACCTTTTAATTATCAACCCTACGGTTCAACCAAGTTTTGGTCCTTATGTTCAACCTTCTACGGGACAATACCCCGGAATGATGGTGTGGGATCCGTCCCAATATCAACAGCCTTTGCAGCCTAATGTGCAGTTGCCTTATCAACCTGGACAGCCATTGGTTTCTGGTCCAACCCAGCAACCTGTTCAGCCAGCTATTCAAACTCCTGCACCTAGTTCAGTTCAGCAGTCTGGGCCTAGTGCACCTCAGACTCCGCCCCAAACTGCTGCAACTTCTGCAACGTCTGTTCAACCTGTAACACCTATTTCTGGAGTATCTGTAGCCTCGAGTTCTTCTATCCCTGTATTCGTGCAAATCCCTCAAGTCTCTGTACCTCAGTCGGGAACGTCAGTTCAGACTTCGGTTCAGATACCTACAGGACAAACCGGTACAAGTACAGTTGTTACAAGTCAACCTCAATTTACGTATCAACCGTACCAGGGACAGCCACAATTCGGTCCCTATGTACAGAATCCAAACTATCAGTATCAACCGTACCCTGGTTATACTTATCAACAACCTCAGTATGGTCCGGTTCATCCTGGTTTTCCGGGAGGTTACACAATACCTAATGCAAATCCGATTCCTAGTTATCCTGGGTATCCGCCTCCTAGATCTGCTTTGGCTTCTCAAGGTTTTCGCGACCCTAACCGTCAATTACCGTTTATCGCAACTTTGGACTTACCTGATTTGACGCGCCTTACAAATGATCCCATTTTTTATTATCAGAACTGGCCGCCAATGCCTCATAAGTTGCCCAGTGATATACCAAAATTCGAAGGTAAGTTAGGAGAGGATCCATCGAATCATGTTATGACTTATCACCTTTGGTGTGCATCTAATTCAATTATTGATGATTCGATTCGTTTACGTCTTTTTCAAAGAACTCTCATAGGTTTTGCAGCCAAATGGTACATTGAGTTGCCACGAGGCTCGTTTCATAACTTTAGTCAGTTAGCAACTGCTTTCTTGACTCATTTTTAGTTGCCTGTCAGATACGACAATGGCACGGAATTATTAACTTCGCTAAAACAATCTACGTCCACGTATATTTCTGATCATATTCATGAATGGCGACGTAGGAGGCGTTTGGTAAAAGTTTATATTCCGGATCAAATTTTGGCAGAATGGTTTGTTAAATCATTGTTACCCAAGATCACTGAAGATGTAGCTAAGGCTGGTGTTGTTACTGAAGAGCAAGTAATTGCTCAAGCTCAGTACCTTGACCTCGTTTATACGCAGTCAGGTACTTTACATGAAAAAATCCCAGACCTTCCAAAACAAGGTCAAATAGCTGCTGCTCCTTCAGGGTCTCATGCCGCTGACGGTATGATTGGTACAGTCAAATCTAAAAGCAAGAAGAAATATTCCAAGAATTCTTCTCCCATTATAACTTTACCTGATTCCCCGAAAGGAGAATCTTCTCTCGAAGTTTCTGCCGATATTCATGTCGTTGAAACATCTACGACAAGATCAAAATCCGGTGGTAAAAAGAAGGGGAGGAACAAAAACAAAAAGAATTCGAAAGAGAAAACTGATAAAACTGAATCCAATGATGAAAAACGTAAACCTCGCTATCCTTGTTTCATTTTTGAAGAAGATCATTTCACGAAAGAATGTCCATATCGAGACGAAGTTACGAAATTTGTTAAAGGATCGCATCAACCTGCTGTCTTGAAGGATCCTTTTCCAGTTCAAGATAGTAAGATGATTGGTTCTACCTCGACTATTTTGGAAGAACCTATTATGATGATGTCTCATGTAAGGATTGTGACGTGATCGCAAGATTACGGTTCTAAGAATCCTGTTGATGGTAAAGAAGCAGAGTCTTCTAATGCAAATACATCAACTATACCTCCTGTTTCTGGTCCGCTACAGATCGAGAAACAAAATCCAGACTTAATAATAAAACTGCCTACTAAAGGTGTTCTTCGTAAATCAGCTGTCAATCCACATGCAAGAGCTGCTCAGAATTACAACATTGTTGAAGACTTAGTTGTTTCTCCTTCAGCAATGTCGGCTTTGGAAGTGCTGCAATCTTGCCCAGCAAAGCGTAAATTGTTATTGTCTACCATAGGAGCTGTCGATGTTTAGGATTCTATTCTTATAATCTTCGATTTAGAAAATAGTACACCTCGCCTACCTCACCAAATGGCTTTCCAGATTCCAATGTTAGTCAAAAATAGACCAATCTTTCGGACTATGATTGATGAGGGAGCTTCAACGTGTATTATGTCGATTCAGTGTTGGAAATCACTTGGTTCTCCTACACTTAACCAATCTCCGACAATTCTAAAGGCTTTTGGTGGTCGAGTTTTTCAACCTTTTGGTATTTTGCAGGATTTACCCATAGGGGTCGAAGGTGAAATCGTTAATCTAGATGTGGAAGTGGTTGATGCCCCTCTAGATTACAACCTTCTTCTGGGTCGTAGTTGGTCCTATGCTATGATTGTTGTTGTTTCTTCGGTCTTTCGACTTATAAAATTTCCATATCAAGGAAATATCGTGACAATAGATCAGTTAACTTATTTCTCGTCTGACCCAGCCTCTACAGAAACAATCCAGCATGTTGGTAAAACGGCTATCCCTTATAAGGATGTTGGAGTGGGTTTGATTAAAGATTCTGGTTTACTAGGAACTTTTTCCTTTCCTCCTCCTAACGTATTGCCTTCTACTGCAAATATTCACATGATTTCGTCAGACACTGTTATGTTTGATGATCCTTGGATCGTACCTTCCGAATCTGAGATTGATTCATTTGATGGCATGATGCCCTTGAGTCCATTTGAAATTGTGTACCAGGCTTTACAGTCACTTTCCGACCCCTCTTCTACCGAAATTGATCTAATGAATGGGATCCAAGAGGAATCACTTTCTATATCTAGTTCAGTTCCAACGACATTTCCTGAACTTGTTCATACAGATGAGCAAATTCGTGAGATTTTGTCTGTTGATGATTTACCATGGGAAGATCTACATCATCGATCTTCATTTTTACCTGAGCTAGATCATTTTGAAGATGATTTCGCTTCAATTTTTGCTGCTGAATATGTTAAAGAACCGCAGAATCCTTTGCAAAATCCTGATTTTGAGTTAAATTTGGAAAATATATCTCGAACGGTTCCCATTGACATTTCAGTAAAACCAGGAATAATTGAAAACATTCATATAGGTGCTTGTTGTACAAATGAAGAAATTCAGACTTATAAAGCCCTATTTCAAGAATTTCGTGACGTGTTTGCCTAGTCTTATGAAGAAATGCCAGGAATTGATCCATCGATCGTTGTTCATGAAATTAAGACTTACCCGGATGCTAAACCTGTTCGTCAACGATTACGTCAAATTCATCCTAGAAAAACTGCTGCTATAAAAACTGAAGTTGAAAAATTACTTCGAGCAGGATTCATTTATCCAATTCCCTTAACAGATTGGGTATCGAATATTGTTCTTGTGACTAAAAAACAAGGAACGATAAGAGTATGTATCGATTATAGGGATATTAATCGAGCGTGTCCAAAAGATAATTATCCAACTCCCTATATCGATCAAATAATCGATGATTGTGCTGGCAGTGAATTGTTTTCCTTCATGGATGGCTTTTCCGGCTACAATCAAATAAACATACTCCCTGCAGATCAACCCAAAACAGATTTTATTTGTCCATGGGGGACGTTTGCTTATTGTAAACTACCTTTTGGATTAAAGAACGTTGGAGCAACTTTTCAATGGGCTATGTCTTATGCATTTCATGACATTAAGCACATTGTTCAGCCATATCTCGATGATTTACCTGCTCATTCATTACGTAGGGCCGACCATCTCACTCATTTACGAGCAATTTTTATGAGATGTAGGCATTATCGGATAAGGATGAATCCACATAAATGTGTTTTCTGCGTAGAATCGGGTCGATTATTGGGATTTGTTGTTTCAAAAGCCGGCATTCGCGTTGATCCGTCCAAGGTCGAAGTTATTGTTAAATTGCCTCCTCCTTCAACTTTACGCCAACTCCAAAGTTTGCAGGGGAAAGCAAACTTTTTACGTAGATTTATTCTTAACTATGCCGAGCTTACAAAGGGTTTTACCCGGTTGTTGAAACAGAACATTCCATTCTTTTGGGATGAGATCGATGATCGATCTTTTGATGCACTTAAACACGCGTTGACCCATGCACCGTTATTGCATCCTCCCAACTACAATCAGGATTACTTTTTGTACCTCGTTGCTTCTCATTCCACCATTGGGATGGTACTAGTTCAGGAAGATGAATCTCACAATGAACATGTGATTTATTATCTTAGTCGGAATCTGCATCCGACTGAAATCAAATACACACATGTGGAGAAATTGGCCTTGGCAGCTGTTCAAGCTGTCCAACGTTTTAGACATTACATCTTGTTACATAAAACCACGGTAATTTCTAATTACAACCCTATGATGTATATTTTGACCAAACAATTGCTAGGGGGAAAATATTCCAAATGGATAGTTATCCTGCAGGAATTTGACTTGGAGCTTGAAAAATCCAAGGCAAAGAAATCTTTGGTATTTGCGAAATTGATGTGCGATTTCCCTCTACTGATACTGAAACAGTGGCAGAAGAGTCCATTGTGGACGAATCTTTGTTTCTCATCAGTACACTTGATCCATGGTATGGAGATATTATCGTTTATCTCCAAACCCAATCTTTTCGGCCTGATATCTCATGAACTCAGCGACGGAAAATACGCTTCCAATCCCAACAGTATAATATCATTGGTGATACACTTTATCGTCATGGAGCGGATTCTGTTTTCCAACGTTGTCTAACTCATGAAGAAGCTGAAAAGGTGTTAAATGACTGCCATTCTGGAGCATGTGGTGGTCATATGTCTGGGTATGCCACTGCCCAAAAGATATTGTGAGCAGGTTATTTCTGGCCAACGTTGTTCAAAGATTGCATTTATGCGGTTCGGAAATGCCACAACTATCAAATTTTTGATCGAAAAATGCGCGCGCCACCCGCTCCTCTTCACCCTATAATTGTTGTTGGTCCTTTCGCGAAATGGGGTATCGATTTTATTACATGTAACCCTCACTCGTCCGGGGGGCATGCCTATATTATCTTAGCAGTAGATTATTTTACAAAATGGGCCGAGGCGATGCCTACATTTTCAGCTGACGGCAAGACTGCTGCAAAATTCGTATTTAATCACATAATTGCCAGGTTCGGTGTTCCCCAAGCTATTATTACGGATCATGGAAGTCATTTTCGGAATTTCATGATGACCGAACTGACAAACCAACTTGGCATGCGCCACGATAGTTCCACTCCGTATTATCCGCAAGCCAATGGTCTGGTTGAAGCCATTAACAAAGTTTTAGTCACCATGATCAAACGACTCATTGGTATTCACAAGACGAATTGGCATTCCATGTTATTTTCAGCACTTTGGGCATATCGAACCTCAGTCAAAACATCAACGGGTTTCACTCCTTTTCAACTGGTTTACGGTTTAGAAGCTGTGCTGCCGATTGAATGCGAAATACCGTCACTAAAATTAGCCATAGAATTACTTCCAGCTACGTCTGAAGAGGAAAAACGTTTCTTGTACTTAGCCCAATTAGATGAGAATCGACGAAGTGCTGCAATAGCAAACGAGGCTCATGTTAAAAGGATAAAAGCTCAGTATGATAGAAATGTGACCCCTCGAAATTTTTCAGAAGGAGACCTAGTTTTACTTTATGATCAAGCTAACGACAAGCTAGGAGCTGGGAAATTCGTGCCTATGTGGCATGGTCCTTATATTGTTAAACGAAAGTTAGCAAAAGGGGCCTATGAGTTGATAGATTTTGACGGTGTTCCTTTGGATAAACCCAGAAATGGGCTCTATCTAAAGCGATATTATGCTTAAATGAGGTGTGGAGATTTTTGTTAGTTTAGATTTCTTTACTACTGGTGTGTTTTAGATTAGAAAAGTATGCCTAGTTTAGAGAGTGTGTTTTTGTCACTATTCCTGCTTATCTGAGTTTTACTCTTGATATTGCAGATGTCGACGTCTCTTCAAACCTACATTGGTTTTGCTGATGGTGCTTGTCGTAGTACACGGAACATTTCTTCCGCAGCTTGGGTTATCTATTCACCCTCTGACGAGTTAGTTTCCATGCATGGGGTAAGCCTTGGTCAAACAACAAATAACATTGCCGAGTATAGTGCAGTGATTGAGTTATTATCTGAGTCCATATCATTTGGAATTCGGAGTTTGATTGTAAGGTTGGATTCTGAACTTGTTGTATTACAGCTTAACCGGGTTTATACCATTAGAAATCCGGTGTTATTACGGTTATTTTTGAGAGTTCGTCTCTTGGAACGTGAATTTGATTACATTGAATATCAGCATATTCCAAGACATTTAAATACATTAGCAGATTCAATTGCTTCTAGTATGATAAATAGACATTTGCAATAATCAAAAGCAGTAAATCAAACAACATTCATATATGTACACAGATAGCCGGCAAATAGTGATATATCATAGTATAGGAGTGTTTTCAAAAAATATACATCGTCTTCGATCATAGGTTGGAAACACCTTATGATCGGCAAAATGATAATACAAAAGTCAAAAATATGAGTCTACACGATCATCCCATCACTGATGGTGATCACGATAAGAAACCACTACCCGAGCTACCCTGCATAGGAACCTCCTAAAAGGTCCTGGAACTCCAATCACGTATCTCTGCAACCTGAGTGGAATGTCATCTATGCTCGTCTCTGGAATATCTAGAGTCAAACGCTCTAGATGATGCTCTAAATCAGTCAAAATCTCTGCTGATTGGCCTGCTGGGGCTGGTGCGGCTGCAACTGGTTGTCTTCTCTCGTAAGGTTGGAGATGGGCTGGTCGTTGTGGACCCACATCTGTATTAAAAAACTTTTGATTATTAGTTTTTAAGACGATAAAAAATAAAAAATTAGAATTTAACAAATGTTGAAAAATGATTTTACCTGAGTCATCCCACTGTTCCCCTGCTGGGAGAGTCATCTCTCGGTCGCCGCGGAAATCTATCCCGGCATATGGAAAGTCGTCTATCACAAAAAGTTTGCGATCCAGCCAACGCAAATATGAAGGAGGAAATCGGACAATCTCAGAACCCTCGATAGCATGACGAGCCATCAATGCGGACCAACGAACCATCCTCAGTTCTCGAAGTCGATCGGCATCAACAGCAATACTTTGTGGAGCTAACATAGGGATCCTCTCTAGAGAAAAAGAAACAACCATGGATCTGTATCCAAAGTTATTCATTTTCCCATTTTTTGCTCTGGTTAGCTGGCCTTTTACATTAGCCAACATAGCTTCACACCAGTTAAAGATGGTTCCGCGAAAACAGTCCACGGCAATACGCATTTGGGAACCAGTAGCTACATGCAGCGCAGCACTCCCACACAGTTTGGTAACAGTAAAAGCAATAACTTTCAATTTAGGATGGATGATGTGTTTTATATCAATCCGTTTGTCCCGAGGATTTGCCTGGTCATTGCAGAATTCTAGTTGGAGATTAGCGACAGACTGGCCACCTGGCCTAGTCCCAAACAAAGAAACTTGTTCGCCCCTCTTGGAAAAACCAGTCAAAAAATATATATCCTCCAGCTCAATTTCGAGCCGGTGGCCACCAATAAAGAAGCACTGGTCCTGCACATTCCATCTGTTCACCAACCATGTCAGGAGTTCTACTTGTGCCCTCATGCCTGAGATGGCCCAAAATTTGTACAAGCCACATGCTCTTAATGCATGTTGTGTGGGAAAATGGAGTATTGCGGCTTCATCCACGTCCTCGTGCTCACGTTCTCTCCAAATCAGCATCTTGTCAATCCTACAATGCATAAAAAGGCAATTTAGAACAATCTTATTTGAAATTTTTTGGGAAACAAATAAGAAATGAGTGTTTTAAATTCAACCGCGCGGGTACCTCACCTACGCTTTGTAAACAGTGCGTAGATACGCATGTGTACTGTGTGCCGGGTGCGGAACCCACGACTTTTTCCTTATAGAAAAAATTTGGGGTCTGCAGGTAACGTGTGTCGCAACTGCGGACCCCGCGGGCGAACTTTTAAACCATTTTTTGCCCTAAAAATACAAAATAAAGCCTAAAAATGAATTTGAAACGGATGAAAAACAAGATTAAGAAGTCGTGGATTACCTGGGACTGACGGTTCTCGATTTCGCCGGATGGATTTTCCAGAATCTTCACAGGAACTTTCTTACCCAAAAGCTTTTTACTTTTCACTCTGAAATTGAACGGTAAAAATGAAATTGAAAAAGTCTTTTTTATAAGTTTTTTCGAATAGATGAATTTTAAATTTGTTTATTTTTCACTTTAAAAAGGGTAATTTTGAAAGCATTTTTACTTATCTTAAACAGGTATGTGTAATGTTTCAATTTTTTGTGCAGAAATTGGATTTTTCAGGAGAACTGATCGTTTTTCAACAAAGAGTATACTTTTATCACTTTTTCGGACTCTTTCAAAAAATTTACGAAAAAGCGAAACCCTGGAGTCCTCTTTTAAGCCCTTTTCAGACTCTCTAAATATGAAAAGATTGCCGAGTACTTGATTATTCGAACTCGTTAAGTAAATGAATGATCGTCCCTTCAGTATAATTTTACCCCTTTTCCGGACTGAAATGGACTATTTACGAAAAAGGTATACGTTGACTAAATACGGTCAATAGAGTTCTCTCCCGCATTATTTTATCCTTTTTCGGGCTCGAGAGACTAAATTTTACGAAAAAGAACACCCATGGAGTTTTCTTAAGTTTTTCTTCTGACTCCCTAAAACTGAAAAACACCGAGTTTCTCCTATACTGGACTCGTTAAAACTTAACAGTAAAGGAACTGTTTAATTTTCAACAGGAACGAACCACTCCTTCTTAGGGTTCGAATCTTAAACTAAGTTGGACTCATCCGAAGGATGAGATTATAAACAAGCAAATGTTATCCTCCTCAAGCTTGTCAAAAATAAAGAGGTACTTGCCAGAAATGGTGGGGGAAAAGAGAGAAAAATGGGCGTGTTTGTTGTATTTTAAATTTTTCGAAAATTCAGTCAACCACTCTTGAACATGACACTTTCATTCACCTGGGTTGGGAAATCATTTACCTAACAGTTAATCAAACCACATTGAAAGTCTTCAACCGGTTTCTGGGTATTAGCTTTGGGTCAATTGTCACCAAACCATCTGCAGTGTCGTTATGTGTTCAAGAGGACAGTTCAAATAAACCATTCATCTGCAAAATATCTGTCATCCATTTTTGACAATCCCTGAGTCAGTCCTTGCCAATATATTTTCAAAACTTTATCTATGATTTCGTGTTGTGGGCTTGCCTATGACAGATCACTTTCTATCGACATCGGCACATTATCTAGGAAATTGATCCAGAAATTGTCAGTACCTTGAAATTTGCATGCTTCAATGGCAGGTTTCTCGCCTTCGACGACAGGTTGCATCATTGACCTTCGATCGAATGATTCCGTGAGATGTTCGACTTCAGCTCATTCATTCACATTTCATGGATTGTACTGGGTACTTTGAGAGCCATTGACATTACTGGTGGTTTCTCTCACACTTGTTAATAGTTCACATCATTGACTGGTAATCAAGTGGTTTCTACCATGTTCGACTTCAACACATTTATTCACATGGATAGAATTGTACTAGTTCGAGATGCGGAAATCAAGACCCTGGATCTAGTTTCCACCATCCAGGCTGCGAGGAATTTTATTATTATACAGTAGACTATTCATTACAGATGGCTACGCCCATGCTGTGTCTACACTATTGATGTAATATTAAAATCATTCCTGTATCAGAACGATTTGAGTTAGTTTCTAGTTAGTTTTAATCTGAGTATGGGAATGCCTACCTCAGTGATGACATATATATGTATATATTTTGCATTGAATGTTTTTACAGGTTCCGAATGGGGTGTCCACGGGATGATCTTTGAAATGATAAAGTACTGCACTCTTCATATATGACAGACTTCAGCTTCATCTATTCCAGACTTTGCACTTTAGGGGGCAATTTGTTACACTAAAAACTGTTATCCTGACATTTTTCTATGAGTATGAGCTCATTATTACTCATACTTCCTCCTTTTTCAAGTCTAACATATCAGTTCCTCATGTCAAGCTTTCAAAATCAGAGAAAAGTTCCTAAAAATCACCTAAACATTGGTATCGCACTTTCTCTATTCATTTCCTGCGGTCTCGCACCTAAAATTCAGCTCTCCTGCGGAACCATACCGCACGTTCTTTGTGTTATGGGTGCGGACCTCTGTAAAACTCAAAAAGGCGAGAAAGTAAAGATAAAAAGTTGATTTCAGATGAATTCTAGAAGATTCTAGATGGGAATTTTCGGGAATGAATACGCTTTGAGAAGGTTCATGCACCCCTCACTTGATGGAGCTAACCCCTTGATGTAAGGAGCTAATCCCTTTGAAGGAGGATTCTATCCCTTCATATTTGGAACAGAAAACCTCCTCTTTTCCACTATAAAAAGAGGCCATGGGTAGCCTCAAAGGGAGTTCAAGCTTTAAGATATTTGAGGTTAAATGTTGTTGAGATTCAGACTTAGTTAACTAAGACTTTCTGTGAGGTTAAATCACTCACCTCTATCCATCTTGGTTCAAAGAGTGCAATGCTTGTCAAAGTAGAAGAGATTCCTGCTTCGGACCCCAGGAGGACCTGCACGACATCAAGGCACAGGTTGTAAAGGTTTCATTTTATTTGAAGTTAATACAAATATACTCATTTCTCTCATTAAACTGTCTATTCATGGTTTATTTCATAAATTCCTTGATCCTTATGATGAGTATGATTTATAATAATGTCTATATAGGTGTTATGTAATCTTTTTGCTTGTTTGTGACTACAGATTCACGAGGAACGTTCTTTCAAGTGCACGGGAAGGACTTCAACAAGATCAAGCAAGCGCTGGACATAAGGTAGGCCTTACACCTATATAGCATTTTTATGAATCTTGTATGCTTAGAGAGAGATTAGTATAATTGGCTGTTTGTTGCTAGTTACTTTTAGTACTAGAGAGATCGGTCTTGTCCGCAAGACGGATTAATCTACACAACAGGGGTGAACTCCTTCATCATTTGTTGTCTTGTGTATGTTGTTATGCTACCGATGTCTTCATTATTTTCTGAAAAACTGAGTTTAAAATCACGTTTATGTGTTAATGTAATTGACATAATTGAATAAAAACCTAAATATTTTACTTGCAATTTTCATGAAAAACATTCAAGTTTACATATACAGATCAGACATAGTTTGGCTTGATATGGAGTTGCATCATGGCTACTTCCAGCATGCTCATCCTACACTTGGATTCGGGAGATCTCCCAGTTTGAGAACTCAGAGCCCTCCTCCTCATACCAGTTGCAGGGGTCGGTGTTTCAACAATGGCACAATGTGAAACCGGGGAGAGGGTAAGGATCAATTAATTCATCTTCTCTGAATTGATCAGTTCGCACGTGAGAGGCAGGTTTGAGAAAGGATGAAGGATGCAATAGAGAGCAAAGATATTATGGTAGAGAATTCAGATCTTTTCATCATGAGTACCCTCAATCACTCTTGCATCATACTTCGAATCAACATCTCCTTTAAATTGAGTAACAATATGATCTTCTGCTTTAGTTTTTGGTCAATATTTGCTTGGGTGGTCTTTGCGCAGGCCCAAAAACCATGGTTGAGGATCCTGGGAAGACTTGTAAGGTTAATGTCAGTGTTTTCAGCATGATAGAGGTTAATTTATCTTAAGGAAGTGTGAGGAAGGTATTGGGTGCTAGGAAGGGTGGCAACACTATCACTCAGCCAATCAACAACTCAACATTTTTTTTTCCTGTTTGGAGAAATCTTATGTGGAATATAGTTGAGTGGGAGGTTTGTTGCACCTTGGTGGGTTGTTACTCTTGTCGCTCCCCTGTGTTAGGGTCCCGTTATTTGGCAGATTGGTAGACCAAATAACAACATAACATGGAACCAGTCTTTGGAGTCCTAGGACCTAGTCTTCTTGGACTCAGAGAGGGATCTCTCTATTGGGTGCGAAGGATGTGTTATTTTTGCTCTAGGGTTTTGATTTTAGCCTACTTATTAGGTGTAGGGTTTGTTGATTGTTTTGTTTGGGTAAGATGGTCAAGTGGAATAGGTGGAGTGAGAGTCTGTCAAATCCATTGGGCTATGGAGTCAAGTGAAATTCAAGAGTGTCAAAATGATGAAACAGAGTGTGTTGCAGGGCCGATTTAGCAAGGTTAATGGATCCTTAAGGTGATGTATGAGGTGTAGTGAACATTAAGTTTTGGAAAGACTAATAAGGTCTTAAACATATATAGTTTAAAAGTTACAATTCATGAGGTAGGGAAAACCATTAAGCTCAATAAACAATACTCTAAACTAATAAACATCCAAGAGAAACATTCCAGTGAAACATAGAAAGTATAAGAGCTTCTAACTTTAGAAATTCACCTTCAGATTTTGGGAAAACACATAAGACAATACAAATAACTCAATTTATGGAGAGGGAAGTCCTAAACAACATATATCAAGTTATTGGGAACTCTGAAACAATTTTGTAAGCATGGACAAAGGGAAAGATCGAACGAGACCTCTTTGACTTAACCTAACAATCAATATTTCACAGAAAGGCTTCAAGATAGGGTTTTGAAAAATTCAAATAAGCAGGGCATACCATGAATCATACTTGTAAGCTAGCATAATAACCATACATGAAATAAAAACAATTTTTGGTGGACCTAAGGAGCAACCAAGAGTTCCTTAAGATGGCCAAAAGAGAAAACATCAATGCTATAACAAACAGGAGGACTGAGGTGCCTCAAAGAACATGTCTCAACCTATAATTTTATGTTTTATAGCAGCCAAGAAACATGAAACATAATGATAACAAAGAAAACAAGAAAAATTAAGAAGACATCACCATTCACCAAGCTAAGGAATCCTGCAAACAAGCTTCTCCATCATCAAGCCAAGCAAGCTATTCATCCACTTCACAAAACCAATTTCTTCTCCAAGCTCATGAAACCATGTATATTGCTCTTCAAGCTCATCAAATTCCAAAAAAATACATAGGGGCCTCATGCTCTATTTATGGAGAAAATGAGGACTAAAACCCTAAATGTGATAGGAAAATGTCAAATATAGTCATAAATATCATTTATGGCCAAGAGACCATGCAAGGCCCAAGGCACATAATATCCTAAGAAATAAATGCCAAAATAACTATTTGCACCTAATTCTAGCTTAATTTGCCTCAAAAAACTCAAAAATATCTATTTGCAATAAATGAGTGTGTTTTGTTGACTTTTGGTCCAAAACACACTAGGCAGCCTCTGTGTGTAGCGCCACTTCAGCAGAAAATAGGGTCTCTTGCAGCTGAGTTTTGGACCCCTTCCCGAGACCGGATTTGGCTCCGTGATGGCTCGTTGGAAAGCCTAATGAGTCTAATTTCCAGAAATTCTTGATTTGTGCTAGGTGGATTCCATGTACCTATTCAAAAATAATTTCTCCAACACTGCTTTGTGCACAGTGCTTGGTCTGAAAATGAGGCAGAAAAGTCAAATTTTTTATGGTTTTGGACCTTTTGGGGGGGAAAAAATGCTCCAAATGATCTGAAAATTGGTGAGCAGACTGCCGATGCT
The DNA here is from genome assembly GCA_034641835.2 of Pinus albicaulis. Lineage (NCBI taxonomy): Eukaryota > Viridiplantae > Streptophyta > Pinopsida > Pinales > Pinaceae > Pinus > Pinus albicaulis. The sequence goes on from CM076570.1 coordinate 874,622,087, forward strand.
GTGAGAAATCCAAAAATTCAAAATTTGAGAGTTGAGGATGCACCAATGTTTTGCGTAGTGCTTAGGGTGCTGCGCACAGAGGGGTCAAAATTTGGAGAAAACAAAATTTTGTTCAATTTGCCTCAAAATTTGTGGATAGGTCCCTCAAGAGGTCTTGGACACCTGTTGAGAAGCCTCAGTCAAAACTCCAAGTCTGTTATGTATTTTTTCCCTTTTTATGTTTTCTAGCTCCATAAGGGCCTCCTTCAGTTTGGCACAAGCAAGCATATTTTTCCTTGTATAATGCTTGGTAATTTTCTTTTGTAGAGCAAGGTCCCTTTTCACCTTCTTGAAATGCTTGTGCTCCTCCTTGTAATACTGAATGACACCTTGTGCCATGTCAATGTCTCTTTCCCACTCCTGAAGCTGTGCATATTTCTCCAAGAGAAGCAATCTAGTGGTCATCTCCTTGTCCTCATTGTCACTGTCTAGATCAATGAATTGAGGCCCTTAAGAAGTCTTATTGATCCTTTTGCTTCTCCTTACCCTTACCTGTTTCTCACCTTTGTCCATATTTTCCTTGCCTTTGTCTTTGTGCTTGATAGCTGGAGGAGAGATGGCCCTTTTCCTTTTTGAGGCAGAAAACATATCTTTTTTTCCTCTGTGGTAGGTGCATGTGAGAGGAGTGATGAGGGTGCCTTGATCTTTGGTGAAGTCACAAGCCTTTTCATCTTTGTCATGGCTTTCATGAGTCACTTCATGCTCCATTGGGTCACTGATTTCTTGACATTGAGCTTCATCATCATCATTGTCTTCCTCACTGTTTTCTTCTCTATCATCTTGAGTTGTGTTGGGTGGATGCCATTTACCTTTTCAAAAATCAATTTCCCCAACACTACTCTGTGTGCAGCGCCTGGTCTGAAAATGAGGCAGAAAGGTCAAATTTTTGATGTTTTTTGACCGTTGGGGGGGGGATGCTCCAAATGATCTGAAAATTGGTGAGCAGAATATTGCTGATGTGAGAAATCCAAAAATGCAAACTTTGAGAGTTGAGGATGCACCAATTTTATGCATAGCGCCTAGGGTGTTGTGCACAGAGGGGTCAAAATTTGGAAAAACAAAATTTTGTTCAATTTATCTCAAAATTTGTGGAGAGGTCCCTCAAGAGGTCTTCGACACCTGTTGAGAAGCCTCAGCCAAAAATCCAAGTTTGTTATGTACTTTTTCCCTTTTTAGGTTTTCTAACTCCATAAGGGCCTCCTTTAGTTTGGCACAAGCAAGCATGTTTTTCCTTGCATAATGCTTGGTCGTTTTATTTCACAGAGAAAGGTCCCATTTCACCTTCTTGAAATGCTTGTGCTCCTCCTTGTAATACTGAATGACACCTTGTGCCATGTCAAAGTCTCTTTCCCACTCCTGAAGCTGTGCATCTTTCTTCAAGAGAAGCAATCTAGTGGTCATCTCCTTGTCCTCATTTCCACTGTCTAGATCAATGAATTGAGGCCTTTGAGAAGTATTCTTGATCCTTTTGCTTCTCCTTACCCTTACCTGTTTCTCACCTTTGTCCATATTTTCCTTTCCTTCGTTTTTGTGCTTGATAGCTGGAGGAGAGATGGCCCTTTGCCTTTTTGAGGCAGCACACACATCTCTTTTGCCTCTGTGGTAGGTGCATGTGAGATGAGTGATGAGGGTGCCTTGATCTTTGGTGAAGTCACAATCCTTTTCATCTTTGTCATGGCTTTCATGAGTCACTTCATGCTCCACTGGGTCACTGATTTCTTGACCTTGAGCTTCATCATCATCATTTTCTTCCTCATTGTTTTCTTCTCTATCATCTTGGCCTTCAAACTGACCACTATCTTCCTCACTTACCTCATTTTGGCTCTATTTTTCATAAAGGTCCTCTTCTCTGTCACTTTCTGCACTGTCACTTTGGATTTCTTGGTCATTCAGAGGTTGGTTTGTGTCATGACTGTCATGACTATTTCCTTGCTCATCATTGACTTTCTCATTTTTGCCACTGCCTTGGTCACTGTCTTCCCCTTCAAACTTTGTTTCAACCTCATAATATTCCTGCTCTTGGTCTTCAATTTCTTCATCTTCTCCCTCTATTTCTTCATTTTTATTGTCTTCAATCATTTCAACACTATTTTCACTGACATTGTGCTCACTGTCCTGATCAAGCACATCTTCCTCTTGGCTATCTTGTGCACTCTCTTGCTGACTATTATCCTCATTGTTTTCTTCATAATCCTCTTGGTCCTCACCCTCTTCATCATCAACACCGTTTTTTGCATTTGAGATTGTTTTATTGGTGTCATCACTATCATTGTTTTTCTCAAATTCATCACTGTATTTCCCTTCATGGCTACCAAGTTCATCTTCCTCCTCCATGTCATCATCATCTTCTTGTTCTTCCTCACTAGTTTCTATTTTTTCCTCACTGTCTTCTTTACCTCCACTGCTATAGGTTTGTTCTTCATGGCTACTGCCATCATCTTTTTCCTCAACACTGTTGTCCTCTTCTTTTTCTTCATCTAACTCTGTTTCTACCTCACTGTCCTTTTCCTCTCCATTGTCATCTGTTTTTTCCTCATTAGAGTTACTGTCAAATCCTTGGTCATCATTACCACTATTATCCTCTTCATTTGATGCATCAGGAGGAGAAATAGGAGTTAAGTTTCCTTGTGGAGAAGGCATAGGTGGAGATGATGGAGGGTGAAAGGTAGGTGGGTGTGAAGTGGAAGGAAAATTTTGTTGAATGAAGGCTTGGGGATTAACAAATACATCATGTGAGATAAAAACCTCCCAAGGGATTCCTTGCTCCTCTAGCTGGAGTAAAACAATCATCTTAACCAAGGAGTGGTGAAAAAGGCTTTGCATTTGGTGGGAATAACTCCCCTTCTTGACCACTGAATCCATTTTGTCAATGCTCCGGTAGAGATAGTATGGTAGGTTTAGTAATTTAACCCTAGTGAAGTGCATTAGTAGCCTTATGTGATAAGAATAAACCCTGGAGTACCTCCCCTCACAGGTGAAGTACTTGATAATTTTCCTGATCAGTAGGGCATACCTCTCTAGCAGGTGGGAGAAGGGGAAAACAACATTGCAGCCTTGTTGACAGCTAGGTTTGAGGTAGGGCTCATAATAGCTCAAGTCCAATTTCTTTTGTTTAAACCAATTCTCACCAATATCTGGTATTCCTATGGCTTTAGCAATAGATTCAGATGAGAGTTCAAAACTCACTCCTGCTAGGTTGACTTGGTGGTTCTGTAGGCTGAGAATGAACAACCTAGTCAAGTCTGAGTGGCTTTGGACCTGTTTAACCCTCTCACAAAACTGATAACATCCAACATCTTGAAAACATGCAAGGATCATGGGAGAATAAGTGATTTGAATGGTGTCTAAGGGCTCAAACCTATTAACCCTTCCTCCCTTTTGCTTTGGCTTGATAAGCCTCTGGCCTTCATCACTACTGGTATGGATTTCTTCTTCAGACTTGGTGACTGGTCAAGAACAAAGATATTTTAAACTTGTTGAGAGCCTTTAGTTCTAGAGAGGGAAAATGAGTGATGTGAGGGCAAATTTTTGCAAATGAGGGCTAAATGAAGTATGTCTAGGAAAAATTCAGATTTTATAGGTAGGTGCTATCACTGAGTGTCTTTACACTCATAACAACCTTTCTCTTGGTAATTCCTTGCCCTAGAGGGTCAAAAAATTTCTTTTCATGTCAACTAGGGTTTGGTCACATTAGGCCTTTAAATACCTTCTTGTTTATGAAAAATACTGCTTGGAAGGTAAGGAAAAGAACCAATAACCTTGCTTGATTGATTGCAGGAGATTTGGAGGCAAAAACTTGAATTATAGGCCCTTTTGAGCAATTTGGACCAAATATCACCGGTGTGTAGCACCAGTCCAGGTGCGTAGCGCCACCCGATTGCACGTTCAGGTCGGGTCAGGCTGGCAGGTCTGTACGCAACACCTGAGATCTTCTGCGAGCGAGTCGGGCTGATAAATGGGCCTGTAGGGCTGGTTGGAGCGCAGCGTCAGCATGGAAAAGTTGGCAATTGGGTTGTTCTGTGCCAGTGCATAGCATCAGCGTGGAAAAGTTGGCAATTGGGTTGTTATGTGCCAGTGCATAGCGTCGGCCTCTCGATGCACAGTGCAGTGTTAATTTACACTGTCGCTAACTAGTCTGTGCGCAGCGTTGATGGCCAAGTGCATAGCGCCGGCCTCGATGCACAGCGCCTGCAATTTTTTACCAAACTCGTACAAAACCCTAAAAACTTTCTTTCAACAGCTCTTTCTCTTTTCTGCAATGAAAAATGAGGTGGGGGAGGGGATCAAGGAGACCTTTATAGTATTTTGAAAAATAAATTTATGAGCCCAAACCCACTTTCTAAGGTTTATTTCTCTTTACTTTTTTTCACTGTGATTTTTGGCTCTTTTTGGTCCTGTAGGTGGAAGAGTTAAAAATATGTCCCTTTTTCCTTGCTGAAGCATTCTGATGTCACTCCTTGGACTGGAAAACTTTCTGAAGAAGCTAAAACTGTGCCTCTTATCTATATTTACAAAAATGAATCCCTTTCATGATTTTTTAACATTTGCAAACAACATATTTGTGTTTATTTGGACATGTTTTCTTTAGACTGATATCTTGTCATGTCTTTCTCTTTAAACAGTGAAAAACCTCTTAGATGTGGAAACCTAAGCAGCAATCATTAGCAACCCCTTTTAGTCTTCATGTGTGCCATTATTGTGAGAAAGGTGAGGTTTGTTTTTCCTTACCAATTTTCTTGTAAGTAACCTTTTGTGACAGTCTTGCAGAAGTGTCACTCAGGGTTAATCTATCTCTTGCAGAATATGCCTTTGATAAGGAAACCTTTGTTGGGGTTTTACTGCCCTGCTTTAAATCAGTGGTATATTTTTTTCTTAGACCATTTTGACAATGATGTATGACAAGTGAGGGAGGTGAGCTATTTAAACCATTTTTAGGTTTTTTTTGGCCACTTCTGTTCTTGCAGGTGCCTACACAACCTTTGCTCTTGATCATTGTCTCTTTTGAAGTTGGACAACTCATTTTATCAATAATGAACCTATTCTTGTCATATTTGCCTCCTTGGGAAAATTATTCCCTCATGCTTGCCTCCTTGGACTATTTGAAAATGCCTTTGACTGTTTTTTGAGAGGTCAAAACTTTGAACTGATATTTCTGTCCTCTTTTGCTGATACTCTTGATCATATTTTTTCATTTGGTGTAGAGGAGTATTTTTGTTTAGGTCTGCCTCTCTTGATCCCTTTAGGTCTCTGATTTTACCTTTTGAAACCTCATACTTTTTGTACCAATACTCTTTATCTTTTTGTACCTTTGGTGATGTGTATTCAATGCCTCTTTTCCAAACCCTAGAGGGAAACTTGAAACCCTTTGTTGTTATGAAGGAGGTTCTGTCATCACCTTTGACCAGTTTGCCAAATTTTCCCAAACTGCTAGGTTTTAGGGATGCTTAGGAAAAATTAAATAGTGTTGTCTTCTAAGTTATCTAAAACTTCTTAAACTCATTCATCATAAAAAGTCTTGAAAGTGCACTTGATGGAGTTTGAGGTGACCTTTTCTCTTGCAACCCTAACACTGATTTATTACTTGGTCAAAGCTGTCACAAACCCTGATTCTTTTCAGACACATGCTTGTTGCTTTCTTCTTGCTATGAATGGTCTTCTTGTGATGATTTTCTCTTTTACCTTACTCATTGCTAGTCTGATGGCTATTTGATCCTCTTGCAGAAATGTGAGCAAAGGGAAGTTTTCCCCTTGCAAGATTCATGCTTTAGGCCAAAAAGCCTTCCTTGAATAACCTTTTTGATTAGTCTGGACAATATCACCTGTCCTTTTCTTCTTTGAATGCAGTTTCTTCATACAGGAAAAACAAAGTTTGTAGGACACCAAATCCACCCTATGAGTTTGTGAAACCCTAGGTGACCTAGTGGAGGCTTTCTTGGACTTGGTTTTTGGACTGAGACCTGGAATTTGGGATCATCAAGTGTAAAATAGAGTTTCTGATAAACTGATGTCTTGAAGATCCAAAATCCAATGTACTTGATTTATCTTAAATAGCTTACAGAGATAGTTTGAGACCATCAATGTTTGGGAGTATTTTGGGAGACACAAAAAAGTTGTTTGATTGGTGGGCTTAGGGAGTAGTGGGGGGTTTTTAGGGAAAACAAAACAAAGGATTTGGGCCAAAGATGAAAGCATATAGACAGAAAGAGTGATATAAGCCTCTAATAGGTTTTCTAGGACTGGTAAGCAGAGCTGGACATGATGGAAAGATGAAATAGTGAAAAATTATCTTTAAGGATGATGAAGGTAGTGAGATTTCTAGAACTCACATTGTTCATGAAATTTGTTTCTAGAAATATAGAACCGATACTTAGTCATATTCAGATAGTGAAAATTATGTATGACTAACAGTGGCTCCACTTGGGGAGGGCAGCTCCTTTTCAGCAGATGTCCAGAACTTTCAAATCTCTAGCTTGATGGAGACCAATGCCTCATCCATTGGGCATATTTTTACCTCTTTTCTTTTGCTGATGCTTGGTTGAAGCTATGATCTCAATAATCTGAAAGACATGATTGGCTCAAATCCATATCTACCTACCCAAACTACTTGCCTAACATTTTTTTTCTTCCTTAGGTGAATTTGGACTAGCAACCTTGACATCTTTTCTTTTGAAAGCAAAATAAACTATATACTTCTACCTTATTTCTTCCTGGAGCTCAGATTATGCTAATGAACTCCTTTGATTCCCTACCTATACTATTCAACTGTCAAGGTTAAACTGTTTGACATGATTCATTCACTATGCTATAAACATGATTTTGAAAACATGGATAAATTAGGATTAGACAATCTAACTCACCATGGGTTTGTGGCATAAAAACAAGTTGCACACAAATTTTATTTTTGTACAAAATAAGACTAGAAAAATCAGGGCTAGGATACATTGTTTGCTACTCATCCCTGCTTTTCTCTTTGGTTTTGTTTTAAGCATGTGGAACCAGTATCTTTCTACCTAATCTATCTTTTGACAATTCAAGCTTGAATAATTTGACCAACTATCTTTCACTAACTTATCAACAATAAATTTAAAACATGTTTCAGCCATGATTAGGTTAGATTACTGGAACGGACTTCTTTATGCACTAGTGGTGGTATTTAGGCTTACACACTTTCAGTAGTTCTATTTTTGGGTATGGGGCTTTACCTCTTTTCAAATCTACCCTCTTTTCTATTTTTTTAGTTTTTTGTGTTTTTCTCTTAATATCTTTTCATCAAATAGTCTAAATTTAAAAGATGCTCAAAGGCTGACCTTATTTGCATGCCTATCTATCCTAATCTAGTTTACACGTGATATATACATTCATTTGGTGAGCTCTCTTTTCCAATACAACCAATCAAGCAGATGATTGCATGAGGGATCTTGGTTCAACTCTTTGAGGGTGCTGAAAAAATTAAAAGGCCACTTCCACCTCACTTGTTTTCGGGCAGTAATGCTTAAAAATTTTCTCATACTTTGCAACAAATTGTTCTTGGCAGAACACACTCCTCCTTTAGATTTCTCAAGGAAAACAAAAAATGGATCTTGGAATAATACCTGATCTAGAGGATTTGAGACATAAGCTTTATTCAGAACTACTCCTTCTTCCACTTGGATATGCTTGGGACTCTTTTGGGAAAGAAACTCCACCTCTTCCTCATGACCATCTAAACTAGTAGATTCATCATATTTGGCGAGGTTATCTGCTAAAAAACCTGATGTGCTTTGATAGAGTGGGCTGAAATCTGTGTGAAGGCCATCATATTGATGAGCAGAGACACTCTTTGGCAACAAATCTTCTTGAGAAAGAAGTGCAACAACTTTCTTGTGATCATCAATTTTCATGCCTTCATCTGCAATTTTTAATTCAAAGGAACTTGGTGGCTGCAAATCTGGAGTTAAGGAGGATTCCATGTCCCAAATGATTTCCTCAACCATTTTAGGAAAAGGCTTCTCATTGAAAACTTGCTCAAGAATTTCATCATCCTCCTCAACCTCAACATCAACACTGAAAGATTGTTGATTCCCAATTATATGAAAGTTATTTCTGTTGGACTAAAGAGAAGCAAAGCAAAGAGTCAGAGACTCCTCACTTACTTGTAAACTCTCAAGGCTTTCCTCATCAGTGTCATAGGTGACTTGTATTGGCTGCTTACTTTTTTCAAGCTGATGATAGTGAACTTCATCCCATAAACCAACTGTTGATTGCTCTGCAAGGTTAGTTTCTGTTTGGAAATCATAACATCAACATATTGATCAAACCTTGGAGAATCATTAATATAGGTAATGTCACCAGCCATACATATTGGACTATCAGATTGTTTCTCTTTGAATTGATTTACAAGTTTACTTTTTGACTTATGGTAGAAGAGATTAGCAGGGGAATGAACCGAAATGTTTTTCTCATATGAGGGTTTAGAGGCTATCTGCATATTTATAAGTTGGTTTATTTCTTCTTTAGTTAAAAAAGGAGGCATTTTTCTTTCTTTTGGGAAATAACTACAACATTCATATTTCTCTTGTAAAAGCTGATTGGGAGGCTAAATGTCTTCTTGAGCCTTACCTGTAAGAGATGATGAATCACTACTTGGGATTTTAGAGAGATGTCGTGGGTTCTCTTTCGTTCCCTGATTGATTTCATCCTCAACCAAATTTTCTTGATTTTTGTGAGAGTTAACTTGAGCATGGGTTTCATGAATAGCTGCTAAGAGATCTTCAGGATGCAAATTTCCTTTCAAAATATGAAATGAATTAAAGCATAAGGGTAGAGATCCTAAAGGTTTTGACTCTTCCTCCATTTCAGATTTTGTGATTTCAAGATGGCTGATTGATTATTTAGAGCACTCCTCTCTATTTTTATTTGCAACTTGCTCTTAATGTGCTCTTAAAAGTGAAGCACAAGATGTAGGAAAGTAACTAGTACCTACTTGGCAACCTTCTTCACTCTCTTCTTTGCAATCTTTCTCATCATGCATATTTTTCTTGTTGTTCTTGTCTTGTAGTGATTTAGTTTGTTCTTCCCAAGGAAAAAGTGTAGGTTGTTTTGAATAAGAAACACCAACCTTAACCTTGAAATTTTCTCCTTTCCTGTCAAGTAGATGCATCAGTTTGCTAAATGTATCTACTAATCTCTCTAGCTTGGCCTCTCTGTTCATACTTGGATCCATATTTGTTTATCAGAAAGAGGTCACTGCATCTTTTCAACCAGTCTATATTTCTCTACCAGTGGAGTCTTTTGGTCTATTGAGGGTTGTAGAGTCGCCAGGAGGAAGATTTGAGCTTTGATGTCCACCATCAGCATGATTGGGATTGCTTAATGCATTCCCGGGGGAATTTATAAGAACTAGTGGGGTCAACAGGGCTACTTAAGACCAATGGAGTCGCCAGGTGGATGATGTTTACTATTTTAAGGATGTTCTTGTTATCCATGATCAACAACTAAATACCAATCTAAGGATGTTTGTGAGTTTTCTGAGATCTAAGTAATACTTAGTTTGTCACTAACTCATAAGGTCCCACTGTGATCGCCAGAATGTTAGTGTGGCGATAAGGTGGCAGATTCACTGGATTTTCTAAGTCAAATTGAGGATCTAAAGAGTATTAAGAGGTATTCAAGCAACTATATACTCAGAAGGTCCCACTGTGATCGCTAGAATGTTAGGGTCCCGTGATTTGGCAGATTGGTAGACCAAATGACAAGGTAACATGGAACCAGTCTTTGGAGTCCTAGGACCTAGCCTTCTTGGACTCAGAGAGGGATCTCTCTATTGGGTGCAAAGGATGTGTTCTTTTTTCTGTAGGGTTTTTATTTTAGGCTACTTATTAGGTGTAGGGTTTGTTGATTGTTTTGGTTGGGTAAGTTGGTCAAGTGGAATAGGTGGAGTGAGAGTCTGTCAAATCCATTGGGCTATGGAGTCAAGTGAAATTCAAGAGTGTCAAAATGATGAAACAGAGTGTGTTGCAGGGCCGATTTAGCAAGGTTAATGGATCCTTAAGGTGATGTATGAGGTGTAGTGAACATTAAGTTTGGGAAAGACTAAGAAGGTCTTAAACATATATAGTTTAAAAGTTAAAATTCATGAGGTAGGGAAAACCATTAAGCTTAATAAACAATAATCTAAACTAATAAACATCCAAGAGAAACATTCCAATGAAACATAGAAAGCATAAGAGCTTCTAACTTTAGAAATTCACCTTCAGATTTTGGGAAAACACATAAGAAAATACAAATAACTCAATTTATGGAGAGGGAAATCCTAAACAACATATATCATTTTATTGGGAACTCTGAAACAAGTTTGTAAGCATGGACAAAGGGCAAGGTCGAACGAGACCTCTTTGACTTAACCTAATAATCAATATTTCACAGAAAGGCTTCAAGATAGGGTTTCGAAAACTTCAAATAAGCAGGGCATACCATGAATCATACTTGTAAGCTAGCATACTAACCATACATGAAATAAAACAATTTTTGGTGGACCTAAGGAGCAATCAAGAGTTCCTTAAGATGGCCAAAAGAGAAAACATCAAAGCTATAAGAAACAGGAGGACTGAGGTGCCTCAAAGAACATGTCTCAACCTATACTTTTCTGTTTTATAGCAGCCAAGAAGCATGAAACATAATGATAACAAAGGAAACAATAGAAAAATTAGGAAGACATCACCATTCACCAATCTAAGGAATTCTGCAAACAATCTTCTCCATCATCAAGCCAAGCAAGCCATTCATCCACTTCACAAAACCAATTTCTTCTCCAAGCTCATGAAACCATGTATATTGCTCTTCAAGCTCATCAAATGCCAACAAAATACATAGGGGCCTCATGCTCTATTTATGGAGAAAATGAGGACTAAAAACCTAAATGTGGTAGGAAAATGTCAAATATAGTCATAAATATCATTTATGGCCAAGAGACCATGCAAGGCCCAAGGCACATAATATCCTAAGAAATAAATGCCAAAATAACTATTTGCACCTAATTCTAGTTTAATTTGCCTCAAAAAAATCAAAAATATCTATTTGCAATAAATGAGTGTGTTTTGTTGACTTTTGGTCCAAAACACACTAGATAGCCTCTGTGCGTAGCACCACTTCAACAGAAAATAGGGTCTCTTGCATCTGAGTTTTGGACCCCTTTTCGAGACCAAATTTGGCTACGTGATGGCTAGTTGGAAAGCATAATGAGTCTAATTTCTAGAAATGATTGAGTTGTGCTGGGTGGATGCCATTTACCTATTCAAAAATCAATTTCCCTAACACTGCTTTGTGCGCAACGCTTGGTTTGAAAATGAGGCAGAAAGGTCAATTTTTTTGATGTTTTTTGACCTTTTGGGGGGGGGGGGGAATATGCTCCAAATAATCTGAAAATTGGTGAGCAGGTTGTTGGTGATGTGTGAAATCCAAAAATGCAAACTTTGAGAGCTGAGGATGCACCTATTTTGTGCGTAGCGCCTAGGGTGCTGCTCACAGAGGGGTCAAAATTTGGAAAAAACAAAATTTTGTTCAATTTGCCTCAAACTTTGTGGATAGGTCCCTCAAGAGGTCTTGGACACCTGTTAAGAAGCCTCAGCCAAAAATCCAAGTCTATTATGTACTTTTTCCCTTTTAGATTTTCTAGCTCCATAAGGGCCTCCTTCAGTTTGGCACAAGCAAGTATGTTTTTCCTTGCATAATTCTTGGTAATTTTCTTTTGTAGAGAAAGGTCCCTTTTCACCTTCTTGAAATTCTTGTGCTCCTCCTTTTAATACTGAATGACACCTTGTTCCATGTCAAAGTCTCTTTCCAACTCCTGAAGCTATGCATCTTTCTCCAAGAGAAGCAATCTAGTGTCATCTCCTTGTCCTCATTGTCACATTCTAGATCAATGAATTGAGGTCCTTGAGAAGTCTTCTTGATCCTTTTGATTCTCCTTACCCTTACCTATTTCTCACCTTTTTCCATCTTTTCCTTGCCTTTGTCTTTGTGCTTGATAGCTGGAGGATAGATGACTCTTTGCCTTTTTGAGGCAGCAAACACATCTCTTTTGCCTCTCTGGTAGGTGCATGTGAGAGGATTGATGAGGGTGCCTTGAACTTTGGTGAAGTCATAAGCCTTTTCATCTTTGTCATGCCTTTCATGAGTCACTTCATGCCCCATCGGGTCACTGATTTCTTGACCTTGAGCTTCATCATCATTATTTTCTTCGTCACTATTTTCTTCTTTGTCATCTTGGCATTCAAACTAATCACTATCTTCCTCACTTGCCTCATTTTGGCTCTGTTTTTCATAAAGGTTCTCTTCTCTGTCACTTTCTGCACTGTCACTTTGGATTTCTTGGTCATTCAGAGGTTGATTTGTGTCATGATTGTCATGACTATTTCCTTAATCATCACTGACTGTCTCATTTGTGCCACTGCCTTGGTCACTCTCTGCCCCTTCAAACTCGGTTTAAACCTCATAATATTCCTGCTCTAAGTCTTCAATTTCTTCATCCTCTCCCTTTGTTTCTTCATTTTCATTGTCTTCAATCATTTCAGCACTGTTTTCACTGTCATTGTGCTCACTGTCATGCTCAAGAAAATATTCCTCTTGGTTGTCTTGTGCACTCTCTTGCTGATTATTATCCTCATTGTTTTCTTTATAATCCTCTTGGTCCTCACCCTGTTCATCATCTACACATTTTTCTGCATTTGAGATTGTTTTATTGGTGTCATCACTATCACTATTTTTCTCAAATTCATCATTGTCTTTTCCTTCGTGGCTGCCAGGTTCATCGTCCTCCTCCATGTCATCATCATCTTCTTGTTCTTCCTCACTAGTTTTTGTTTTTGCCTCACTGTCTTCTTTATCTCCACTGCTATAGGTTTGTTCTTCATGGCTACTGCCATCATATTCTTCCTCAACATTGTTGTCCTCTTATTTTTCTTCATCTAACTCTGTTTCTACCTCACTGTCCTTTTCCTCTCCATTGTCATCAATTTTTTCCTCATTAGAGATACTGTCAGCTCGTTGTTCATCATTACCACTATTATCCTCTTCATCTGATGCATCAGGAGGAGAAACAAGAGGTAAGTTTCCTTATGGAGAAGGCATAGGTGGAGATGATGGAGGAGTGAAAGGTAGGTGGGTGTAAAGTGGAAGGCAAATTTTGCTGAATGAAGGCTTGGGGATTAGAAAATACATCATGTGAGATAAAAACTTCCCAATGGATTCCTTGCTCCTCCAACTAGTGTAAAACAATCATCTTAACCAAGGACTGGTGAAAAAGGCTCTGCATTTGGTGGGCATAACTCCTCTTCTTGACCACTAAGCCATTTTGTTAATGCTCCGGTAGAGATAGTATGGTAGGTTTAGTAATTTAACCCTATTGAAGTGCATTAGTAGCCTTATGTGATAAGAATAAACCCTGGAGGACCTCCCCTCACAGGTGAAGTACTTGATAATCTGCCTCATCAGTAGGACATACCTCTCTAGCAGGTGGGAGAAGGGGAAAATAGCCTTGCAACCTTGTTGAAAGCTAGGATTGAGGTAGGGCTCATAATAGCTCATGTCCAATTTCTTTTGTTTAAACAATTTCTCACCAATATCTGGTATTCCTGTGGCTTTAGGAATAGATTCAGATGAGAGTTCAAAATTCACTCCTGCTAGGTTGACTTGGTGGTTCTATAGGCTGAGAATGAACAACCTAGTCAAGTCTGAGTGGCTTTGGAGCTGTTTAACCCTCTCAAAAAACTGATAACATCCAACATCTTGAAAACATGTAAGGATCATGGGAGAATAAGTGATTTGAATGGTGTCTAAGGGCTAAAACCTATTAACCCTTCCTCCCTTGTGCTTTGGTTCGATAGGCGTCTGGCCTTCATCACTACTGGTATGGATTTCTTCTTCAGACATGGTGACTGGTCAAGAACAAAGAGATTTTAAACTTGTTGAGAGCCTTTAGGTCTAGAGAGGGAAAATGAGTGATGTGAGGGAAATTTTTTGCAAATGAGGGCTAAATGAAGTATGTCTAGGAAAAATTTAGAGTTTAGAGGTAGGTTTGTTGTCACTGAGTGTCTTTACACTCATAACAACCTCTCTCTTGGTAATTCCTTGCCCTAGAGGGTCAAAAACTTGATTTTCATGTCAACTAGGGTTTTGTCACATTAGGCCTTTAAATACCTTCTTGTTTATGAAAAAGACTGCTTGGAAGGTAAGGAAAAAAGCCACCAACCTTGCTTGACTAATTGCAGGATATTTGGAGGCAAAAACTTGAATGTTAGGCCCTTTTGAGCAATTTGGACCAAATATCACCGGTGCATAGCGCCACCCGACTGCACGTTCAGGTCAGGTCGGGTTGGCAGGTCTATGCACAGCGCTTGATGTCTTCTGCGGGCGAGTCGGGCTGATAAATGGGCCTGTCAGGTCGCAACGCCGACATGGGAAAGTTGGCAGTCGGGTCGTTTTGTGCCTGTGTGTAGCGCCAACACAGGTGCGTAGTGTCGGCATTTCAGTGTGCACCGCAGTGTTAATTTACACTGTCGCTACCTCATATGGGTGCAGTGTCAATGGCCAGGTGCGTAGCGCCGACCTCGGTGTGCAGCGCCTACAATTTTTTACCAAACTCGCACAAAACCCTAAAAATTTCTTTCAACGACTCTTTCTCTTTTCTGAAATGACAAATGAGGTGGGGGAGGGGAGCAAGGAGACCTTTATAGTCTTTTGAAAAAGAAATTTATGAGCCCAAACCCTCTTTCTAACGTTTATTTCTCTTTACTTTTTCTCACTGTGCTTTTTGGCTCTTTTTGGTCCTATAGGTGGCAGAGTTAAAAATATGTCCCTTTTGCCTTGCTGAAGCATTCTGATGTCACTCCTTGGACTGGAAAAAATTCTGAAGAAGCTAAAACTGTGCCTCTTATCTATATTTGGAAAAATGAAACCCTTTCATGATTTTTTAACATTTGCGAACAAGAGATTTGTTTTTATTTGGACATGTTTTCTTTCGACTGATATCCTGTCATGTCTTTCTCTTTGAAACAGTGAAAAAGCTCTTAGACGTGGAAAACTAAGCAGAAATCATTAGCAACCCCTTTTAGTCTTCATGTGTGACATTATTGTGAGAAAGGTGAGGTTTGTTTGTCCTTACCAATTTTCTTGTAGGTAACCTTTTGTGACAGTCCTGCAGAAGTGTCACTCAGGGTTAATCTATCTCTTGCAGAATATACCTTTGATAAGGAAACCTTTGTT
Organism: Pinus albicaulis; assembly: GCA_034641835.2. NCBI lineage: Eukaryota > Viridiplantae > Streptophyta > Pinopsida > Pinales > Pinaceae > Pinus > Pinus albicaulis. The sequence continues at coordinate 874,637,366 of CM076570.1, forward strand.
GGGGTTTTACTACCCTGCTTTAAATTAGTGGTATGTTTTTTTCTTAGACCATTCTGAAAATGATGTATGACAAGTGAGGGAGGTGAGCTATTTAAACGATTTTTGTGTTTTTGCTGGCCACTTCTGTTCTTGCAGGTGCCTACACAACCTTTTCTCTTGATCACTGTCTCTTTTGAAGTTGGACAACTCATTTTATCAATAATGAACCCATGCTTGTCATAGTTGCCTCCTTGGGCAAATTCTTCCCTCATGCTTGCCTCCTTGGACTATTTGAAAATGCATTTGACTGTTTTTTGAGAGGTCAAAACTTTGAACTGATATTTGTTGAGGTATAAAAGGTGTCTTTTAAACGCCTATTTATCCTACATTAATTATCAATCCAGGTACGATTTTTTATCCCAAGAGTGTACTCTGTCTGAGGCTACAATTCAATCTAAGAGTAATGCTTTGCAATATGTAGTACAGTGTTGTAAATACAAGATTAAATGGATGCTTGGAAATGAAATATAACTACAATGACATGAAATTAAATACTCTGAAATCCAATCATTCACTCTGCAATCATCATTCAAGGATGCAGTAATGATAACTCTTTCCTTTAGCAACTGATGCACTTGAAATAAAATGAAAACAAGACAATCAATCTGAGAATGAAGGTAGTAATAACCAGATGTCCTTTATAGTTGATGATCTCGCATTAAAACAATTAAATGGAAATTGAAATTGAACTAAATCACTAATGTTGCTGATGAAAGTAAACTAGGCAAGCTCTCAAAAGCAAAACAAACACTTTGCAAGAATGGATTAAACTAATTAACTGAAATGAACAACAATCTGAAATTAATCAATAATAGAAAGGAACAGCAAATTCTGACTACTGGAATTGAATAGCACTTCTATCTAATAGGATTGAACAACAAAACTCTATTGAACAACAAATCTTATTGACAACAAATTGAACGGAACAACAAACTGAATCGGAACAGAAAATAGATGGGAACAGCGACTGCAATGGGATATAAATTGTTGAACAACGTGGTTCTATTAAAGCATAACAAGACAATTTATACAAAGATTATGATTCTTGTTAAATCAGAAAAGGAACGGCAACGCAATTCACCAATATAACACACCGATATTATGAAGCAATTAAGCAATAAACCATTAAACTTGAAAGTTGTAATGAAAACAAATGCAAATCGTCACACAAAAATAATTGAAAGATAATAATACAAACAATATATAGATTCACCAGGGCCAAGCCCTTAGCCACCAGTGAAACACCGCTAGGTTACTCCAGAATCAAGAAATGGAACGACAAGTAGCTCATGTATTAATCGGGAATAATAGCGTTACAACAGTCGCTCGCTGATCACGAGATTCAATGAGAAATTACAGAGTTACAAAGGGAGTTTCAATAATAATCATTCTTGTTCTTCGATTTCTACAAGCACTGCCTTTTATAACAATTCGGCGAACAGAAAAAATGATAGACTTTGAACAACGATCCCTCAGGATCGAAAGATCCTGAAGGATTCGCTCCCTTTTCTCCTTTTAGCTAACACTTGGTCTTCTTAGGTTGTAGCCGTGTTGTTCCCAACCTTACTTTAGCTGTGCGTTCTGATTTCATCCTCCTTGTCTGGATACGGCCCTTTGCTGGAGGACCAGCAGTTACTCCTATTTTAGCTTTGCCTTTCGAATGGTGGTTTCCCACTTTATTTCTTTCCTGTTGAGAATAAAAGACAATATTTTAGCTAATTTTCACAATAAACATTAATCTTTGCAATTCTATCATAATCCTTCAATATATCACCTTTCTAAAATAAAAAGAGTTATGTTCAAAGGAAAAAATTAAAGAAATACATGGTGAATTCATACCTTTTCCAATGCTCAACACACCCCCCTGCTTACCCTTTTTCATGTCCTCATGCAAACCATAGTTTACATGTAAAGCATTATGGGAATAGGTTGGAGAGGGTTTTTCATTAAGAGGTCTAAAACCATGATTTGCAGCTAAAGCTTCAAAGATGTGCCCTGTCTGTCCTTCGGGTAATTCATATTTGGCTTTATAGTCTGTTGTAGGGTACCATATAATGGGACTTCGAAACCTACATCCTAGCCAGTATGGGCCTTCCCTCAAGATGAGGTTGCTATAGAGAATCAAGTGGTCAACAGCTAATCCAAAATTTCTATAATTAAATGGCTCTCTGTCCTGAACATTCCGATTGGAAATATTCCATCGGACTTTAGCTGCTATATAGGCCTAGTCTCTGATAGATAGAAAATATTCTACCCCATCCAAGACAATTTCTTTGTGGACGGGTCCCAATGTCTGGATCACACCCTCCTTTGTCATTAGACTCTTCTGCCTAGCCCATAGTTGTAACGGGTGTCTCGGTTCACTGCTAACCCAAAGGTCTAACTCGTTTTCTTGCCTTTGAAAAGTATTATAGACCTTGAGCCATTTCAGCTGGTTGACAACAAATGAAATAAATACTTGAAATTGGATATCGCCCAAAAAAGGGCTGGGATTTGTCTCCATTTCCCCAGCTAATATAAAATTGTGCAAATAGAACTCACAGAGCAGACGCTGGACTTTTACTCCATATAGTTTGCAGCAACTTATAAAATCATCTACAATGTTTAATTTTATATTTTTTCCTGCCCTAACAGCTTTAGTTTTTAACTGTAAATATCTTTCTACTAAAAATAAAGCATACTTTTTGGCAGGGCATCTACATGCTAGAACATCTGTGTATAAGGAGCAAAGAGTATCCATTTGATTCCGAACCATTTTTAATCTACTCCTTACCTCATCAACTTTCTCTTCTGCCTTCCGACACTTACGTAGGCTTCAACCTCTGATGAACCGATGTCTTTTAATTGTTGTTGAACTGTTGATATTTCTTTTTGGGGATAGTCTCTTCTTCAAGCTTTTCTCTAGCCTGTTGAGCCTATGCCAGCTCTTCTTGGAGTTTTTCCATAGTAGGCTCTATTAGCAAAAAAAATTTATGTTGGACATCGACCTGGGTGTCCTTATTACAATGTCGAATGCCTACAATCTGTGTCTCTTTTTCGGCCATACTGCTGGAGGACAGTGCCTCGGTCTGAACATATTTTTCACGAACCTGTACATTCTCAGTTTGAGCAACTGCATCCATAGCAGTTTCCTGTTGTTCCTCATTATCGTGAATGAGTGTGGGCTCAGTTTGAGTCTCCATGGTCCTTGTATTGTGGAGTTCTGTTTGGATCGCTGCATTCTTCATTTTCAAGGTTATTTTAGAGACTTTCCCCTGTTTTAGCACCCTGACCCTCTGCCTAAGTTGTTTTACTAGCTTTTGGAGCTTTTTTCGTTCCCTCCACAGCTTCCCAAGCTCATTTTTCTTCTTCTTATTCTTGGAAGGAACAACTGTTCCTGTACTTGGTTGCTCGGCTAGGGTTTGTTCTCCAGCGGTTGTGCCTTCGTCCAGGCTTGCCTCTATGCTTTCTGCTTGGAACATTTCTTCAATGTTCACATGCTCCTAGCCATATTCCTCAGGGGGAGTAACCCTATTTGGTTCTGCTGTTCCCTGAGGGTTTCCTTCATCGGGCATTTCTTCGACCATATCTTTGTTGATAACAACTTGTTCCTGCAGTTGGTCTATCTCAATGTTGAGGTTAACTAGACTCTGAGGTTGTATATATTCACTCATATTGGCCAAAATTTGGGCCAATTGGTCCTCCTGTAATGGACTCTGCGGTGGGCTTGCAATAGAGGTTTCGGGAGGCTCTGATTCCTCTCCTTCATTTTCACTGGTGTGATTACTTTCTTCCTCTTCACCGGTGTGGTGACTTCTTTCTTCTTCATCAGTGTGATGACTTCCTTCTTCTCCACTAGTGTGGTGACTCCCTTCTTCTCCACTGGTGTGGTGGCTTTCTTCTTCATGCTGATCTCCTTCTTCTTCATCAGTGTGATGACTTCCTTCCTCAAGTTGCAATGGTTGTTCATCTTCCGAATTGGGCAATTCTAAGGGTTGGTTGCTGCTACCCTGAAGAATTTATATCATTCCCCTACTTCTCCTAATCCTGTAGGACTGTCTGTGCTTTAAAGGTTCTATTGTTGTGCTAGTAACTCTTTTATGTTTTGGGGTAGGTAGAGTTGTTCCTCCGTCAATTGAGAATATCAATTCTTCCCAACTAGTCTATTGTTGGGAAATACTGTAACTCACTATCAATCAGATTAAACAGTGACGGCTCACCACCGTGGCTATATGACGAGACTTTCTTATGCTTCGGGCAGCATCATGCAATAAGAAGTTTAAATATGCAGGCATGTTTACAGTACATTTTTTCTTTAATATTGCTAAAAACTTAAGGTGGCGAGGTCTTACCACATCCTTTCTCCCATCGCATGTGATGTATATCTGTACTACTTTCGCCAGTTCTGTCCATGGTTCTCCCAAAGTTTCCGGTTGAACTCCTTTTCCTTTGACGAACAAGGCATGCCCTTCGTCCCGAAAAAGGTTCATGGCTTCTTGAAGTTTCACTTTTTTATGGGTCCATATGGGTCCTTCCGCTGGTAGACCAGATACCTCGGCGATTATTGCATCTGTTACTGCTATTTTCCTGCCTCTAACCATGGAATAGCCTTCCTGCAAGTTCTACAAGAATTTAATAGCTATTGTTTCATGTGGTTGCTACAGTCGTGTGAGGTAGGTAATCCATACTACTTTCTCCAGAATTTCCTGTGCAGTGTTGGAAATTGCTAGCACTTGTGGCTCACTACATATTGCTCATCCTCCCATCTTGTCTGCACACTGTTAATTCTTCGCAAATACACAGAAATGTAATGGAACAACACTTTGTGCATATCAGCACAATACCTTTAAACTCTTGTTGTTTCCAAGAATTTGATGAACACAGGGATTCGACCTGCATGCAGGCATTAAAAGGCATCCACGCCCCCCCTGAAGATAATAGGTCATCCTTGACCATCGAAATAGAAGAACATTGTACTACACAACAATGGTACAACAGTGAAAGGCATACATAGTTATGATATGATCAACAAATTATTGCATTACTGAAATCTATGCATATCATTAAATTGTGAATAGATATGGAAACGTTATGTAATGATTTCGAACATAAGTAAAAGGACAGCTGATGTGAAAAAAAAAGGTACTTATGCGATCATTACCCACATAAACTATTATGATCGATTTATAAATAAATTTCATGCATAATAGGTTCAAAACAAAAGGTTTTAGGAGCATACTCTCATTTGATATTAGATAAAGATATAAGAAAAGGGTTTAACATTGCTATTGATTTGTGAAAAATATGACTCTAATGCCATCAGCAGAGCTCTGTTGCCCACAGGTGTCTATAACCTTGAAAAAATTGCTTTCTCACCCTTGGAACCATTATCCTTTATTTATGTCTAGGGAAGTGTTGTGTGATGTCATGATGGAGGCCAATGTGTTGGCTTAGGAACCAGATGAATCACAATGTCATTCACCATGAAGGAGTGAAAGGTGGGCAGGTCGGCTCGTGATGAGACCTCTTGTTCCAAGGACTTTTTATTTTTTTTGAATTTTCCATTGGATCATATCCCTAGTGTGGTGGCCATAGTGGGAATGCCACTTCACTGCTTCCTTATGATCATGGTAGGCTGGCTCTTGATGAGACCCCCTATCCTCCATCTGCCATATAATAGAATTGTTAGTAATCATATAGAGATTTTTTCTTTTTTTCTTTTTTTTATAGCACTTCCCTACTTATATGTAGAGGAAGGCTCAACACTCCTTAAGAGTAGGGATGGTGGAAGAAGTCTGAACATCTCAATAGAGAAAGTATGCCATTATTCTTATTCAATAAATAAAAATCAAAGAGAGTTATGAAGATTTAGGGAGGAACCAACATGATAAAGGTGACCGATCATATTAATTTAGTTAAAATAAAGACAGCAAAGTAATATAGATGGTTGTGTCCTTTTTTCTTATCACTACAAAACAATTTCTTAAAAATGACAATTTCTCTTTATTTTCTGATTCCAATAACCTCTAATTTGTATGTTCTTATATAAGTCATATGTCTGCCTTTCTAAAACAATCATGAGGAATTCACCAAAAATCCTCAAAATGTATCTAAAACAAGAAAAATGCACTCAAAAAGTGTTGTTCCTTAAATGGAATAGTTGTTGTTCCTTAAAAGGGACAGCAAAAACAATCTGCGAAAATGATGTTCCTTTTGAAAGGAACAGCAAAAACAATCAGAAAAAATGTTGTTCCTTTGGAAAGGAACAACAAAAATAATTAGTGGAAATGTTGTTCCTTTCGAAAGGAACAACAAAAACAATCAGCGAAAACTGTTGTTCCTTTGGAAAGGAACAACAAAGATAAGTGGAAGAAATGTTGTTCCATTGGAAAGGAACAACAAAAATAGGCGGCAAGACTGTTGTTCCTTTGGAAAGGAATAGCAAAAACGATCTGTGAAAAGTGTTATTCCTTTGGAAAGGAATAGCAAAAACAAGCGGAAAAAATGATGTTCCTTTGGAAAGGAACAACAAAAACAAGTTGGAAAAATGTTGCTCCTTTGGAAAGGAACAGCAAAAACAAGCAGGAAAAATGCTGCTCCTTTGGAAAGGAACAGCAAAAATAGGCAGAAGAACTATTGTTCCTTTGGAAAGGAACAGCAAAAACAATCGGCAAAAATTGATGTTCCTTTGAAAAGGAACAACAAAGACACACGGTAAAAACCATTGTTCCTTTGGAAAGGAACAGCAAATACACACGATGAAAACTGTTGTTCCTTTGGAAAGGAACAGCAAAAACTAGCACACAAACACGTTATTTCTTAAGAGGAACTGTTGTTGTTCCTTAAAAGGAACAGCTTGAGAAACAAACTCTATATAAAAAAACAAGCAAAGTAAAAAGAAAAGGTTATGTACAGGTTTCAAAGTAAAATAATTATTCAATGAATGGGTACTAAGAAGGAGTTATCTCCCTCAGCAAGAATCTGCATGGTAGAATCTTCCCGTAATTGCTGGTAAAATGATTCCCGATTAAGCGGTTTATGGTAAAGTTGTACTCGATGACCGTTTACTTTGAAAGAGTGTCCAAATCCATCAATGGTAGTTAATGTGATGGTGCCATTTTCATGCACTTTTTGTATCTCATAGGGTCCAAGCCATCGTGTCTGGAGTTTCCCTGGGAAATCCTGAAACCTAGAGTCATATAGGAGTGCCCAATCCCCTTTGTGGAAGATTTTCTGTTTAATTAGGGCGTCGTGCCATTTTTATCTCTGTTATTGAATTAATGCAATGTGTTGAAGAGCTGAGAGCCTGATTTCATCTAACTCATTGATTTGCTGTAATCTTCTGACCTGGGCTTCATTTAAGTCTAAACACACCTGCTGGGTTTTTCTTAATGTCTGAATTTCAAATTCTATTGGAAAGATGGGTTCTTTTCCAAATACCAATTGATATGGTGAATACCCAGTGGTATTTCTCCATGTTGTTCGGTATGCCCATAAGGCATCTGGCAATCTATAAACCCAGTCACATCTATGTGATGCAAATTTTTTTGTAAGTATAGATTCTATCACTTTATTCGTGCTCTCTACCTAGCCATTTGCCTGTGGATGGTATGGGGTTGTGATTTTGTTCTGAATGCAGTAATTTTCTAATGTTGCAGCGATTTTGTTACCTACAAATTTTGGTCCTCCATCTGTAATTACATCTCTTGGGAGGTCGTATCGCACAAATATGTGGAAAAGGAACTATATTATAGAGTCCTCTGTAGCTCTTGAAAGTGATTCTGCCTCAACCCATTTAGTAACATACTCTGTTGCAACTAGTATGTATGTTTTCTAATTTGATGGCAAGTTGATAGGACCAACAAAATCGAGTGCCCGACGCTCAAATGGCTCGATTACTAATTGTGGGTTCAAAGGCATTTCGTCGAACTACCCAGGGCGACCTGCCCTTTGGCAACTATCACAGGCCTATACAAACTTTTTATCGTCTTTAAAAATTGTAGGCCAGTAATAGCCTGTTTGTAAAACTTTGTGACCAGTCCTGGGATCTGCAAAATGTCCGCCACAGGGCCCATCATGGAAAGCTTTCAGAATATCAAATATTTCGTCTTCTTGGACGCATCTCTTGATGTGCATATCTACTCCTGTATGAAACAAGTAGCCCCCAATTCAAGAGAATCGGGTACTACGTTGTACTATCTGTTTTCGTTCATTGGGCGTTAGATGCTTAGGTAATTTACCTATTGCTAAATAATTTGCAATATCAGCGTACCATGGGGTTCTAGCAGTAACAGCGAACAAATTTTCATCTGGGAAGTGATCCTCGACTGTTGGTACATCTATTGGTTTTGGCATCAATGATAGAAAATCAGCTACAAGGTTCTCTTTTCCAGGTCGATCCTTTATTGTGATGTCAAACTCCTGCAATAAAATCAGCCATCTTGTTACTCGACCATTTGTAACAGGTTTATTCGCTAAGAATTTTATGGTGGAGTGATCTGTATATAAAACTACAGGACACCCAGTTATATAATGTCTAAATTTATTTACAGCATGTATTACGGCTAAAAATTCTTTCTCAGTCACAATATAGTTTAACTTAGCAGGAGATAGATTTTTGCTAATATAATAAATTTCATATGGTTTTTTATCTTCTTCCTACCCAAGGACTGCTCCAATAGATGTGTCTGAGGCATCAGATGAAATTTGAAATGGAAAATCCCAATTTGGGCCTCTTAGCACTGGGGCTATTGATAGAAGCTTTTTGAGATCCTCAAAAGCATGGTCACATTTATCTCTCCAATTAAAATCAACATTCCCTATTAGTGCGTATAAAGGTGCAGCTACTTGAGAATAATTCTCTATAAATCTTATATAATAACCAGAAAATCCGAGAAAGCTACGTACCTCTGTTTGTGTGGTAGGAGTGGGTATTAACAAAATTATTTGAATTTTAGCTGGATCTACCTAAATTCCAGCTGCTGAGATATAGTGACCTAAGATGAGTCCCTCGATCATCATCATGGGATACTTTTCATGGCTTAAGCAGAGCCTGGTGTCAATACATCTTTGTAACACCTTTTCCAAAGTTTCTAATGCTGGCTCAAAATCATCTCCGTAAGGTGTGAAATCATCCATATATACTTTGAGCCCTTCATTTATTAAGTCTGAAAAGATGCTGAGAATGGCCCTCTGAAATGTAGCAGGGGCATTGCATAGGCCAAAGGGTAAAACTTTGTAAGAAAATGTCCCCCAAGGACAGGTAAAAGTAGTTTTGTCTTGGTCTTCAGGGGCAATCTGAATTTGATTGTATCCATTGAAGCCATCTAGGAAAGAAAAGAATTTCTTTCATGCTAATGTATCTAGTACCTGGTCGATGAAAGGAAGGGGAAAGTGGTCTTTCTGGGTTGCTTTGTTTAGTTCTCTGTAGTCTACACATATCCTCCACTTTCTGTTCTTCTTTGGCACCACTACTAATTGAGAGACCCACTTACTATCAGATATTGGGTATATAAAGTTGACATCAAACATTTTTTGTAATTCAGATTTCACAATATCTTTAAGATGAGGGTTTAATCTTCGTTGGGCTTGGCAAATGGGTCTAGCATATTTTTTTGTATAAATGTGGTGCGTGCATAACTGGGGATCAATTCCCTTCATGTCTGGATAACCCCATGCAAAATTTCCCTTATTTTTTTTCAGTAGTTGGACCGTCTTCTTTTGTTGTTCAGTAGTCAAGTTTTTGTTAATGTTTAAGGTTTTTCCTGGCTCAATTTCTATAATTTTTCTATTGTAAATAGAAGTGTTGGGTATTGATTGATCATGAATGTCTTTCAGGGGATCTTCTTCTTCTTGATTATCAAATGCTGCCTTAATCATGTGACATTGAAAATGGGATCTTATTTTTGGTTTATTAATGAAACTGTTGATAATGTCATTCTCTATTTGGTCTTTAAAGTCGAGGGCATCTTCTATGGTTAATGGTGATCTAATGTTTTCCATGAGGTATGATACAGGTTGTTCCCTTATTTTTATTATTGATAGGCTTGGTTGGGCTGGGGGATATAAAGCTAAATTCTTGACATAGTTCCCTCTAGTTATAGTCATGCTGCCTTGTTGGAAGCTAATGTAATCATCGGCAGTTGCCAGCCAAGGTCTACCTAGGATCAACGGGTGTCCATCTTGCCAATTTTTGGGGTTGATAATTAGGAATTCAACAGGGTATTCCCAGGAGTCTACAGATACCATTACATCATGTAATGTGCCTTCTGGCTTGACTACTGATCGGTCTGCCAATTCCAATAAGGTTGTGGTTGGATCTAATGATGTAATGCCAAGTTTTTGACAAGTGGTAGTTGTTAGAATATTAATTGCAACTCAAAATCAACTAGGGCATTTGGAAATGTTTGTCCATTGATTTGTGCTGTCACTATAGGATTTCCTGGGTCCTCATACTTTATAGGTGTTTCCATTCCTAATAATAAGTCAGATAGAGTGTCGACTACTTGGACAGTTGGCTTAGTTTTTGTTCTCCTCCTGGGCTTCCTTATACATAGTTCTTTGATGGTTTTTGCATAAATAGGGATGTCTTGGATAACTTGGAGGAGAGGGATTTTTATACACAAATTTTTAGTTCTCCCAGAAGATCAAAATCAGGATATTATATTGGGCGAGGTATGACTAATCGTTCTGGGAATGGTGGAGAAGAGGTGGTTGCTTGCTCCTGAGTTTGTTGTTCAACCACATTCTCCTTGTGCACTATTTATTCCATGGGTAACGGGTCTTCAACTTGAACATTTTTGTCTCCCTCTATTTGAATTATGCACCCAGATCTTAGTTGAAGGTCATTGCACTCCCTTAATTCAGTTTCTAGTTCTGGTGGTTCGATTATTTGAACATAATGAACTGGCCTATTATTATGGTTTGGTTTGGGTTGGGCCGAGAGTTGTGGTCTCAAGTTGGTCTGGGGGTTTTGTGGCAATGTATAAGGTGCTGGAAGTGTAGGTTGAGGGAGGAGGATCGTTTCAGCTAGCTGACTTATCAGTCTTTTCCAGTTTGACTGCCAGGCCTGACTCTGCGAGGTGGAGGGGGACCATTGTGTTGGATAAGTATTATTTTGCCAAAATGGTGGACAGTAAGGAAAGTTTGTCCAATTAGTTTGATTTGTTTGATTTGGCCATGGTGATGTAGGAAATGGCTGTTCTGACCAATTGGGGAAAGGTGGCTTATTTTTCCACATTCCATTATATTTCTAAGCATTATACTGAGGAGAGTGAAATGAAGAGGATGGATCAATTGGCATACCTATTTGTCGTGGTTGCCATTGTCGGCACTGATTGAGTAGGCATACCAATTCTGATTCTTCTTTCACCTCCTTGTAAACTGCTTTCAATCTAGGGAGTGAGGGACAACCTTCCGTGGAGTGATATTTTGTGCAGATAGCACAGAATTTGACTACGTCCAATGGACACTCTTTATGGCTATGTTTCTTTCTGCATTTAGGGCAGAATATTGCCAAATTTTTTTCTGCTTCTGCTTGCTTTTGTTTGGCTTGCATAATGTTGAACTGCGTTGTCAGAGTCCCTAGAATATTCGTTTTAAAATCTTCTAGTAGATTGCTAATTTCTGCGTGGGTTATACTTTCGCCAAAGATCTTACTATCCCTTGTGATCATATCACGTTATACCGACTTTAGCCTTGTGCTGCCTCTCGAACTCCTGATACATAAATCAATAATGTCAACAAAATTTTTGTGATATATATCACCTTTGCCCATGATGTTTAATGTTTCAACCCATAGTTCCTTCATCCCTTTAAGTAATTTAGTTTTTAACACAATATTAGGTAAGGGTAAAGATGCATAAGGTGATCTTTGGAGATTGTATTGAAAGTGTTCTACATATTCCTCAAGTGTTTCATTAGGTTTTGCTGTCATCTGAAATATTTCGTCTTTTAATTCCCTGGACCTACAATAATCTTGATATTTTTTTAGAAACACAAATTTCATCTGATCCTAGTCATTTATAACACCTCCACCTAATCCAATAAACCATCGTAAAGCTACTCCTTTTAATGTGGAGGGAAATAATTTTAGCTTTTGGGGGTCGGTGGTATATTCATACCCTCGACATAATACATCGAATTCAAACAGAAATGCATCTAGATCTTCTGATTTTAAACCATGAAATGTAGGAATATGTTGGAGGGGAATGGCCTTCATAGGTGCATTAACTACAGTGTCCACAATGGGATATTGCAGTGTGGAAGTTTGAGGGGTTTGCTGGTTCTGGTTCTGGGCCATTTGATCAAATATGTGCCGATATCCTTCCGAGATTTCTATGGAATTCCTACGCTGACTAGAAGGAATGGGAATGACCTTGATAGCACTCCCTTGATCTGGAATAATGAGTGTTCCTTGCTGACCTACTATCTGAGGAGATTCGGGTCCTTTAGCTTTGTTTTGAATGATGTTGACATCACTTCCCTTATCTGGGCTGCTCACTGTTTGGATTACTTCAAGAGGAGATTTTGGTTCCTCTGTTTCCCCTGTTTCTCCTCCTCCTTCCCAGAGATTACTAGAGTTCCCTTCTTGCAGAGAAATTAGGCGAGAATTCTCAATTTCTTGGGAATCTTGCTCAATTCCTTCTGTTTGGCTATGTACCTCAGCAAAGGCTATAAATAGTGATTCTGTGGCCTAAATGGAACTATTAGGTTGTCTAGAAGTAAATTTTCTAGGTCCTACTGATGACTGAGATTCAGCTTTCTTTAGGATTTCGTCGATGAAAGTTGTTCGCCCAAGGGTCACCGGTCCCTTAGTTTTTACAGGTTTAGGAGGAATTTTTTTTTGTTTAGGTTTTCTATTCATTCAAAAAAACAAAAGAATTCCTTCCTACCTAAAACTTTTGACTCAATTCTGCTGTGAAGTGGGCCAATGAACAAGTGTGTTCCTTGTTCGATACACAGGTTCTTACCTTCCATTTTTAATACCCAACTCTTCCCTAACAGAAAAAAATCAATATGCATCACTCTTTCTAAATGGCATACACTCTCCCCGGCAACGGTGCCAAAATGTTGAGGTATAAAAGGTGTCTTTTAAATGCTTATTTATCCTACATTAACTATCAATCTAGGTACAATTTTTTATTTCAAGAGTGTACTCTGTCGAAGGCTGCAATTCAATCTAAGGGTAATGCTTTGCAATATGTAGTACAGTGTTATAAATACAAGAGTAAACGAATTCTTGGAAATGAAATCTAACTACAATGACATGAAATTAAATAATTTGAAATCCAATCATTCACTCTGCAATCATCAGTCAAGGATGCAGTAATGATAACTCTTTCCTTTAGCAACTGATGCAACTGAAATCAAATGAAAACAAGACAATCAATCTGAGAATGAAGGTAGCAATAACCATATGTCCTTCACAGTTGATGATCTCACATTAAAACAATTGAATGGAAATGGAAATTGAATTAAACTACTAATGTTGCTGATAAAAATAAACTAGGCAAGCTCTGAAAAGAAAAACCAATTCTTTGCAGGAATGAGTTAAACTAATTAACTGAAATGGACAACAATTTGAAATTGATCAATAATAGAAAGGAACAACAAAATCTAACTACTGGAATTGAACAACACTTCTATCTATCGGATTGAACAACAAAACTCTATTGAACAAAAAATCTTATTGAACAGCAAACTGAACGGAACAACAACTGAACGGAACAACAAATTGAATTGGAACAACAAATAGATAGGAACAACGAATGCAATAAAATAACAACTGCTAAATAGCATGGCTCTGTTAAAGCATAACAAGACAAGTTATACAGAGATTATGATTCTTGTTAAATCAAAAAAGGAACGACAACGCAATTCACCAATATAGCACACCGATATGATGAAGCAATTAAGAAGTAAACCATTAAACTTAAAAGCTATAATGAAAACAAATGCAAACCATCACACAAAAATAATTGAAAGATAAGAATACAAATAGTAGATAGATCCACCAGGGTTGAGCCCTTAGCCACCAGTGAAACACTGCTGGGCTACTCCAGAGTCAAGAAATTGAACGACAACTAGATCATGTATTGATCGGGAATAATAGAGTTTACAAAAATCACTCTTTGATCACAAGAGTCGATAAGAAATTACAGAGTTACAAACAGAGTTTCAATAATAATCATTCTTGTTCTCCCCTTCGATTTCTACAGGAACTGCCTTTTATAACAATTCGGCGGACAATACAAGAAACAATGATAGACTTTGAACAACGATCTGATTCACTCCCTTTTCTCCTTTTAGCTAACACTTGGTCTTCTTAGGCTGTAGCCGTGTTGTTCCCAGCCTTACTTTAGCTGTGTGTTTTGATTTCACCCTCCTTGTCTGGATACGACCCTTTGCTGGAGGAACATCAGTTACTCCTGTTTTAGCTTTGCCTTTCGAATGGTAGTTTCCCACTTCATTTGTTTCCTATTGAGAATAAAAGAAAATATTTTAGTTAATTTTCACAATAAACACTAGCCTTTGCAATTCTATCATAATCCTTCAATATATCACCTTTCTAGAATAAAAAGAGTCATGTTCAAAGAAAAAAAGTAAAGAAATACATGGTGAATTCATACCTTTTCCAATGCTCAACAAATATGATTACCCAACCCTAACAATCACGGACATGGAGTGAAGGAAGTGTCATGTTCAAGAGCGACTTGCTACCATAAAGATTTTTTCTCATTTTTCCCAAATTTTCCCTAGTCATTTGTCGACCAGTACCTCTTTATTTTTTAACAAGCTTGAGGAGGATGACATTTTCTTGATCTATAATTCAACCCTTCGGGCGAATAAAGTATCACTATTTTATAATTTAATGAGTCTAGCGATGAATGAAACTCGATTCTTGCCATGATCAACAAGATCGTCGCTATTTTATGTTTTAACGAGCTTAAGGACAGTGATAGCCAGATCCTTTTTCATATTTAGAGATTTTGAAAAAGTGGACGAAGAAAACTCCATAAGTACTTTTTCATAAATGTTTCACTCAGATCTGAAAAAGTGTAAAACAATATCCGAGAGAACCTATTTCTTCATGTTTAACCAAGGTATTTATTTTTCGTAAATAATCTATCTCAATGCGGAAAAGAGTTAAAATTATACTGAGTAGATATCGATTCATTTACTCTTACGAGCTCGAAAATACAAGTGCTCGGCAATATTTTCACATTATCGGAGTCTGAAAAGAGCTGAAAGAAGGCTCCAGGGGTTCCTTTTTCACTATTATAGGAGCTCGAAAAATAGATAAAAGTGCGCTTCAAATCCTTTTTCGTTTTTAACAAAGCTCGAAAAATAAGGAGAAAAATTATGCTTTGTGGTCAAGTAATTATTTGAAATAAATCTGCACGACTAATCTGTTCATCAGTTGTATATCCTGTTCAGAACAAAATCAAATGGATTCAAAATACCTGTTTCATGATAAAAACATAATAAAACTATAGTCATAGCAACAAATTTAACTTGCAAGTAATTAAATGAATATTAAAAGTAGTTTCACTATTCATTTTTACCATTCCATAGTTACCATTTGCATTTTGGAGCTCTGAACCTAATTTTTCCCCCGAACTTTAGTTGTTGATTGTGATCATTTCTGTGGATGGTTTTTGTTGCCGTTTGACCTAGGTTAGTAATATGAACCTCCTCTTTCCTTTAGTATTCATTTCATTTCCAATTTCTGCAAATTTTTAGGATTTTAAGGTCCCTAGGGTAAATTATTCCCAAAAAGAGGGCAACGCACCCCTGAATGTCGAAACCTACATTGCATAGTAGGTAAAATGAAGGGTACTTGCATATGCAAAGCACTATATCTTGTCACGGAGTGCGTTGGGCATAATCTAAGTTTTTGATTTTCACATTATGCCAAAAATTTGCCTATTTTTTTTGCAATGAATGGAATCTAATGGAACTTATGGTTGTATTTCAGGTTTCCATCGGACTACAATGAAAATTACATGGAGGGAAAGAGAACATGAAGAACATGATATGATTGCCTTAAATGATCCGGGTACAGTAAGAGCCCTAAGAGATTGTGGACTGCTTAAGTACTTCAAATTGTCTGGCATGAGGCAACAAATAGAACTACTGGAGTTCTTAGTTCGAGCATGGGATCCAACTATAGAGGAATTTCATATTAAGAATTAAGTGGTTCCTATAAAAGTCAAGGATGTGTACTTTCTCACAGGTTTGTCGAGGAGAGGCTTGCCCATTTTGCTCTCAGGGTTTGTTGTTGGAGGAGATACATTGAGAGATTATGTTTTGCAACATTGTTATCCAGGGTTAGAGCCAAGCAAAGATGGAAAGATTAAAATCCGAGATGTTAGAGATTTTCCCTTGAGAACTATCTTTTTCACGATCAAAAAACTTGCCGACACCAGTACACTACATGTAGCGAATAGATCGTATATGCAGTATGCGCTAGAGTGTATGGAGCCAAAAATCTTCAACTGGTCTGAAGTTGTTCTATCTCAGATAAAGGAATAACTAAATAAAGCAAAGGGAGGAAGGAAGAATATTTTCAGTCATGGTTCTATCATTATATCCTTTTCCTTGGAAAAAATTCCACTGATGCAGCCATAACATGTGACACTGGATATAGCTAGTCCTAGAGATCCTCGGATGCAGATATGGGTAGAACTCATGATTCGGCATGTACGCCAATCTACCATTGTGTTCTCGACGATGTTCTTTGCCTAGTTCCGGTTATAGATTGTCGCCATCGATGAGTATGCATACGCAGGCGTCGATTTTCGAGGGGACCTAGATTTAGCATTACTAGAAGGCGCTCAGTGGGGTGCAATAGGTAAGAATTTTTTGACCATGTGTTTGATTTTCCTAAGGTTTATACAATGTTTTTGTATTTTGATGTTTTCCCAAGATTAAACTAAATATCCGATGTAATGCAGATGTTGGTCATGTTCAACCAGTAGTGGAACCAGAGCGTGAAGCAGATGTGCCAGCAGAGAGGGTCGTCAGGAGAGTAGTCCTTCAGGATCATGATATGGTTGAGACTTTGACTGAAATTCAGCAGCACATAGGGGGTTTGACTTTCGGGATTCTGGATTGCCGGATCAAAGAGCTTCCTATGTGACTGCAGCGACACACTATTGGGGTTCCTAACTGCTGGATGTAGTTACTTTGTAGGATAGCTAGATCTATAGCATGTTACCATGAGCACCACTAGTTTACTTGTGAAATTTTGCATACATTTTGAGGTCAGGAGACGAATGTGTCTTGGGCACAAATTTTGTAAAAACCTATCACTATCTATCTATCTATATTATTTCAGTGTTTTCCTATGTTTATTGTGAAATCCTATTCAATGATGTGAATGTTTTATTTACATATGTTGCAAATGTCTATCTAAAACTTGATTAGCTAATGAATCAATCAATGTGTTCAAATTTTTGGAAATGTGTTGATATTGAATAAAATCAAAGTGTCTTTCCAAAAGTCGAACTCTAAGGAACAATCTATGCAATGTTGGATTTCTAATAGTATAAACACTAGTAAGTTGTAATACCATAAGTTGTGAGTCTAACCTTATGATGATACGGTTAATACCAGATGAAATGGAATCAAAGAGAAGTTCAATCAACGCACTATACTCAACGATATTGTTCGTCAATCTACCAATACAAATCCATTGAAAACTCACTAACTTTTTGTTCAGAGTGAAAATGGCCCACGCTGCAGAGGATAGATTCTGCATATCCAAAAAAAGGTTCTGAAGATTCAGACATCTGAGATGAAATGTAAAGCGGATTACTAACGTCAAGAAATCTCTAAAAACAAATTAAGATAGTGAATGCAAATCAACAGCATATATATACAATATGATACAAAAACTTACTACGCTCATGATTAAGCATAGTAACGTTTCAAATAAAACCCATTTCTAGGTTGCGCCAATGTAATTCCATCATAATCAACCAACTCATAAGTGCCCTTAGCAATAACTCTTTTGACAATATAGGGGCCATGCCATAATGGCTCAAAATTTCTTGTACCTATTACAAATAGCTTCTTGATCATAAAGAAGGACCAAGTCGCCCTCTGAGAAAATGTGAGGCTGGACATTTTTGTCGTATTGCACCTTTATACGTCTCTTATGCGCTTCGTTGGACAATTGGGCTTCACGATGTGTTTCATCAAGATGGATGAGGTTAAGGAGACGTGCTTCTTCTTCTAAGGTGTCAGGTAACAACTCAATTGCAAGTTTTAACGACGATATTTCAGGTTCGATCGATAAGATAGCTTCCAGACCATACACCAATTCAAAAGAAGTAAAGCCAGTTGTGTTTCTCACCGAGGTTCGATATGCCCGCAAGGCGGAGTACAGGATCAAATGCCAATATTTTTTACGAACTCCTATCATTTGTTGAAGCATACGTTTAAGAATTTTTTTTGATAGCTTCAACTTGTCCATTTTATTGTGGATAATAAAGAGTAGAATTATCATGTGAAAATCCTAACTTGGCAGTCAATTTAGACATCATGTGGTTGTGAAAATGCTTCCCATGATCTGTAACTATAGCCTGTGGGACCCAAAACCATGCAATAACATGATTAAAGAAAAAAAATGTAGTTGTCTGTCCCATGTTGTTGAATGTAGGCTTTGCTTCGGCCCATTTGGTAAAATAGTCAACTGCGAAGTCATGAAGTCAATACCCCATTTTGAAAATGGTCCCACAGAGACAACAAGATGCATTGGCGTTGGCAGTTTGTGGATTTTACGATAAAAATCCTGGCTTGCATGACAACTTTTGATAGCGAGGATGCAGTCTTGAAAAATAGTAGGCCAAAAGTAACCGGCGCGGAGTATCTTCTGCATGGTAGCATAACCAGATAAATTTCCACCACATTCCCCAAAATGAAAATCATTTAACACTTTTTCAGCCTCCTCATGTGTGAGGCACCTCCTTAAAACTATATCGACACCACGACGATAAAGTGTATCACCAACGAATAGATAATCTTTGGCTTGGTATTGAATAAGTTGTTGTTAAGAGTGAGAGGTATCAGGTCGAAAATTTTGGGTTTGGAGATAAATGATGAAATCCCCATACCAAGGATCAGATGATCCGATCAGAAAAAGAGACTCGTCAGGAATTGATGGTTCCGACGTAGATGCAGTGCTATCAAAGGGAAGGTCACATAGAAGCTCAGCAAAAAATAAAAACTTCTTTAACTTGGATTTGATGAATTTCAAATCAAATTCCTGCAAAATGACAATCCATTTTGAATATTTTCCCCCCATAAATTGATGTGATAAGATATAAGTCATGGGGTTGAAATCCGAAACTATAGTTGTTTTTCGGAGGAGGATATAATGACGAAATATTTGGACAACTTGAACAGCTACCAAGGCAAGCTTTTCTACGTATGAATACTTAACTTTTGTATCATTGACATTATGACTCAAATAATATATCAGATGTTCAATTCCATCTTCTAGTTGGACTAATACCATAGCAATAGTTTTTTCAGCTGCGACGATATATAGGAAATAATCACTTTGATAATTAGGTGGATATATTAATGATGCTCAGACAAGAGTGTCCTTGACAACATCAAAAGAAGTTTGCGCAAATTGGTCCCAATGGAAGGGAACCCATTTTTTCAATAGTCGAGTAAATCCTTTAGCCATTTTGGCGTAGTTTGGAATGAACCTTCTTAGGAAGTTAGCCTTTCCTTGAATTTTCTGTATCTGAAGTAAGTTTGACGGCACATGCAAATCAAGAATGGATTCAACCTTCAATGGGTCGATTCAAATTCCTTCTTTTGAGACTACGAATCCAAGCAAACAACCAGAACCAACACAAAACACACATTTATGTGAATTGAGGCGTATTTTGTAGTGTCAACAGTGTAATAAAACGACTCTGAAATGCATCAGGTGATCGGTCTGATTTCGTGAATGCGCTGGTAAATCATCTAGATACGATTGAAAAATGTTCTTGATGTCATTGAAAGCATAATCCATTGCTCTCTGAAAAGTTTCCCCAGTGTTCTTTAAACCAAACAGAAGTTTCATATAAGTGAATGTTCCCCAGGGATAGATGAATGTTGTCTTATGTTGATCTTATGGGTGGATATTGATTTGATTGTAGCCGAAAAATCCATCCATGAACGAAAAGATTTCACATCCAGCAAAATCGTCAATAATCTAGTTGATAAAGGGAGTATGATAGTTGTCTTTTGGACAAGCAAGATTGAAATCCTGATAATTGACACACACTCTAATGGTTCCTTGCTTTTTCATGACAGGAATGATATTGGAAACCCACTCAGTTAGCGGAACATGGTATATGAAACCAACACACAAAAGTTTTTCAACTTCTGCTTTGATGGTTGCGGCTTTCTTTGGATGAACAGGATGAAGTCGTTGACGCACTAGTTTGACATTAGGATACATATTAATAGTGTGTTCAACTATACCAGTATCTATGCTTGGCATTTCCTTGTAAGACCAAGAAAATACATCATGGAATTCATGAAAGAGAGAGCGATATGATTCGAGTTCTAATGGAGAACAAGGTACACTGACATGAATATTTTCTACAACGCCAGGTTTGGTCAAAATATCGATAGAAATGGTTTCTTCAATATTTGACAGATTTCGCTCGGAATCAACTGCATTAATGGGAAAATAATTTGAAAAGAAATTTTGGATGGATGGGTGATATAGTTCACTAAGATTATTTTCTTCATAATCAGGAAGATGGGAACGATGATGATAATATTCCCATGGTTCTCCCTCTGACATCATGGCTTCCAAAATATTCTCATCTGTCAAGAAAATTGAGGAAAATGGATCAGATAGAGTGCCAAAATCTAAAAAACGATCAACCCAAACACTCGGTGACGCTGATTTCGGATTTTCCGCCCAAGCCATATAGATTGATTGCTATGCCAGCTCAATGGGGCTGGGTAGCAGAAACTCATCCAATGTAGAAATATCAGAATCACCCGTACTCTCCCTTAAGCCATATAGAGTGGAAGAGATCATGTAGCAGGTCTCTATACTTGCAATTTATGTCGACGTCACGGGTTGCGGTAATGCAAAGGTTCCCATAAGAGTGAAATCCTTTAAGATTTCTACACCAAAGTTCTAAAGTTCTAGTTGGGGTATGTGAACGAGGGGAATTCTTATAGTTACCTGTGAAGTAGAGGCAAAGAAGGATAGCTGATTAATGACTGTGATTGTACCTTTATGTGGAAAGACAATCATTCTAAAGTATCTAGAAAAAATTGCAGTCATTGCATATACCCATGGCCTTCCAAGTAAAATATTATAGTCAAGGGGTCTGTCAACAACCTCAACATCAATATTCACTATTTTTCCCCCTATTTCAACATGCAGGTTATTAATAATACCACAAGGTTTATATTTACGTTCATCAAATGCCTTCAACATCGTTGATGATTGTGATAAACGCAACGAGCCAAGTGACTTCCAAAAATTTAGACATAATGCATGTAGATGCTCTCTTATCAATAATAGGGCAATGAAAAAGGTGATTGAGAACATTTAATTGTATGGATAATTCCAATTCTGCTAGTAATTGTGACACATAGCCCGTATGGTTAAAGATGACAAGATTAGAATCAGTGGGATCAATTCCACCAATAGCCAACAATAAAGCCTGTTTTTGAGAGGGAGAATTTTGTAATACCTCAAGAACAGAAATAGCTGAAGGGGATTGAGCCAAATCTTCAACTATATTATAATTTTGTGCAGCTCTTGCTTGAGGATTATATGTCGATTTAGGAATTACTCCCTTTGGTGGTTTGATTGTTAATTCAGGAATAGTAGTAGGCGGTACTAATTCCATAGATGGATTCATTGTCGAGGTAGTAGGTTGATCAGTGGCTTGACTACCATAATATTTATTACACGTTGACACCAAAATATCTATTGAAGGTTTTGTGACAGATAACATTAGCACTTGGGAACTAGGAGCTGGATCCGTAGCAACCATGTTTGTGTCCGGATTTGGAAATGGGTCTGTCAACGCAGCTGACGCATGGGAAGTCTTGATGATTTTTGAGACTTCAACGTGGTGAGTAAAATCCCTATATGTGTTCCTCATTACAGATTATGCATGG
Source organism: Pinus albicaulis (assembly GCA_034641835.2). NCBI lineage: Eukaryota > Viridiplantae > Streptophyta > Pinopsida > Pinales > Pinaceae > Pinus > Pinus albicaulis. The sequence continues at coordinate 874,659,548 of CM076570.1, forward strand.
ATAACGAGGTTTCCTAGGTCTAGATGATTGATCAGATGATATTTCCTGAGAGTTAGAAGTTTTATTTTTCTTAGATTTCCCCTTTTTCTTACTTTCGGGTTGCTTTTCACTTTTTCCATTATCAAATGACACGGCATTAATTTCGGAAGCAGGAGAAGGATCAGATTTGGTAGTGTGATGTGTGCTTGTAATTCCTACCAAGTCGTCTCTGGCACGATAGTCCTTTCATTGAGGAGGAACATTGAAATTAGATCTCGACGCGTTAGGAATTTTTTCATAGAGCATGCCAGATTGAGTATAAATCAATTCTAAATATTGTGCATGAGCGATGACTTGCTCTTTTGTGACAATGCCACCCTTAGCCACATCCTCAGTTATAGATGGTAACAGGGACTTAATGAACCATTCAGCAAGGAGCTGTTCTGGAACAAAGGTCTTAACCATTTGACGACGATGATGCCACTCATGAATATGATCAGAGATGTGAGTAGCATTAGTCTATTTTAAATTGGTCAAGATTTCCGTTCCAATTTCATATCTGATGGGTAACTGGAAATGAGTCAAAAAAACAGTAGCTAGGGTTGTGAAATTATCAAAATAAGCTCTAGGTAATTCAATGTACCATTTTGCAGTTGGACCTGTGAGCGTCCACTAGAAAAGACGTAGTCAAACATAATCATCATTCAGGGAGTTTGATGAACACCATAAATGATAAGTCATAACATGAGTGGATGAATATTCTCCAGGATTTCCATTGAACTTAGGAATATTTGAGGGTAATTTTTGAGGTATCATCGGCCACCAAGGAGCATAATTAATTGGATCATTAGTTAGCCAATTTAAATCTGGTAACTCTAAAGTTACAACAAAGGGCAACTGTCTATTAAGGTCAGGTTGAGCATAGCCAGGGTAAGATGGAATTGCTTGAGCAACAGGCCTTTGAGCACCAGCATAAGGAATCTGCTGCTGGTAACCCAGATAGGGGTTGTTTCGAAAAGAAAGCGCTTGAGGATTCTGTTGACCGAAACCTGGATATGATACTTGTTGAAATGAAGTTTGAGGCATTTTCACCTGTGGCTGCCAAGGGATATTTCCACCAATGTTATAACCCAAATTAGGATAACTTGGATTCTGTTGATAGGTCTAACCAGGTTGCGGTTGCGACATCCCAAAAAATGGTAAACTAGCTTGTGAATAGATGATTCCGGATACAGGTTGTAAATTAACCGAAGGATTTGGATTCTGTGGACCCAACATTTGATGATATTGAGTTGAAGGACTCACTTGATAAGGTTGTACAACATTTTGATTCTGTAACAAGGGTAGAGATGTATTAACAAGTGGAAATGATGTGGGTGTAACATGTTGAACTGGTTGATACGATTGTATAACCATTGGTGGTTGGATAGGTAGAGTGGGCTACCATTGAAAAACATTCATTTCGACATTATATTGACCAAAAAGTGATGGAGTACTGTCATATTGGGTGAAAAAATGTTTCCCCCTAGCATGAGGAGGAAAATAAGACGGAAAATATTTCTCTCCAAATGCTGGGAGTCCAGTTGATATGGTATTTGAAGGAATAGACCCAGAAGGACCGGCTTGATATTTCCCTGAATATGTGTATAATGAATCAAGTCGTTCAGTAATTACTATAGGATTACCAGTTAAAATACCAGATGATGACATTGGTAAAGTCCATGGATTTGAAGATGCACCAGAGAAAATTCCAGATAATATTTTGTAACCTGATGGGACCAAAGGGCCACCATGAAAATATGGCTCTGGTGAAGTTGTAAACATTGACGAGGTAGCTAGGGCGGGAGCTGACGTAATTGGAACAGATGTCCCAACCAAAAATGTTGGTTCAGACATGGTTACTAGACCAAATGTATACCCTTTTGAATCGAATGGAGTTTGAAAAGGAACATGATCAAAAAAAGTAGAGGGCGTTAATTGAGAAAAAGACTCATACAGGTAAAGGTCCTCCCCAAAATGGGTTGGAGTTAAAAGTGTCTCGTCTTGTGGGATTTCTTCAATTGCAATTAAACCAAGTGGACGTATTTCACCGTCAGGCCTAAAGTATATTTCAGGTGGTTGACTGTGTGATATGGGAGATTCAATAGCTACAAAAATTTGTGGAATGAACAAGGCAGGAACAACTTCCGGTTGTTTGACTTCAGGATTTAGATGTTCTGGCAAAGAAGAGACAGGATTTGGATCAATTTTTGGTCGAACAACTTCAGGTCCAGGAGGTATGGTCTCACTGATTGGATGGATCGTGACCATGGGTAGCTGTGACGACTTCGTTTCGACAACAATAGATGAACTAGAATGTGTAGAAACAACTTGAGCTAACTCTGGTTTATTGGAAAATGATGTTTCACCAGAGGTACAAATTGTACTTATTTCGACAGATCGTGATCACCTTCACCTACCAAAAGTAACTTCTGGTGGTAAAGGTGGTTTTAACGCTATTCTATGCTAACGATGGGGGAAAGGATTTTGTTCTTCCGCGATTACTGATTTATTTTAACCAAAAAAAAAAACAAAAAAAAAGGGTAATTCTAGGCAAAAGGGTTTACCAAGAAACTGTGAATTGCAGAATACCTCTTGGCGAACCAAGAAGTAGGGGAAGGAAATCTCCCTGAATGATGTGTTTGGTGTATCACAATTTACAAGGCAGCTGACTCGGTTCACTGTGGATGGATAGCACCTAAGAGTTTTCCTCCCAAATATACCCAAAGGTACGTGGAGGCCCAAGTCCGTATTAGCGCTATTTGATGCTAAACCACACAGTGAGAGCACCCCTTTATACTTATCGTACTGTAACACCGCCCGATATACCCGAAAGTACGTGGACGAGTTACTATATACTTATGTACGTGGAGTGAGGTATCACACTCAGAATTTATCACAGACAAGTTAACGATAGCTGCTATGTTTTACAACACTAGAACACATCTCTAGCCTAGACCTTCTAAATGTTATCGTTATGGTTCCAATGCTTTGTTAGGTAAATTGAGATTAATTTTATGTTGATATTGCTTAACAATTTTCCTTTCAAAGGTTCAGCGCGATAATGTATTGGAAAATTCCTAAAATGCAACTAAGAATGATAAGCAATCTTTCACTTTAGTTTTTCAATGAAAATCCTAGCTACTAGAGGGAAAGAGCAATCAATTTGCAAGAAAAAAAATCAGAGAAAACACAAACTAAATGTAGATTTCCTAATTGTTCCTTTTTTCAAAACACACAAACCACTACATGCACAAATCTCAGTTTTACTGGTTACTTTGTGTATGAATGCGAGAAAACTAAGTGATTTAAATCAACAAAATCCATTACTACTTTTGAGGAAATGAGACACAAACAAAAATTTCTTTTTGAAGGAAAAATGAAGATAAATAATTTCTCAAGGAAATGAAATTTAAAACAATTTCATTTTTAAAAGAAAATGGAACTAAATAAAACAACCAAAAATACTTTGAAATTAACTTGCCAATGATAAAGAAAAATGCTTTAAACAAACATTGAACAAATTTTCTTTCAAAGGAGGAAGAGGTAGATGAATTCATTGGTCAAATAAATGGGACACTAAAACATCAAAAAAAAAAGTAAAAACAAGCGCAAATTTAAATTCAAGGAATTTGGACGACTTTAAATGGCTAAATTCTAAAGAGAAACAGTGAATACATACATAAAAGGAAACACCTAATAAAAATATATCCTGACCAAGAAGTCACGTTAGGTGATGAAAAAGCAAGATATTACCTTTGCAAATTTGGATCTTAAAAAGCCTAATATTTGTGAGTAACAACTACTGGGTGAATAGAGAAAATTAGAGATTAAAACACCTAGGATAAAGAGTAATTTCCCCAGCAGAGTCGCTAATTTGTTGGACATAATAGTGAATTACGGATAAAACACGCTTCCCTAGACATGTGCTAATATAGAACAACATGTTAAAGACTATACGACTACTTTAACTAAACAGACACAAAGATGGTTTAGATGCTTACTTAGATCTGATGACAGTAAATAATTCCTTCTATCGCTTCTTGTGGCTTCAAATTCCATTCGGTTGTGCAAAATATTACCTTGATAGACCTCCTTAAAAGAAGATAGCAATAATATATGTCTATTCAAATTCTTTTAATCATAAAGCATAAACCATATACATCAACTTAAGATCTTGTAATATAAAATCAATGACCATTCACTGGGGAAAAATGCAATTATATTCTTTTATTAATGATAGAGGAGAACACAACCAAATGACATTAATTTACTATGTATCCTAGGTAATAATATATTAATGTAAATCTCTGAAAACATACTCTAAATCAATGTCTATTGAAAATCTGACATTTCTATGCATTCATACATCAAACACTAATATCTATGCTCAATTTATAGAGAGGTTGAGGTAGGTTTACAATCAATGGCTTTCCAATAATAGGCAAGACATGTTCCTAATATTGTAGATGTCAAATGGACACATGGATTCGAAGTTTGACACATGTGAACTCTTCTAGAAGGCATTGTCCAAGTGGAGATTCCAGAACGATGAGAATTTCGCTCCCAATGTGACCAATACACCATAAATGTAGGGAAATTCTTTGCAAATCATCCTTGCATGGGGATACCTACATATGAAATGCACTTAGTCCCTTTAGAGGCAGCGTTGATGAGCTCTCATATGATATATTATAAACTTCAAACCTTGGAAACCTTTGTAGATGAAAGTCTTTGATTGATCTGTCTTGTTCTTCGTCATAGGGCATATAACAATTAAAATGTTAGGGGATGATAGACCCTATACATTGGTCTTGGAGATGATGCCTAGTTAACCAGGTCATTGGGAATGATGCCCAAATTTACCTATAAGAGGAAATAACACACACATCCATAAAATTTTAAGTGTCAATTGTGCCACGTTACATCAAATGTGGCATTGATACCACTGGACATCTCAGTAGGGAATATAAATCTATTTTTTGGTGCCCATTTTGTACATAATGACAAATTTAAACCATTGTAGGTATGACATCCACTTAAACCATTGACTTTTTTGCAACTTGGAAAATGTTCAAAAAAATATAAAACTTGATGATTCAATTGTATCATTTGTTCCTTATTGAGTTAGTTTAATATTTGATTTCTTACATGATAGCATACATCTTTATCATACGTTTAGAAATAAATAATTTCTCCCATAAAATTAATTTATGAGTGATAGAAAAATGACCTACTTTTCTACAATAGTGCCACTCCCATGTCATACCTCAAGGTATCAATGCCAATCTCAAAAGAAAGTGTCAAATTTAGTTTAAATCCAAACATTAAAGTAATTGCATACCTTCTTCACAAATTCAAATGAATTCATGTTATTTTACATACATGGAAACCTTATTTCCCTTAGTCAATGTATGCAATGGTTTTGTTATCTTAACCTTGTTATAAGGAGCTTGATAAATCCATAAAAACTCCAATTTTATTTTAGTTACATTATTAGGGGTGGTTAATTGAGGATGTATTTTGCCTTGTTTGGGTTAGTAATGAATGCCAAATAAAATATAGCCTTCATAATTTCTTGTGCTTTCCAAAATAAAACATCCCTTCATATTAGATTCACGTGATTTCTCAAATAAATGATTTCCTTCATACTAGATTCAACTTCTTTAATAAGTTTCCTTGCAACCTATTCTCCCTCAAAGTTTGCATAATCCTTGTTAAATGTTACAGGTGCTCTTCCTAATCATGATTGAAGAGAAATATGTCATCAAAATAGACAACACCAATGTAAGTGATTCCATATATGCTACAAAACCTCATCTCTCTATCACTTCCCTTCCCTTCTCAAAATCTAATTTGGGACCTAGTATTTCTACTTCCTTACCTCCATCTATTAATTCCCCCAATTACTGACTCTATATCTTGTATGTCTCCATTTGTCTATATGGTTTCATACTTATTCCTCTTATCCTCTGGCATCATATATGCTCAATGACTCTAATTAAAATTTAAAACCTACTATTCTTACTTCCTCAACTGCATCCATTATTTATAATAATTGTAAAATTCATCCTACATCACCAAGTTTTATATCGACACAAATTCTGATTTACTCTACTACTTCTATTTGTCTTATTTTCTTATTGGCCAATTATTTTTATTGTTTAGTAGTGGCATTGTCTAGGACCAATGTTATGACTAAAACCAACCTATGATCCTTCCTATATTATTCATTTCCTTTCAAAATTATACTACATTATCATTCCTATTAGCTCCACTTCCTATACGTGAACTATTAATTTCGTAAACGACTCCAACAAAACCTTATTTGTGTCTCTTATTTGCTAATGGAAACCAATCCTCCAACCATGCCTAGTATCTACACTTTATTAAGCCCTCCCAATAAATGCACACTAGACCCAAGTATTACATCAAATTCTTTCAATCATGCGATTGTTTCCTTCTTACATCCATTCAATCCTTCTAGCCCTTTATGTGTTTTCCCCATCCAACTACCATATCTAAGATCACCATTAATCATGACCTTCTCACTAGCAACCAAGATTTTTCTCGACCCTCAAATATACCTCCTATCCAATTCATTAACTCACTATGTTAGCTCCATTACACTTGACCTTAAAAAAACCATCACAATCCACTTTCCCCTCCATAAAGAGATCCTAGTGAAATTATGTCATTGATTCCACTTATATTGGAAATTCTAAATATAATTCAAATTTGGCTAATAAATTTTTATCACATCCCCTTACCATTGACCCTATTCCACTTTTTAATTTAATTTCCTTGTCCATTATCAACTGCACCTCATTCTCTACCTCCCTTGCCATTAATCCTTCTTCCATTGAATTAGACTCCCATACCTTTAATCTTATTAAAAAATGATTCAATCATGCCATTTCCATAAAAAATATTCCTACTGAAGAAAACCTTTTAGTAGGATTCCTTTATGCTATCAAATCCTTCACTCAAAACCTTCCCATCCATGAAGCCAAAAAAATCAAGGAATATTTCACTCAAATTCTTAGACCTAACCTTTCTAAAGATGAATTTAATACCCTTTTTCATTTGAATGATAGCCCCAATGTTTTCATTCTAAAAGTACATAAAGGTAACACTCCAGTAGTCATGAACATGGTTGATTAAAAATCTAAATTACTTGGACTATTATTGTCTTCCTCCTATAAACATCTCTCTAAGAATCCCATCAACCAACCTTGTAAACAAAACTATCATGTCCTCTTTATATTTTATTATAAAAAATTATTTTATACCTTACAACCTCCAACCCCATAGAGTTTATGGACAACCTAAAATGCATAAGAAAAGAAATCATCTTAGATCCATTGTTAGCATAATCGGTGCCCATACAACAAAATTACTAGCTTGATGGGAACCTTCTAGAATTCTCTTTTTTTAGAGGTTATATTTAGTGGCTATTTTATGGAATTTAAAAGGGTGGCACCACTAGTAGCACCTTTTTCTTGGGGTTGGTTAAAATTGTGACTTGTTTAAAATCACAACTTTGAAAACCAATATCATTATGAAAAATTTATTATTTAAATGAAAAATGATACTTCTATGAGCACCCTATTATTTTTGGAGTTAAAATTATCACTTAATTGAAGTTTTAAACTTGATAACTAGTGTTATCACAAAAAAATATTAAAATTGTTTTGGAAAATAGGGAATTCCATACATGACGAGCACCTTCAGTAACCACTCACACAACTATATCAAATACCATAACACTAATTTTTGAAATTCAACAAGAAAATGAACCACTTACTAGTGTGGGATTCCAGGTCACACATGAGTGAGGAATTCAGTGACACATTAGTGCTAATGTGGGGGTCCAATTTTTAAAGAAATTGGAAAAAAAATTGTAATATTATCTCATAACAACTTGTAATAGTTAACTAAGTGTGATATACTTAGTTAGCTCAAGAAGTTAGAGTTGAGGGTCAAAGGATAGGCATGTAGAGTGATTCTATTATTACATGGTCTGGTTGCAATTGTAGCACTAGTGTGGTGTGAGTGTAGTCATTTAACTCAAATTAATTGAGTTAAAATCAGTTTAACTAGTTCTAACTCATTGATGAGTTAGTGGAAGATCAAGTGAATTAAAATAGATTTAATTCACAAGTAGTGATCTACCAAGTAATTGATGATTCACTATTAATAGCTACAAACATGTCAATTCTGATGATGACCCAGTTGAGACAAGGTTAAAGGAAAGTAAACTATTAGTTGTATTATTAGAAAATTTCCCAATCTTAATTGTAAAGCCATGGGAAGCCTATGATGGATCACATAGTCAAGGAAGGTTGGAATTCCTATTTAATAGGAATTGTTTTTCCTAGGGATTGCGTGAGCAAGGCGGGCTGAAGATGGGAAGTAAATTGGCTATGTATTGGTCCAATTTTTCCTAGATCAGTGTGAGACAATTGGTAGAATGTATGAGGTTATTGTGAGTGCACATGCATTGTATTGTTTCATGATTCCTTTGTTGATTATACAATATATATAGAGGAGTTTTTAGCAGTTTCTTTCCCTAGGAAAATCTTGTGTTGTGCGATTAATTTACTTCTTTCTCTTACTTGCATGTGATTGAGAGATCGTGATTTATATTCCACAAATATTGTATAAGGATTCGATATATTTCTTTAGTACATTGCATGATAGGATTGGATACATTCTTGTAATTTATACACTAATATTTTTACGTGGTTAAAAACCTCTAAGTGGAAGCAATCCATGGCTCCAATCAACGTGGCCACTTGATGCAATTTATTAATGAAAAATAATTTTTTTTTACACAAGAGAGTTCTCAAAGTCAGCCATCAAACATGATTGTACATGCTCTTTAATAAGAAATAGGAATTATTATTGAGGATAATATGAGTTATTGGATCACTCTATATGTAAAACATATTATTACCATCAACTACAATGAAAATAATGCATAATAAAGAAACACACTTTTACCTAATAGACACATTAGCCCAAAGTGAACTTAAATAACTCCTCTATGTCCAAATATCCTAACATGACCCTTAATAAACACTTAGGATATCATTGAAGGATTTACAAAGGGGACACAATAAAATAAGGAAGGAGGAAACACAACCTATCCCCCTTAATAACAAATTACTGAACTCCTAAAATAGATAAAATTTTAGAAAAAATTTCTTCTATTAGAGACTTTGTGATAATGTCTACAACTTGAACATCTATAGGGAAAATTCCACTTAAATAACTTGATCATGAATGAACTTAGTGATGAAGCAAATTCGTAGATCAATGTGTTTACTACACTAATGCTAAATTGGATATTTGGAAAGCTTGATGGAATTCTGATTGTTGCACTAGAGGGTGGTCAGATGTTGCTAATAGAATAAAAAATCTCAAAGGATTTTTCAAAGACATAATAATTATTAACTTTTATTACCATTCGTCGATACTCTGCTTGTGCTAAAGAAAGATAAATAGCCTATTTCTTATTACAAGCCCAAGTGATAGGTATGAAACCAAGACTAAAATCATAACTTACAATAGACTTATGATCATCAGGATGGGCATCCCAATATGAATAAATGAAACTAACCAAAAAGGATCCCCCTTGAACAGTAATGTATTCCAAACTAAACTATATCTTAGATATACTGAAGTATCCATTTTTCTACGTTCCGATGAATATCATGGTGTTTTTGCATATATCAAGGAATAAGACCAACAAAAAAGGAAATATTAGGATGATTATGAGTCAAATATAAGAGAATACCAACTAATTGATGGTAAAACATGGCATTAACTTTGGGTGTAGTGCAAGTGAAAACAAGTTTGACTCCAGAATTAAAGGGGGAAGAGGTTGGTTTACAATATTCCATGTGAAAATGGTCAATAAGGTCACATGCATATTATATTGGGAAAAAAAAATTTCCTCCTTGGTTTGAAATACTTGGAGACCAATGAAATAATGAAAAAAACCTAATACTATAATTTCAAACTTATTCATAAGGATTGATTTCACATTGATTAAAAGTTTAGAGTCACTACAAGTGAGGATAAGGACGTCAAGATAAAGAAAAAGGATTATGAGACGACTTCCTACTTTCTTGGTGTAGACATTGGGATTAGAATGACATATAAAGAAGCTAATGCCAAAGAAATATATTTATTTTGACACACCAAGATTGAGGAATTTGTTTAATACCATAGAGATATTTCTTAATGTGGAAAACAAGGTTGGAGTCACTTTGAATATTACTAGGTTATCGTTCCGTATAGATTTCTTCTAATAGATCCCCATGCAAGAAGGTGGATTTAAAATCCATATGATATACCTCCCATACATGTGAGGCAACAAGGGCTAGATAAAGGTGGATGAAATTAATTTTGGGAACATGGGAAAAGGTTTTAATGTAGTCAATTCCTTCAACTTGAGATAATTATTTGGCTACTAACTGAGCCTTTTTTCTTTCAACACATCCATCCAATTCATACTTATTTCTATACAACTCTTTACATCTAAAAATATTTCTTCCTTTTATAATAGGGACAAGTTCCCAAAGATCGTTCCTCGTTAGGGAATGATATTCTTCATGAATTTTTGTTTCCTAATATAGATGGCTTGAAACTTCAACAAATTTTTCTGAACCACAAGCCTCCGAAACTTGAACCAAAAGATAGGATGCCATCTAGAACTATGAACATATATGATATTGATTTTTAGGATCACTAACTGCTTCTTGTGTTGAAAAAACCTATCTAGGAAGCTATGGTGACAATTTAGTTTCATGTTTAATGGACTAATTTTGAGGAAGGTAAGAAAGATGAGGTAAATAGGAATAAAAAGTGGCACAAATATTGAAGATGGCTCACTGACCAAAGAAGGCACAATCACTGAATCAAGATTGCACGACAAGATGTTTTCATCAAATTTAACATCCCTTCTAATGATTATTTCATTAGATTGAGGTTGAAGAAGTCAAAAATGTTTTACATGTTTAGGAAAAAATATACACTTCTCACTTTTAGATTATAAAGATTTTCTTTTTTCATTAGGATCGTGAGCCCATGCTACACTACCAAATACATGAAAGTGGCTTACATTTCACTTAATGTTATTTCGTGCTTTTGATAGTGTTATATTTTTAAAATTATTTGTAGGAGTATTATTTACTATGTAATTTCCACAATTTATTGCTTCCACCCACTAATAGAGGCTTAATCCCCTAGATTGAATTATATAATTAACCATTTCCATTAATGTACTATTCCTTTTTTTAACAACACCATCTTGCTTTGGTTTATATGGAACAATATGTTGTATTTAGATACCTTGTGTAGTGTAATGAATTATGAGTTCGTTGTTGACATATTCACCTCCATTATCTATTCCTAACCTTTGTAGTTGATGCCAAGATTGTTTTCCTACAAGGGCCTTGTATTCCAAGGACAAGTCAAACACTTCATTCTTAATTTTTAATAAGTAAAACCAAGTCATTCTAGAGAAGTCATCAATGAAAGTTAATAAGTAATTATACCTAAAGAAACAAGGAGAATGAAGTGGAACACACAAATTAGTGTGATAAATCTGCAAAGGCACTAAGGCATGCTAAGAGAAACATTTGTCAAAATTGTATCAATGACGTTTTCTGAGAACACAAATGGCATAAACACCATGTATACAAGAAATGAGAGGAATTGAATACTCACCATATTTCGATTACACAATTGTTGCAATGAGTAATGGTTTAAGTGACCAAATTTCTCATCCCAAAGTTGGATCAAGTCATCGCTGTGAGAAATAAAAAATGCCATGGCTTCATTGTTGTGCTTCTTCATTGTTTCATCCAAGGCTTTCATATTTTTAAAACTTTTAGACTCGATATGAACGTCTCTCCCACAATAATTGCAATGTTTTTTAGTCTTATTACTCTTTGATTTTGGTCCTTTGTCACTATTGGGAGTGGAAGTTGGTGGAAAGTTTTTAGAACCCTTATTTTGCTTGTTGTTGTGAGGAAATTTCTTCTCTGGATGCTTGGTTTTATATTTTTGTTGGGTCACAAGACTTTTAGATGTACCCATAATATTGATCACTCTATTATGTAAGAGATTATATTTCTCTCTAATAATAGAGTCACAAACATATTAAAGAGAAGGATTTTGATATGCGACCCCTAGAAATTCTCTAGTAGTATAAATGTAGATACCAAAAAAAAATATGCAAAATTACTTTTTGGAAAGAATAATATATATGAAACAATAATCATTTAGATCAAACTAACAATATTTAAGTAAATGGTTAAGTACTTTGAACTTAGATAAATAATATTCAATGGAAGAGAAATCATTAGGACTTAAAGTCACGATTTTATTTTCAAGATGATATAATCTAATCACATTAGGCTCACCAAATATCTTCTTCAACTTTTCCAAGGTTTCTCTCAAGAAATATATTCATTGAATACGAAGTTGTAAATAAAGAGAAATGGAAATTTTGATTAATCCACATTCTTTTTCGTTCTTATTTTCCCATTTGGATTTCTTATCAACATCAGTGGGGCTTTTTCTTTCCCCAAGGTAACCTGATATATTCCTTTAGTTCCTAGTATATCCTCCATGTGATATTTCCATGAGAAGTAGTTGGTACTAGTAAGAAAAAAGTTCATTTGGAGTGGCCATATTAAAATATGCATATACTATGATTTCAAAAGCCTAAATTAACTATCTAGATGGAAATCTCTCTAAAAAATGGGCCATCAAAAAAATAAGAAGACAACAATGAAAACAAAGTTCGGATGTGAAAGTCATGCTATTTTAGAAAAAGGCATTAATGGTAACAAATAGAAACAAGGAAGGTAAAAGTTAGCCCATGTGGGGATGGATGTTGTCGAAAAAGTAAAGGAAAAAACATTTTGCTCACTAGATTTACTTATAAAGTCACTTTTATGATTGTGAGTTGTGAATTTGAATTGGAAAACACAATAGTATGAAGATTGGGAGTCAAATCGAGGATGAGAGATGTTGCGTACCACTACATGAACTTTTGTGGAGGAGTAAAAAAACACATAAAAATGTTGCACTGCTACCATTCATATACATGATCGAATTGAGTAGCCTCAAATTGTGTAGAAATAAAGAGAGCTACCAGGGCATGGTAATCAAATTGCTATTGTGTAATCTATGGAGATTGTAAGCGTGAAAAATATCATTTTAAGAGCTAAGTTGATACCTATGTTTAAATTTACCTTTATAGATTAGAAAAGTTGTTTTTGCAGTGAATGACAATATAGAGTGAGGTTTTTAACTTAAATAAATAAATAAATTGGTTAGTCTTACAATACAAGATTTAGAGAGCTGGGAAACATTAACTAATTCGTGGCATGTTTTTTTGGATAGTATGTGTCCAAATGTTTGGATAATATTTTGGGAAATGGTAGAAGACAAAAAAGAGAAGAAAAATAAATTATCTAAAAAAAGGTATCTATTTGGATCATAACCATGCTTTCCAACCTTCTTTATCTTAAGATGATAATACATTTATCCTCAATGTTGCTTCTAAAGAGATATATTCTTGATTGGAGTATAATATGGGTGAGTGCATGGGTGTTAGAAGCATAAGCTAATGATTTTTTATTTTGGATGAAGAGATAATATTTTTAAATTTTATTAATCCTTTACAAATAAATAAAATGTTTTCATTAAAACTTAATAAAAATATATCTATAAGATAAACCGTGTAAAAAATAAAAAGAGAAGGCACATATATCCAGAGGAGTAAGAAGAGTGGGAATATTCTGAGGAAGACCAAATACCAAAAAAATATTTCTCACAGAAGTAGCATATGAACATGATTATATGATATGGACGTGGCACAAAGGAGAGGGATCGACACTAGTCACATTTGTAATGTTCCAAAATTGGAACAACTACACTATTGTGAATAATGTGAGTTATTACCAATGTGGAGCTTCAACAAATCATGAGCTTGGAAATGTAAAGAAGCTCAATAGGTGTATAATAACATCATACCAGTAGATGTAAGAGCCTTAGCAAGAGATTGACCAATATTCTCCTTCCCGGGTAGGGAAATGCAGCAATACCGGGCTTAAAATAGATGTCTTCAGAAAATAATGCTATATAAGTTGGGAATGGGACTTGGATACATTAGAATACATGATATAAAACTTATATGCAGAATTAGAGGTGAAAGAAATTATTCTAGCTCATATAAACAGATCTCCCCGAATCTAAGTAGCTAAAATAAGCCAAAACCCCATAGTCTAGCTTATGTAGCAACTACTTAAACAAGGATTGCATTATTCTAATGAGGGTTTCTGAAAAAAATGATGGAAGAACTCTGATATGATATTTATATTAACTAAAAAATAGAGAAATGGAGGTTTACCCTCTTATACAGCAAAACAAGATAACCGGCAAAGGATTCCGGCAAAATGCATGAAAAACAACAGCACTGCAGAAATAACACAGTTACTGCCTCTCTGTACTATACATGGCTGAGTATGACATGAAAGAGTTGAATAATACATAAATATGGCCAATGGCCTCTCTAACAAAACTCTCGAAGGGAAAAGAGCACCTCCTCCTCAAAGATTTGCATTAAATCAAAGGGTGCAGTTGTACTGCTGCTGCTGCTGCATAAAGGACGCAGTTTTCTGAAGGAGACTAAATTGTGGCTGAATGTGGATGAATGGCCCCAAAAAAAATACTGAAATGAGGCTAAAATCCTTCTCTCTTGATCCCTTAAGCAAGCTGATCCAAAGAGAGGATGGAATTCCTGCACGGGAATTCTTTGCACTAAGAAATGCAGCAACTTCGGCTAAACAGCTGAAGTATGCAGTTGGTCTCTAGACCAATAAATATGAATACATGAATTATATCCCTTTGATTCTATGCCTTCCTTTTATCTTTGGTGAGCCTCCTCACCCTAGACCCCACACAATGTTGAGGTGACTTCTTCATGAAGCTTCCCCTTTCAAATCTGCGTTGCCTTAGCTTGCTTCCCTCCTCTTGTGGCTGCGCTATTGACTTGGTCAAATAATCCACCTCCAATGCCTCTTTTCAAACTAGGGATCCTAAATCTAATTTTCATATGTGTCTTAGGTTTATCCTTGTTCACATTGAACTGGTTTGCTTAGGTGATCTCTTCCTCCTCAAGAATGCATGTTGACTTAGTCAAACTTGACTATGCCCTTATCTATTTTTCCCATGTTCACACTTGTAAGTGTAAAGTTCAGCTCCTGAAGTGATCCCCTTCCTTCTTAAGATGGAAATTATTCATATTTTTATTTTTCATGGGCTCCCTTACCCATTTATTCCTCTCCTAGGTGAAAGTAGCTAAATCTAATGTTCCAAACTGCTATGTGCGAATTTGGGAACATTACAGTCCTACCCTCCCAAATGTTGCTTGTCCTCAAGAAACTGCAAGGATAATACTGAAGAGAATCCTATTCTTCCCTGTAACAACCTCATAAGATAAAATACTCCAAGGATCGAGGTGCTGCATCATCAATATATCTCCAAGTTGCCTCTCCCAAGTGTGTAAGCTATCTAAATAGCTGACATTATGTGACAGTAGAACATCCATGGAAGAAAAAATGGGTTGTTTGAAGATCCTCTTGAAGCATGAGGGCTGATATAAGTTGCGAATCATTATCCCCATTTGAATCTCTCCTCCCCAAGCTATCAACTAGGCAAAATGAGCCACCCTCCAAAATGGTAACTCATGCAAACCATCCTCCACCTGAAGCTCCGGCAAGGTAGGTGGGCTGAAATTTTGGACATGGTAGACATAGTAGCCTACCCCATGCTTTATTTCTCTCCACTTAGGATAATTATAGATGATTTTCTGATCTTGGGCTGCCATCATGTTGCCCTCAAATGGCAAGAAGGAAGGTAGACCTCCAAAGGTCCCTCTCCCAGCGCTGTGCATCAAGCTGGCCCAAACCACATCATATAGGATGGATAAGAAACCATCACCATATGGCACTCCATCCATCTCATGGTCCTCCTCATAAAGAGACAAATATTTTGCTTTAGAGGTCATGTCTCTTCCCATGCTCCCCTTAGAGCATGTAATGTAGAAAGTGTGGGGATGCTCCTCCCCCAAGAACACACCCACTCCATGTGTTCCTCCTCCAATCATGCTCCTCATATAGGCAAGAATAACATCAGCACACAGGATCATGATCAGCATCATAATGATAGAAATACTGAAGATTATATGTAGTGCTGGAGAGTACCAACAGTCTCCCAAGTGGTCACATCACAGTCTTCCCCACTGCAGCTTCAGATAATAGCATGGAAAGTTGTTTCTTGATGGATGGCTAGTTGTGTTAGTCACCACATCTACCAGCAAGTACTAAATGGCTGAGTGTATCAACTGAGCATACGGTAAATAACCAAAAACTTGACCCAAATCATACAATAGATGGTTGTCTCCATCATAATAGCTGGCAAAATTTGGTTCATGGAGCCCAAAGAGAAACTTTCCCCTTTGAAGAGAAATGTACTGCAAAGAAATGGTAAGAGCATGAAAATATTGTGTGGTACAATCAATAAATGCAAAAATATAATTCTTACCATGTAATGGAAACAAGATGGTGACAAGATCCATATAGGAATCCTCCATAGTGGCATGACATACCCATATGAAGAGAAATGAACCACATGCTGCATGAAAATCCTCCTTCTTATGCTTGGAAATCCAAGTCAAGGAGAACATACCATAGTAACCAGTGAGTCCATCCACCACTCTCTCAATTTCACCTCCTCTATGCCCACCAAGTGCATCAAATATGAAGTGATCCTGGGAACACCTCATCAACATGCTCATGCTCCAAAGTGACAGCACTGCTAGCCTATGAAAATAGGCTCCTGCCAACTCATAAACCCAATCTCTGACATGTTCGATGCCAAAGACTCCTCTCATAATGTTGCCATCTCCTCTTGTTGCAACATCATGCAAAATGTGAGAGCAACTCTGTCCTTGCTCTCTCTCAACCCTCCAAAGCAAAAAATGTATTTTCTGCCCCGAAATTCCTCCATCATATAACCCATGTGGTGAAAAGATCACATCATCATAATACTTCCACACTCCTTGCCATATGATGCAACTATCCTACCGAGTAGTCTCCTCCCACATAACCTTGGAAAAAGGATATGTATCATGATGGCCAAACTCTCTCAAGAGTAGCCAATACAGTTTTGCCTCCTGCTGCCCAGTATCATAGAGTTTCAAGTAACTCTCCAGCTTCTTTCTCTCTATCCACATCCATTTGTCCCCCGATGAATGCCTTCTATCCTCCTCCATCTTGGTATCCCTCCAAAGGAGACTACCATCCTCCCATATCATATTTTTCTCCTTGCATTCCATGGGATGCTCAAATGCAACTCCTTGGAGACCTCCTAGAGAAGATCTCTTACCGATGATAATTTTGAACCCATAAGGATCCAAAGGGGCTGAAATAAAATCCTCCTTGTTGCTACCTCTTGACAGCATTGTAACCCTCCTCCAGGGTGTTTTGGCTATCTCATGTCTCAACTCCCGAATGAACATTTGGTTCTGCATGATTTTGTTTGGAGTAAGGTTCACTCCATCCTCCAGGTTCATGATTCTCTCCAAAAGATGACACCTCAACCCCAAGGGTTGTGTGCAACTCAATAGGGGTCTATGGGAGTGATGGTTCATTTTCTCCTTGAACCATTCAAGCTTGCACAACGCAGTGTAATATTGCTGCTCTTCCTTGGCATCAATATTTGATCCTGGGCCATATAAGGACATATTTCCACCATTCTTAGAAAGATTTGCTGCAATAAGGAAAAATGGAAATATTCCCATACCTTGGTGAGATGTGGGAACTTCTTGTAGAGCTACAAAGGCTCCTCTCTCTAATGTAATGGCTACCCCAACTACTGATGTAGAAAGCTACTCTTCCAAGGCTATGACAGCGCTAGTACTTGTCTCCTTCCATGGTGGTTTGGACCTTCTATCCTCTGATCTATCTCCATCAAAAGTTCTGATTAGCTCTTGAGTGAAATCAGAAAAATAAGTCACTGTTGTGTGGCTTAAGTGATTGCACCACCAAGCATTGGCTTCACCCTCCAGGTGCAGCGCTACAACTTCTATTGCCTCCTTCTCTACCATTGGATGAAGTAGGAATAATGCCTCAAGATTTCTTGCCCAAGCTCTCGCTGTAGTTGACCCATAAAATGTTGACAATAGGAACCTATTGCCTTTGATTTCTCCTTTTCTGCAAGATCTTCTTTCTTCTCTCAGTTGAAAAAACTGAGGAAAATCTAGGGTCTCTTTGGAAGCCCTAGGTTGGCACTTGTATTCTTCCAAATACCCACTCAAGGTTTCATGATCTAAGTGGTCTAGTTGCTCTTCAATTCCTCTATGAGAATAGGAACTTCATGCATCTTCTTCTGCTTCTTGAAACCTTCTAGAGGTCTCACTGCAACTCTCTCCTCCTTGAAACCCTCTTGGAGTTTCAATGCATTTCTCTTCTTCTTTCTTCTTAGATCTGAAAATGGATGAGAGTAAGCTCATCCTATCCATCATTTCATTCTTTCCCCTTGCTTTATAGCACTTTTTCTTGAAGCCACAGGCTGAGCCAAAGATCTTGCTTCGATACCACTGTAATGTTCCAAAATTGGAACATCTACACTATTGGGAATAATGTGAGTTATTACCAATGTGGAGCTTCAAAAAATCATTACCTTGGAAATGCAGATCAGCTTGATAGGTGTATAATAACATCATACCAACAGATGTAAGAACCTCAACAAGAGATTGACCAATATTCTCCTTCCCGAGTAGGGAAATGCAACAATACCGGGCATAAAATAGTTGTCTTCAGCAAATAATGCTATATAAGTTGGGAATGGGACTTGGATCCCTTATAATACATGATATAAAACTTATATGCAGAATTAGAGGTGAAAGAAATGATTCTAGCTCATATAAACAGATCTCCCCAAATCTAAGCAGCTAAAATAAGACAAAACCCCATAGTCTAGCTTATGCAGCAACCACTGAAACAAGGAATGCATTATTATAAAGAGGGTTTCTGCAAAAAATTATGGAAGAACTCTGATATGAGATTTATATTAACTAAACAATAGAGAAATGGAGGTTTACCCTCTTATATAGCAAAACAAGATAACCGACAAAGGATTCCGGCAAAATGCGTGAAAAACAACAACACTGCAGAAATAACACAGTTACTACCTCTCTGTACTATAAATGGCTGATTATGACATGAAAAATCTGAATAATACCTAAATATGGCCAATGGCCTCTCTAACAAAACTCCCGGAGGGAAAAGAGCACCTCCTCCTCAAAGATTTGCATTAAATCAAAGGGTGCAGTTGTACAGCTGTTGCTGCTGCATGAAGGACGCAGTTTTCTAAAGGAGACTACGTTGTGGCTGAATGTGGATGAATGGCCCCAATCCAAATACTGAAATGAAGCTCAAATCCTTCTCCCTTGGTCCCTTAAGCAAGCTAATCCAAAGAGAGGATGGAATTCCCGCACGGGAATTCTTTGCACTAAGCAGTGCAGCAACTCTGGCTAAACAACTAAAGTATGCAGTTGGTCTCTAGACCAAGAAATATGAATACATGAATGATCTACCTTTGATTCTATGCCTTCATTTTATATTTGGTGAGCCTCCTCACCCCAGACCCCACACAATGTTGAGGTGAATTCTTCATGAAGATTCCCCTTTCAAATCTGAGCTGCCCTAGCTTTCTTCCCTCCTCTTGTGGCTGCGTTGTTGACTTGGTCAACTAATCCACCTCCAATGCCTCTTTTCACTCTAGGGATCCTCAATCTAGTTTTCATATGTGTATTAGGTTGATCCTTGTTCACATTGAACTGGTTTGCTTAGGTGATCTCTTCCTCCTCAAGAATGCATGTTGACTTAGTCAAACTTGACTATGCCTTATCTATTTTTCCCATGTTCACACTTGTAAGTGTAAAGTTCAGCTCCTGAAGTGATCCCATTCCTTCTAAAGGTGGAAATTATTCATATTTTTATTGTTCATGGGCTCCCTTACCCATTTATTCCTCTCCTAGGTGAAAGTAGCCATTAGGGGAATTTTGAGGTCTAAAATGGGCCTCCTAAGAAAAATGTACAGCAAAAATAAACTTTATAACAACCAATAGGATTCAAGATGATGATGTCAACCATGGGGGATGATTTACCATTTTTTAAATAAAAGGGTAAAAATATTAAAAAATAATAAAATAATAAAACTACTTTTTCTACTCGTATTTTCAACTTATCTCCCAAAATTTTTACTCAAATTTCGAGTGGGAGTACTCTTTGGATGCAAAATTTAATTCCTCATCCAAGGAGTACCCATGTTGCATACTTTCAATGAATTCTACTACACGAAAAATGAGAAATACATAAAAAACGTGATTGTAATCACGTTTTTTTATGTATTTCTCATTTTTTGTGTAGTAGGACCCATCAAAAGTATGCAACATGGGTACTCCTTAGATGAGGAATTAAATTTCACATCCAAAAAGTACTCCTGCTCGAAATTTGAGTAAAAAATTTGGGAGATAAGTTGAAAATATGAGTTGAAAAAGTAGTTTTTTCATTTTTCCCTCTAAAATTTGATGATATGTCAAATCTTTGACTATTTTCTCTCTTTAACATATTTCCTTGGGAAATTATTTAGACCTCAAAATTCCCCTAATGAAAATCTGTGTTCCAAATTGCTATATGCAAATTTGGGAACATTACACATCAACAACTGAGAAGATTACTAAAAAGAAGAAGAAGTTGAACCTAAGGAAGAACTGCCAAAATAAAGAACGATTAAGATATTCATGGCATTAAGCACAAGACAAATATTGGAAGTTCCCATGTACAAGGGAAACATAAAGGTTGAAGAGGTAATTGATTAGATCAATTCCATGGATATACATTTTGACTATGAGAATGTAGCTTAGGAGAAGAAAGTGAAATATGCAGTGACCGGGTTGAAAGAACATGGCTCATTATGGTGGGATGATGTACAAGAAAAGAGGAGGAATAAATTAAATAACAAGATTACCAGCTAGGATTGGATGGTGGTGAAATTAAAGGTAAATTTATTACCCAAGACAATAAGTTAAATCCTTTTAGACAAATGAAAAATACCCAACATAAATTGATGTATGTAAAATAACATAAGATAAGAATAAGGGATGATCATGTAGAAGAATATACTGTACATGTAGAAAGATATATTAATGGTTGAGATATGAAATTCAATATGAGCTTGGTATTGTCTAAAAAATTATTGAAGAAGCATACTAGGTAGCTCTAAAGATGAAGGGGAAATTAGAAAGGAAACAATTCCAAAGAGGAAGAGGTCAAAATAAAACCATAAGTAGAAGCCCATTAAGCAGAGAACAATCAAGTGGTTGAGGAAGTTTTTCATTTAAAAAATAAGAAGGTAGTGGTTCCTATCATCTAGAGAAATCATTAAGAGGAGGATATTTCAGAGGAAAAATACCATATCAAAGAGGTAGAGGAAAAAATTTTGCTATTAGATGTTACACATGTAATAAAATCGGCCACAAATCTAATTAATGTCTAGATAATTATTCTTTAAATCAGGAAATTATACAAATTTCTCAATGTGATGTAGAAAGTGAAAAATCATCTCGTCATGAGGACAACCTAAAACTACAAAATCTTTAACGATAAAGAGGGTCATGGCCAAACTAGACAAGGAAATGAAGGAGCTTACACAAAGAAAAACATTATTTAGAACTACTTGTAAAATAAAAGGTAAATTTTGTAAAATTGTTATTTATAGTGGGAGTATTTACAATTTGGTATCTATAAAAATGGTGGATAATTTAGGTCTGAATAAAACAATGAATTCTACTCCCTACAAAGTATCATGGATGTAGAAGGGAAATTAGATATTGGTCAAAAAATAATGTGAAGTCGAGTTTCTAATTTGATGCTACAAAGATAAGGTACTTTGTTATGTTATTCCCATGGGTGTGTGTCATGTTTTATTAGGTGGACCTTGGAAATATGATATAAAGGAAATACACAATGGAAGGAACAACATCCACAATTTTGAAAAATATGGAGAAAAGCACACACTAATTCCATTGAAATATGAAAGTATATCAGAGGTGTTAGTGTCAGTATTTGCATCCTCTCACCAGTGATCAAATGGACTCTTATCATGTCTTGTTAGGGTCCAATTGATCCAGATTTATGCAAGAACACAACAGAATACACATATAACCATAAATACAAAGATGCAGTGGAAATAACACTTCATTTCATTAATATCAAAGAACTTAAATTTTCTTAGGACAAAATGGAAATAAACTAGCTAGGGCGCTGGTAGCTTATCTATGAGAAAATATGTGGTGCCTACAGGCCTTTGAATTATGTTAAAATGAGGCTCGAGGGCCTATTTATTATAGAGAAACAATGGAAAACCCTAACCATCCAAAAACCTAACCCTAGGAGATGAAGCACCAAAACTATGGGCTCCATTTGGGTAAATGGGTGTTTCAACTTCTCGGGGTCATAACTTTGGCATACTATCTCTGTTTGGCGCACACGATACATTGCTAGAAATATCTATTTGAGGACTACAAATTCTGGCTACAAATATAGATTCTAGAACAAAATCATGTTTTCTGAAGAAGAGATGCCCAAAAAACGTCGTTTAGGGCCTCAAAATGGCTCTAGAAGTTCAGGACCCTAAAAACTGCTAAAAATAGTAAGTTGTGCCGAAACTAAAAAAATGAAAGAGAAAATGGTGGGGCCCCAAGTGGAATAGGTGGGTGGCTACCAAGATCCACTTGGATCATTCCTCCCCCCTTAGGAAGAAATTTTCCCCATTTCATTGAGTTCCTCCATGAGATGAGGAAACTTCTACTAAACTTGGTCCCTAGTGAACCACTTGCCTTGGTGTAGGAGTTGGACAACTTTGACAACCCGATACAGTTGGATATTTTGTTGGCGAGTGTTCTTGATTTTCATATCCATGATACAAACTGTGGTGGCCTGTTCCATGTAGTCTGGGTTTAACTCTATTGGTGTGAGTTGTTCTGCAATGTCAGAGGTGTCCAGTAGAGGTGGGAATTAGGGGCGAAGGTGGTCCACATTGAATACTAGGTGTAGACCAAGGAATGGTGGAATATTGAGCTCAAAGGCATTGTTCCTTATAGCCTTGGTGATGGTGTATAGCCCATATCGAAGTGGGAGAAGCTTGTGGTGTGGTCCAGTGAGGTGATCCTTCTACAAATGTAGCCACACTTTGTTTCCCACCTGGAAGTTGTGTGGCACGCTATGTTGATCATGTCATTGCTTGTACTTAGCATTGGCTTTGTCCAATATGTCATGAAACTTCTAGAGGATGTTCTGAATGCGCTCAATGAAGATGTTTGCTTTGTCTACTTCAAACTCGACATGAGCCGAATCATCCTAAGTAGTTGTAAATGGCATGGCTACGTCAATGGGACATAGCAGTTGGAATCCCAAGCCCACCTGAAAGGGGATGTGGCCGGTTGAGCTGTGGAGAGCCTGGTTATAAATTTATTGTACATAGGGGAGGCTCTCATCCCATGTGCATGGATGATTTGAATTTTACATGCACATAATGTGTACAATCATCATGTTGACGACCTATGTTTGGCCATCATTTTGGGGATGGAAAGTTGTGGACTTGGTGAGCTTGGTGTCCAACATTGACCAAAGGCTGGACCAATATGTGTTGAGGAACCTGCTATCCCGATCTGATATGATAGACTTTGGGATCTCAAAGTGCACCCATACTCATTCAAAGAAGAGTTTAGCAGTGGCTTCTACTGTGATATTCTTCTTGCAGGCTGCCATAATGGCCATCTTCGAGAATCTGTCAATGACCACGAAAACATAGTCATTTCCATGCTTAAGAGAAGGAAGGCCTGACATGTAATCCATGGAGATAGATTCCCAAGTTCGAATAGGGGTAGGTAGCGGAGTATAGAGGCCTTGCTTCTTGATGGTCGATTTGGCAATGACACAAGTAGTGCAGGATCTGATGTACTTCTCGACATCCTATCGAAGGTTCGACCAATAGAAATACTTATGGAGTACTGCCAATGTTTTCTTGACCCTTAAATTTCCAGTGACTCGACTGTAGTGTACTTCCCATATCATCTTGGCACATTCGCTTGAAGGAACACAAAGGTGTCCCAGGTGACATAACAATGCATCTTAAAGGTGAAAATTTGGAACTTGTGTACCCCCCAAGAGTGCCTTGTATGTGTGGCTGAATTCTAGATTGCTCTTGTAGAGAAGCGGTTAATCAGAAGTCTTGTTCCCACAAGAGTTGAGAATGGTGGTTAGTGCCATGATCAGTGGTCGGCTGAGGCAGTTTGAAACATTATTGGTGTTACCCTTCTTGTACTTGATGTTCAAATGAAACTGTTGCAGATATGTGGACCACTTCTAATGGAGATTTTTTTGCAATTTCCCTTGTGTTTGTATGAACTACAAGGGTCGATGGTCTGTGTGGATGATTGTTTCCTTCCCTAAAATGAAATGCTTCCATTGTTGAAAAGCCTGCATAATGGAATAAATTTCTTTGTCATAAGTGGGATACTTGCGAACTTTGTCAGACAATGTCTCACTGAGATATGCCACTGGATGCCCCTGTTGAGTAAGAACTGCCCCAATAGCATAATCAAAGGCATCTGTCTCGATCTAAAATGGTTGTTGCAAGTCTGGTAATGTGAGCATTGGGGCAGAACAAAGGTGATGTTTTAATTCTACGAATGCCTTTTGTTGAGATTTTGAACAAAATAATTTTTCTTTCGCTCCTCCCTTGGTGACTTGACTCAAGGACCAAGTGATATGAGAGAATCCCAACATGAACCTGTGGTAGAAATGAGCAAGACCCAAAAAGTTGCGAAGCTCTGTTAGAGTGTTTGGGGTTGGCCAATCCCGAATGACTTGGATCTTGGTTGGATCCACATGCACCCCCCTTTCATCAATAATGTATCTTAGATATTGAACCTGGGTCATGCCAAAAGTGCATTTCTAAAAATTGGCACACAAATTGTGTTGTCACAGTGTTTGGAGGACTTGTCGGATGTGGTGGAGGTGCTCTTCCCAAGTATGGCTGAAGATCAGAATGTCATCCAAGTACACCACTAGAAATGAGTTGGTGAATGGCCACAAGATGTCATCCATCAACCTCATGAAAGTTGTGGGAGCATTCATCAACACGAAAGGCATGACCAACCATTCAAAAAGGCCCTCCTTGGCTTTGAAGGAAATCTTCCACACATCGAAGGGTTCAATTAGTACTTGGTGATACCTAGACTTCAAGTTGATCTTGCTGAAATATTTTTCCCCTTTGAGTTGGTCCAGAAGGTCATCAATCCATTGGATTGGGTACCTATTCCGGATAGTGATCTTGTTCAATGCCCGATAGTCAATACAGAGTCTCTAAGTCCCATCCTTCTTCTGTACCAACAAGATCAGGCTGCCACAGGGCGATGAACTTGGCTAGATGTGACCTTTCTACAGCAGCTCTTGAATCTACTTCTTCATTTCATCATTCTCCAGAATAGAGCACCGATAGATCAGTCCATTGGGTAGCGGTGCACTTGGGGTTAGATTAATGGGGTGCTTAACCTGATAGTTTAGAGGAACCCTTGTGGGTGAGGTGAAGATGTACCCGTACTCCTCCACAACCTTGTCCATTTGTTGTTGTTGTCTAGAGGAGCCCTGTCTAGAGGTTGTGGCCATGGTATTCTTCTTGCCCTAGGTGCGTATCATTAGGAAAACAAATTTCCTAGTTTGGGAAATGAGCTTACTGCATTGTTTTGTGTAACCAAAGAGATAGCGGCAGGTGGTGGTACCTATGGTATCTTATAAATCTTATTTCCCAAAGTAACAATAGCAACGTGAGGCCAAGACTCATACACAACATGTCGCTTCACAAGTATGGTTGGCCTAATAATACATCAGAAACATCAAGAGGAGAAATGTCACATAATACCTCATCCATGAAGGGCTTGATGCTATAGGGAAGGTGGCACTACTGGCTAACACAGAGATCCCGTGCTTGGTGAAGCCAACCGATGGTGTATGGCTATGGGTGTGCTGTGGTTGGAAATCCTAGCTGCTTCATGGCATCTGCTAAAATGAGGTTCTTTTGTCTCCCATTGTCGACGATGAACTATAGCATGGAACCCTTTACCCACATTTGGGAGTGGAAGAGACACTCCTCCTCCTCTAGATCTTCCAGTTCCTCCTAAATCTTTGCAGTGGCAACAATTGCATTGGGCTCCGCATCATTAATCCTTTTCCCTTTGTCATTCCCCTTGTCAGGTTCTAATTCAGAGTCGGAGCATGCATCTGATTCAAAATCTCTCATCTCGGCCACCAACGACTGCTTGGCTCGACACTCACTTGTGTTGTGCGTGGAGCTCTTATGGAACTCACACCACATTCTTGTCTCCTTCTTTGGCTTCACAGTGTTGTTATTTGCTTGTGGCTTTGGCAGGTTGTCTTGGGCTACCATGCCTTGGATTTGTCCTTTTTTTTGTGGTTTGGGGGCACCTTTCCCTTGCTTTTGATTTGAAGATCCAAAGTCTCACTTCTTCTGTTTGAATTTCTGCTCAATCTTGGCAACATACCAGTATGCCGTACCAAGTGAGGAGATGTCGAGGAACTCCATTTCCTCCTAAATGTATATGTGCAGACAACTATGATAATTTAGCACCAAATGTTTCACCGAATCTTTGATACCCAACTTTGTACGCAGGGTATGGAACATATTTGTCAGCTCATGCACATCTTGATCCCTTTTTTGGTGTGTGGTCCATTGTATGTACTTGTACTTATAGCTCCCCATGGGATAGTATTGTTCCTTGATGATGTCTCAGAAAGGATTCCAAGTGGGCATGGCTAAGAACAGAGAGGGTTCTATCTCATCCTTTTTATCATAGTAGGTTTCCCACCAGTCCTTGACATGGGGGGTAGCTTTGAGGAGTGCAAAAACAATCTTCTCCTGGTTGGAAAAGTTATGAACTGAGAAATATCCTTCTAATAGATTCAACCATATATCTACGGCATCTGCATCTATTTTACCCTCAAATATGGGAATGTAAAAGTTTACTTGTAACTTAAAGGGAGTCACACATCCAGAGTGGCTGTTGGATGCAGATGCGCCGCCGATGGGCAGTCGTTAAAGGATCTGGGAAAAGTTATCCATCATCACGTTCCTTTGCTTTTAAAGGGCCTCCTCGAGTAATATTTTGATAGGATCTCCTACTCCCTCATATTTCCTCTCATCCCCCATGGGTGGTCGTCGGGGTTTGCGAGGTTGATATTGCAAATTTTCAACAAGATCGAGCCCTAACTCATTATACCCTGACCTCATTGGGAACATGCAAAGAAGGATCGAGAAAAAGCAGAACGTTATGATACCACTGATCCGCGTTCATACAAGAACATAATAGAATACACATATAACCATAAATACAAATATGCAACGGAAATAACACTTCATTTTATTAATATCAAAGAACTAAAATTTGCTTACAGACAAAATGGAAATAAAGTAGCTAGGGCATTGGTAGCTTATCTATGAGAAGATATGTGGTGGCTACATGCCTCTAAACTGTGTTACAATGAGGCTCAAGGGCCTATTTATTATAGAGAAGCAATGGAAAATCCTAAACATCCAAAAATCTAACCCTAGGAAATGAAGCGCCGAAACTATGGGCCCCATTTGGATAAATTGGTGTTTTAACTTCCTAGGGTTGTAATTTTGGCATACTATCTCTGTTTGACGCACACAATACATAGTTAGAAAGATCTATCCGAGGAATACAATTTCTGACCATGAATATTGATTCCAAAATGGAATCATATTTTTTGAAGAAGCGATGCCCAAAAAATGTCGCTTAGGGCCTCAAAATGGCTCTGGAAGTTCAGGACCCGAAAAACTACTAAAAATTGTAAGTTGTGCCGAAACTGAAAAACCAAAAGAGACAATGGTGGGGCCCTAAGTGGAATAGGCAGGTGACCACCAATATCCACCTAGGTCACCCATAGTCAAATTTTTGTCATTTCACTAGGTCTTCAAGAAAAAATTTGGTCACTAAGCATTAGGTTTAAGACTATTTTCCACTCCTTCCAAAATTTTTAAATTGTTCGTACATGTCATTAAATAAGTTGAATATATCATTATTCAAATATTTTCATCATCATTTCAGTCATCACCACCATGAACTCATTCATTTCAGTGCCTCCGTTAGGTCATTATGGTTTTAAGGTCACCAAACTGTCATTTCATGCATAAAATCTAGCAATTGGAGGAGTGGTAATAAATCAAACTTCTTCAATAAATTTAGATTTCAAACAATGTAATTTTATGTTTCTATATGTAATAAGCACTTCATGTTCCTAAAAAGCTACAATTCAATGTCCCAAAGAATATACAAAAAATTTCAGGTTACAAATGTCCAAGGTTACAAAGTACAAAAAAAGAGAATGAAAGTCATGCTTGAAGAGACATGTAGGGCCCATCATAAATTAAAGAGAATCATTCCATGTATATAAAAGGCCGTGTTTATTTTCTTCTTAAGGCATGAATTCATACTTATATTCTTGTTCCTAATCTTTTTGTTCATCCTACACCAGAATTATAAGGGTAATTCAAGATTACCTACCTTACCCCTTTATTCCCCTGCAATTTTTTCTCTTATAACAATGCCAGAGTTTCAAGCCTACCTCTAAAGGTCCATTTTCATCAATCAGAAAAATCCAAATCAACCAAAACCCTAGATCCTATTATACCTAGCCTAAAATCTCCATCATCGAGTGAATTTGGATATGATCTCATTGAGAGAGCCCTCTCAGCCTAGTAGGGCTAGCTACTAGGTCAAAGCGGTCTGTGGTTACCTTTCCTAGTCTCCTTCTCAGTATTCAGAGAACTTGTGGAGTGCTAACATCTTGGCGTCGTTGCCAGGGAGCGAGGTGACAAATATTCCCTAGGAAAGAATGAAAAGGATCAGATCTGATTGCTAATTATGAACAATGATAAGACACAAGAAGGCCGTGCATCTTTCACTGGGTGACTCTAGTGTTGAAGAATCCAAAGGTTCAAAATTTTCATGGCGACTCCACTTTTCAAGAACCGGTAGTCTGAATAACTTCTTGGTGACTTCATTTTTTCCAAAATGGATTCAAATGCTCGAAGGTATGATCCTATGAATCTAGTTCATATTCTTGGTTTTTCGAACTATATTCCTTGTATAGATTGGAAAACAGGGCTACAAAAATTTAAAGGTTAGGACGAAGAAGATGTTAGTTTGCATTTGGTCAAATTTAATTTTCATATTCATAGACTTAAGATTGAGTTTCCTGAGGATTGTCTGATGAAGATGTTCATGGCTACCTTGGATGAAAAATCGAGATCATGGTATGAGAGTCTACCATCTGCTAGTTTGTATTCTATGAAGGAATTTCATTCAGTTTTATTTCAACATTATCAAATCTCTAATTCTTCCTTGTCAACGATTGATAGTTGTCGTGAGATTTCTAAAAATTTCATTGAGTTTCTTGAAAATCTGTATGGGGATGAAGAGTGTCTAGATGATGATATCATAGAAGCCCTTTATGATTTTTCCTCCAAATAACAATCAGTAGCTTTCTCCTTGGATGAAATAGAATTGGACCAAAAAAGAGAAATGTATATTCAAGATCCTGAAAACGAAAATCATCAAGACAATGTTAACTACTATAAAACTCAAGTTTCTCCTCTGTCTGAAGATAAAATAGATCATCTCTTGAAAAATCATGTTACAACCCAAGCTAATGCAGGTTTGCAGTGTTCACATAATCAAGAATGTGTTAGTGAAACTTCTTCCATTATTGAAAATGAAAATATGAGTTTAAATGATGACAGTCATGAGATGATGAAACTATATAGGAAGTTGTTGTGAGTAAGCCAATTTTTTATGATGATTTCCTGAAAGGATATCGGCTAACAAATACTATTGTATTTCATGAAGAGGATAAAGTTGTCATGTTTAACAATCTTGAAGAATGTTTTCTGTTCAAGGATGATTTAAACTATGAATTTGAGGAGTATGAGCCTAAGATAGACATTGTGCAAGTGATGAAGTCATAGTTGCCCATGCTTTAAGAATTTACAGCTAACACTCAGGTTGCATAAGGTCATAGTTCCATATGCCTTCTCATGGATCAACAACCAAGTGTTCTTTCAGATCAAAATGAAGGGTGTGCTTGTGTTTTTGCTGAATCTCAAGACAAGGTAACATTTCAGATTTTGAAGATCCTTATAATGATTTGCCATAGTTAGCAGGGAAGATGTATTTTCTTGTTTTCATGGACCAGAAGCACATGTTTAATGGACACTTGAAGTGGCATAGTTTTTTTTTTCTACCTTCTCGAGGAAAGTGAGAGAATAATTCAAGTAAGTAGCCATGTGATGTATTGGTTACACTGGAAGAGTTACTTCACATGATTGTACATATGTCTTCAGCGGGCAGGTGGTTGTCATAAGGATTTGAACCCCTCAAGTCTCGGTGATATGATGCCATCAATAAGTTTTGTAAGTTTTTATTTTAGTCACAGTAAGTCAGTTTATCATGTCAAGTTTTTAGTATACATTTTGGTTTTTAAATTTTGACTCCATGCCCAATGGTAAGGCTACTTGGTCTATGGTATTCTTGACACCTCCAAGGAGCTTCCATCCCTATCTAGAGCCAATGTTAGTGTCAGCCTTTGAATCCTATCACCGGTAATCAAATGGAATCTTATCATGTCTTTTTAGGGTCCCATAGTCAAATTTTTGTCATTTCACTAGGTATTCAAGAAAAAAATTTGTCACTGGGCATTAGGTTTAGGACTATTTTCCACTCCTTTGAATTTTTTTAAATTGCTGGTCCATGTCATCAAATAAGATGAATATACTATTATTCAAATATTTTCATTATCATTTCAGTCATCACCACCATGATCTCATTCAGTTTAGTGTCTCCATTAGGTCATTATGGTTTCAAGGGCACCAAATTGTCATTTCATGCATAAAATTTGGCAATTGGCGGAATGGTAATAAACCAAGTTTCTTCAATAAATTTTGATTTCAAACAATGTAATTTTATGTTTCTATATGTAATAAGCACTTCATGTTCCTAAAAAGCTGCAGTTCAATGTTACAAAGAAGATACAAAAAGTTCAGGTTACAAATGTCCAAGGTTACAAAGTTAAAAATGAGAGAGAATGAAAGTCATGCTCGAAGAGACATGTAGGTCCCATCATCACTTAAAGAGAATAATTTATGTCTATAAAAGGCCAAAAATACACAAATACATTTCTTTTGCACTCCTATTACCTCTTATCATTGAGCTCATTCCACCTTTGGTGAGAAAACATAGGTTTTTAGCTAAAAGTGGAAAAATTGCTTGGCGCTGCACATAGAAGCATTGTGCTGCACATCTGGAGGAGGCGCTGCACGTAGGAGAACTGCACTGTGCACAGGGTAGAGTTGCCCAAATTTGTCTAAAAATATCCAAAATAAAAAATTCAATCTTCCAATCTATATTTTTCACCCTCCAAACATCATAACAAGTAAGTATATTCATTTTCATACCCTCCTTTGCTTTGCATGCCAAGAATTTGATCACAAGTTTAGTCTCTTAGGGGTTTTATGAATTTCATGGTGTTTGTCTCCAAAAGATAAATTGCTTCTTTAAACCCCAATTTCTTGGGCCTTACATCTCTGTTTTCAATTTATACATCATCTCCATTCATCACAAAGTCATTTCCATTCATTTTCTATCATTTCCTTACAAACCCTAAATCTACCCTGTGTCTTTCTAGGGTAGGATTGTGTTTATGATTTTTCAACCCCCTCTCCTCAATCATTTCCCAAATTTATTGTTTCCCCAATTCACTAAACTAATTCCATATCCCCCTAAATTTCCTTAAAAACTTAGGCAAATTCCAAGTCCATCATACCACCTCATTCCTTTATAACAAAAAAATTCACTGTTTTTTCTTGTCTATCACCTAGATTTCATCATGGAAGCAGATCTTCACCATTACAGAAAATAAAAAACCATTAATGGCGGGAGATATTGAGGTATGAGCCCTCAAATTGTAGTGAAATAATTTCCTTACCATTCATTAGAATTTTTTTTGAATATGTCAACTTCCTAGGGTTTTTTCAAAGAGTGGAGGAGGTAGGTTACCATGAGAAACTTACAGATTTGTTTTCCACCAATTTTAAGGGAGAAAAGGCCACCATTGTAGGGATTTATTTCACATTTTTATTTTATGCCATCTCTCTTGCTACAGGGATACCAAAGCATGGGGAATATTGGTTCAAAGGCATGAACCTAGACCTTGAGCAATACAAACCCTTCATAAAATCAAAATACAAAGAGGCTAATTCTCATATTCTTCCATTCAAATACTTACTGGAGAGGTATGCACCATTGATGAAGTTTGTGATAAAAATTTTCACATGTGAGGGAAGGTTTTTCTGATTGTACCAATATCACATTAGAATGCTCATTTACTTCACAGTAGTGAAGTCCCTTAATTTATGCAAATTCTTATATAGGAGTGTGAGAAAGATGGATGAAAAGGTGCAAGTCAAAAAAACTGAACATTACCCTAGCCTCTTTCACTATATCTTGGTGAAGGTCATAGTTCTCCATCAATTGGCAGAGAAGAACATGACATGGGATACCTTCATTGAGGCAGCCTTGCAATGCATACAACTACTACACCAACTCAGGAGAAAAACATATCACCTGCCATGTCAGCATAGGTTATGGAGGTGGGATCATCAAGCAAACAAGCTGAGGTTTAAAAGAGGCTTAGGCCTGAGGTTACTCACACTTATCATAGAGGCAAGAGGCTTGTGTTTTCTCCTCAGAATGAGGAAGGGGCCAAGCATACTTCACCACAAGGAACATGAATTTTACTTATTCTACTTGGAGGCTGATGAAGAGTAGGAAAAATTGGAAAGGGTAATCAAAGACAAGGATGCTCATATCAAATATCTCCAAGACAACTTGGCAAGGGAATTTTTTTTCATTTCATTTCTAGAGCAAGAAAACCAGCAACTGGAGACAAAACAATTGATTTTTCAAAAAAGGTTGTTTGACGTAAACAAACATGATGAGAAAGGAAAAGTAGTGGCCGAGAATGATTATTCTGATGAGTATGGACAACAAGTGAGAAGGAATAGGAAAAGAAACATGGGCGTCACAAGAGCATTGCAGAAGGAAATAGAGAAAAACCCTATAGAAGAGGAGCTCACATTTGATGAAAGAATTGCCAAAGAAATCAATGAAGATAGGGAATTTTGGTTAGAAAGGGTCAATAATCACCTAGAAAATCTCCTTGAAAAGGAAAAAATGGATAACAAGATTCATAAATGCATTGCTTCGCGCTACCAAACAAGAAATCAAATTACAGACATCAAAATCAAGCAATTACAAGACAAGCTTAAGGAAACCATAATGAGCCAAAAGGAGAAAGATAAAATTGATTTGATTTTTGATGCCTCCATGATAGCATAGTACACCTCATTTAGCACTTCCAGACCAATTTTGGGAACATTTGGAGAAATGTTTGTTTTTTGGTGAATTTTGGTGCAAATTCAGAAAATTCAGAAATTTCACTTGGTCTAGAAGCGCAACGCCTTGGTCCTTTTCTTTTTCCTCAGGGCTCCAAATGGCATAAAATCAGAATTTATAGAAAGATCTTAGAATCCTATCAAAACCCATTTGATCAAAAAAATTTATTCAGAGCTCATATTTTGAGAAAAATGAGAAAAGGGGGTCAAAAATCAACACTCTGCCCCTCTTTGTGACCGACGCTGCGTTTTTGGAGACTCCTTGGGAGAATGAGTTTTTGAAGGCCTTCCCATGGGTCATTTTAAAAAATTCAAGATGTTATGGAAACTAGACATACAAGGATAGTTTACCATTCTTTCAGATTTAAATTTTTACCTCAATAATGTGCCTAAAAATGGCCTCCAATATGGCACCGCGCATTTGAAATTTTCTGAGATTTTTGTAAAATTTTCATTGTGTAATTTTCTCCAATTTCTAGTTTGAGCTTTGTAAAATTAAAAAAATTAAAGTAGATGAATGTAAAAGTAAAAATTTAAATGTAAATGGTAAAATGGAGTTGAATAGGTTTCTTATCCTTCATTTATTTCTTTGAGGATATGTCTCTTAGTGGTTAGATAAAGGAGGAATTTGTTGTGTAACCTCCGTAGTGTGTAGCAAACTTCAGAAAAATGCATGCATTTGACTTTCTTGCTGGAAAATTAGACCTCAAAGGGAGGATTTCGACTTCAGTAATCATTTTCAAGGGTTTTAATCTTGGACATTAAGCTAGTGTATTTCATTTTGATAAAGTAATACAATGAATACAGAAAAAAGTTGCATCTTAAATTTAGGGATTCATGTGGTAAGAATTTATTGTTGTGTTTCTCTTTTGTAAGTCACTTCATTGAATGATTTCTCTTTCCATAACATATCTACTGCTTTCAATCATTGTATTTAAAGGTTTTAAGCACGATACATGAGGAATACATGCCCTGTTTTGATAAGATGATGATGTTGTGTTTATTTTATTCTTAAGGGATGAATGCATACTTCTATTCTTGTTCCTAATATTTATGTTCATCCTACACCATAGCCATAAAGCCTAAAGGGTCATTCAAGCTTACCTACCTTGCCCCTTTATTCCCTTGCAATTTTTTCTCTTATAACCCTACTAGAGTTTCAAGCCTAGCTCTAAAGGTCCATTTTCATCCAGTAAAAAAATACAAATCAACCAAAACCCTAGAGCCTATTATACCTAGCCTAAAATCTCCATCATCCATTGGTTGTGATCTCATTGAGAGAACCCTCTTAGCCTAGTAGGGCTAGCTACTAGGTCAAAGTGGTTTGTGGTTACCTTTGCTGGTCTCCTTCTCGGCCTTCGGAGAACTGGTGGAGTGCTAACAAGAGGAACACAATCCTAAAGCACTACTATTTAGTGGAAATGAGTTTTTGCAAGAAGAAAAACATGATATGGTAAACTTTGCTTTGATTGGTAAGTCCAAGGTAATCCTCACAAGTACAAATTTAAATTATTTTCTTGTAGAAGTTAAAATATCGTTGGATGAGTTTCTTGATATAGTATTTGATGATTTACTGAATGAATTTCCTTCCATAAGGAGTATCAACCATTACACAAAATTGATTGTCGGTTATATTATTACAAATAAATAAAATTATAAGATAAATCCAAAGGAGAATGAGGAGATTAAGAATCAAGTGCAAGAATTGCTAGATAAGATTCTCATTGGGGAAATATTAAGTCCATGATTTGTTCCAATAATATTAACTCCAAAATAAATATGGAGAATGGAGAATGTGTACCGACTCTAGAGTTATAATGAAACCATCAAATTTGCCCCCATTTTTGTAATGTGATTGAAATTCCAACGTGGGCATAAGACCATGACTAGCTAACATAATATGTTGTAAACACTTGAATTTAAACTTTGTGATGTGATATTCATTAGTAATTTTTTCTTTGTATGGATGACTAAATACTCATCCTAGATTTCTAGAAACAAAGTTCATGAACATTGTGAGTTCTAGAAATTTCACTGCCTTCATTATCCTTAAGATAAAATTCACTATATTATCATCATATCATGTCAAGGTCAACCTAACACTCCCAAAAGACCCATCATGGGCGCATTCCACTCATTATCACTATTTTTTTCCACCTTTGGCCTCATCCCTCTATTTTGTTTTACCTAACTCCTCCATTGTCCATCTAGGGTTTTTAAGGGAATTTTTCTTGGTTTCATGACCTCCATGGTTAAATCATCAACAAGGATTATATTCTGAGGCTCTTAAACCTCATCCTATCCTTAATATACCTTCATACACACTTCCCATCACTCCTATCCCTCAAAATCATCATTTTTCTACAAAACCTAGTCTATTGCCACAATTTGACACTTTGTGAGACTAGGCCCGTGTTTTTCCCTTTTGGACCCCTTCCCCTCACTCAATTATTTAAATTACACTTTCCCATACTCTCTAACATCTATCCCTATCCCCAAAAATTTCCCCAAGAATTTAGACACCCCTTAACCCCTTCATTCCCCTCCCTCTACAAGGCAGTCCTAAATCCCTACACCAAACCCTAATTTCCTCTTCCAACTAAGCTAGGGTTTGCCATGGAAAAGAGGCATAGGAGAAAAGGATCCATTTGATAGATCATATCAGAAAGTATAAGTCCATACCAACTCATAAACATCATGCCTCCATCATTTTCCAAAAATTGATTCCAAGGGCCAAGTCATTTGCCACACCTAGGGCTAGTTTTGTTTAAAAATATCTTTCTGACCAAAAAAAGATGAATTTTGAAAACGAGAGAGAGGTTTTTGTTCAAAATAGGTCCAAGAAGAAAAACCTCCTTCATTTTTTACACAGGTATCATGGTTTATGAGAATTTTCAAAAATACAAGTGTCACGGGAGAATTTCTACACAACTGGAGTGAGCTTGGGAAAATCAGTTTTTCTCCCAGCTGGAGTGTCCAAATGACTTACTTGATGGATCCAAAGACAAATAGAATTAAATATATTTCCAATGAGCTATCATGAGCTCAATTTTGAATTTAAAGGCATCCAAAAGTGGTCTGCACCAGCACTCTGCATTTCTGCACCATCATTTAGGACTTTTTGACCAGTATTGGGGAAATCAACTTTTGACCAGGAAAATCAACTCCAAACAGGAAAAAAGTGGTATATTTGGAAAGTAGATAAGTCAATATTTCCAACGCACTATCACGAGCTAAAATACGACTTCAGGAAGGTCATCAAAACCTGCCTGCACGTTGACCCTTTTTGGGCGCTACGCAAAACAATGGCATTGCCCAAAATCCATGGGCAGGACTACCCGGCGCTGCGCAAATGCCTGGGCAAGACCGCCCCATGCTGTGAAAATCCTAGGAAGCTAAAAAATTTCAAAATATCCCTTCCTAATCCCTAAATTTATCATCTGAGGCACCTCCAAGGTTGAAGAGAGTCTAAAAAGTTGGTAAGTGTTATATTCTCCAGATCCCTAAGAAAAATTGCAAATTCATTTTGGTTTTTTAGTTGTTGAGCTAAAAACCCTAGGGGGTAAAACCCTAGGCCATGTACATAAAGGGACCTTGTTCTTATAATCCTTCTTGGACCAATTTGATGGCATGGGTGGGTAATGTATTTTAAGTTGTTACCATACTCTCATGATAAAACCTCCTCAAGCTACAAAGCCACTTAAACCCTAAGAGCCCTAGCCTCCACACCTCTCATTCTCAAAATTTGACTCCATCATCATCTTGACCTTGTTTCATGAAGCCGTAATTTGCAAACCAGCATCTCCTATCAAAATTTCAAGAGCTGAAAACAACAGTGGTGGTGATAAAGGTCAAAAGCCTTTGAGACCAAACATAAAGGAGGAAATGATGGTGAAGAAGAGGAAAGTGAGCACAGCAGTGGTGAAGACAAAGACAATGATAAATTCGAGGGAGGCAGTGATGATAGTGATGCAAATAAGTTAGCCCAAAGTGAAAAAAGGGATGATGCAGATGAACAAAGTGAGGACCAAGAAGATGTTGAGGAAGATAAAGAGGGTGTTGAAGGTCAAAAGGGCAGTAATCAAACAAAGCATGTAATCACTAAATAAGATCATGGTAAAGGTAAGGGAGATGATGACAACACCAAAGGTCATAGCCATGATGAAGACACCGCCAAAACCTCCATCACTCCTCTTACATGCACATATCAAAGAGGGTCAAGGAAAGTGTTTGCTGCCTCCAAAAGGCAAGGGACCTTGTCATCTACATCAGCTCAAAGACTTGACAATGGCAAGGAAAATATGTGAAAAGGTAAGAAAGGAAA
Source organism: Pinus albicaulis (assembly GCA_034641835.2). Lineage (NCBI taxonomy): Eukaryota > Viridiplantae > Streptophyta > Pinopsida > Pinales > Pinaceae > Pinus > Pinus albicaulis. Next base: position 874,697,592 of record CM076570.1, read on the forward strand.
GAAAGGCGAGAAAAATACACAAAATCCCAAATGCATTGACCTAGAAAGTGACAATGAAGATAAGGAGATGGCCACTAGGTTGCTACTTAAAACCAAAGATGCAAAATCAAAGAGCTAGAGAGGGAATTTGGCATGGCATAATATATCATTCAGCATTACAAAAGTGAGCATAAGGTTTTCAGGAAGATCAAGAGAGGACTTTATCTACAAAATAAAATAACCAAGCATTACACAAAGAAGAGCAGTCTTGCTTATGCCAAACTCAAGGAGGCTCTCCTTGAGGTAAAAAACCTAAAAGAGGAAAATGAGCATAACAGCCTTTGAATTTTTTCTGAGGCTTCTCAACAGTTGTCTAAAAACATCTAAGGAAGGTCTCCACAAATTTTGAAGGAATTTGGAGAAAATTTTGTTTTTTGAGAATTCTTGGCCTAGTTTGCGTAGTACCACTGGTGCTCCACAAAACTATGGAGCATATTCAGGAGGAAAGCTTGAAATTTTTGGATTTTTCCTAGCTACGCATCATCCGCACCAAATTTCAAAATATTTGGAGTAGTTTTGACCCCTCAAAAGGTTAAAAAACACCTCAAAAATCACCTTTCTGCCTTTGTTTTAGGCCTGGCGCTGCGCAAATGAAAGTCTAAGGGTTTTTGCATTTCTTATTGGGTTATGAGAGCTGGATCAGAAAACCACAAGAATTTTTGGAAATTATACCCTTTAGGCTTTCCAACGAGCCATCACAGGGCCAAATCTGACATCGGGAAGTGGTCCAAATTTTGGTTTCAAAACAACCTATTTTCTGCAAAAGTGGCACTGCGCAAATGGACTGTCTTTTGCCAAAAAGTCAACAAAACACACAAATTAATGGCAAAATGGTTTTTTAATATTTTCTTGGGCAAATCACTCCAAATTTTATTTAGAAGTTATATTATGTTATTTTTCATTTATTAGCTTAGATATTATGTGTCTTGGGCCTTGCATGGTCATTAAGCACATAAATGACATTTATGAGAGAATTAGGGTTTCTGGAAGCCTCTTATAATTAGGGTTTCTGGAAGCCTCTTATGGTTTCCACCTCCTCACTTGCTCCATAAATAGCGCATGAGGATATTATGTATTTGGTTGGAATTTTATGACTGATTTTGAAGTAATACATATTCCCTTGGAGGTTGAAAACAATTTGATGTCTTGGAGCTTATGAATGCCCTGAATTGTTTGTTGATGGAGGAGGATTGGTTGCAGGATCCATGAGCCTGGTTGATGGTGAAGTGTTTCTTTTTGTTTATGTTTTCTATTTTATCATTGTGTTTCCATATTTCTATGTTGCAGTAGTGTTAGGCCTCTGTAATTTTAGCATATTGGAAAGACTAAAGCTGCATAGACAACATTTGAACCACTTTGGGATTTTCGGATCTAGCCCTCCTGAATCCAGAGAGGGATCTCTCTATAAGTGCAAAAATTGATTTATCTTTTAAGGTTTTTGGTATGATATTTAATTAGTTGGGAAAAGATAAATGAAGGATGGTCATATGAAAGTGAAGGAATGATTCAGCTAATAAGATAGGCTAGGAGCAGCTTCAATCCATTGGGCTATGGAGTCATAATAGGATTTAATTGAAGCAGCAAGGTTCAAGAGTTGTCCATGGGGCAAGTCATCTATGTAAAAGGATCTCTTTAAGTTGATTTTATGGAATGAAACAATGAGAAATGGAGAACAAACAAATGAAGAACAAAGAGCAGCCTAAGATCAAGTAAGTACTTTGAAACTATCCTGCTTTTGGCATGCACTTAAGAAAAGACATAAAAGTAATCTAAGATCAGGTAAGTACTTTGAAACTAGCCTACTTTTGATGCACTTTCAATAGAAAACATTTAAAACATCTAGAATAGCTTAAGATCAAGTAAGGACTTCAAACCTATCCTACTTTCAGCATATTCAAAGGGAAACTTTTCAAAGCAACTGTTGGAGAAGAAACTAGAGGATAGGGCTTACCATAGACTTCCCTAGTTCATTCTTTACTTAGCAAACTTTTCAAGACAACACTTAAAAGAAACAAAGAATAGTCTAAGATCAGGTAAGGACTTTGAACCTATCCTGCTTTTGACATACTCTTAGGGAAACTTTTCAAAGCAACTGTTGGAGATAAAACTAGAAGACAGGGCAAACCATAAATTTTCCTAGCTCAACTCGACTTAGCATAAACAGAAAATAACATTCAAGAACAATGTTTAAAGTTTAGACAGTAAGACGTGGGAACACCAATATTCCTTAATTGCTTGGATTGTGTTAAATCATTCTCAAATACACAATTGGAGGAAAACATAAAGATAAAGCTTATCAGTAAGAGTAGGGTACTTGTAAGAGTAAATCCTAGCTCTATATTTGTTGTTCTTTATCAGAGAAAGTGAATAGAATGGAAACAAAAAAGAAAATAACAATTTACAATAAGAAACACATCACCGTTGACATAGACCAGGATCCCATAAATCAGCTTGTAATTTATGTTCAAACCAGTTACAATTGTCAAGTCCAGTGGTTCTCTATAGCTTCAAACTTCTCATCTCAACTTAGGTATCTTCAATTACAAACAGTTCTTACAGCAGCTTCATAAAACTATTTACAGGCAACAGATATGCAGTGACCAAGATTATCTCATCTTCTACAAAAGTATTTATAGAAGAAATGAGGAGGTGGGATGGGAGAAAAGATCTCTAGGTTCAATTAATACAGTTTAATGCTCCATGGCCTTTGAGGGGCTCAACAGAGAAGATTTCTGAAATTTCTCTGTATTAATTTGTTTTCATTAAGTATTTAGCAGCTTAGCAGAGTTTGTTGACTTTAGAACTCTTTGGGAAGGGTTTACAATAACTTTGGCTGTATTTTAGGTAAAATATCACTGACTGAGGCAATAACTCTACCTTCTTTGATTTCTTTGAGACTGCAGGTGGCTTTTGGTAGCTGGAGAGGATTCAATTAGCCTTTGATGTGGCAGTGGAGGTTTCTCGTATTGATATATCTGCTTGTTTTTCCCTAAAACACTGTTAATTTGCTTTTGATCTGTGTTTTAGGTCTGATTAGGCTTAATTTTTGTCTTCAGGTCTTCATACTGTCTTTAACTATGTGGATTAGGCCTTTGATAGTTGAATTCATGCCTTAATCCCTCAAAATTGTGTTAAAACCATAAAGTCTTCATTTCTGCTTTGTTTTTATCCTTCAACTCTGATACTCTTTGTTTGATTAATGTCTGCTGTGCCTTTGTTGTTTTGCAGGCGCGCAGAGGGTTTTATAATGTTACCAGTGCTCATGAGGCATGGGTAAAATCTTGATGTGAACCCTGCAGATTCATTCTCTTCATTGATAGTTGCCTAGGGGATCGTCATCCCCAGCCCTTGATTTCCTTTTAAAACTGTGGAGAAACCTTTAAAGCCTGCAAAAAATGAACAAAATTAAGAAAATTTGTGAAGGATAGGTGAAATACTTGCTTTGGGCATGAGGATATATCATAGCCATTGGATGAAATCAACCAATGGTCAGGATCGCTTACTGGGGTTGATGGGGAGGTGGTTGGATGAAAAGGATATACGTATGGAAGTTGATGAGGTGGTTGGATCAATCTAGAGTCGTTGATCTAGATTGATAAATGACTGAGATTAATCGATAGTTTTTTAATGCGGGGGGGAATTTTATAATGGAATGGAGGAAAATGTAATGAAAAAGGGAAAAAATCTTTGGCGGAGGCGAAAATGGGGCTAAATGAAGTTTGGGGTCGCAGAGTGATCTGGGCCGTTGGATGAAAACGATGGACGACCAAGATCAAGCGATGGAGCGCTTGGGAGAATGAACAAGGTGTGAAAGGCCGGGGGTTAAATTAAAATAGGACCGTCAGATTAAATGGATTAACGGCTAGGATCAAATGCAAGAATACACTGTGGAGGGAAGGTGGTTTGGTGGAAAACCATAATGGTTTTTGCGCAGTTCTGAAGTGGTTTTGGAATTTCTTCAAAAAAACATGATATGCTTCACCACTTGACACCTGTCCTTTTAATACCACCCATATCGCGTAATTTTTTGGCATTAAATTTCAAACGCAAAATTACGTGATATGGAGTTTCAGCCATCGGATGAAAGGCGGAGAGATATGACAGTGGGAATAAGAGCGCGATGGGGTACGATGCGCGGGCGGAAAAGGTGGGCAGGGTCAAAGGTGGTTTAGATCCTGACCGTCGGATCATGGAAATAGATATTCAAGATCTATCGATGGGGGAGGTATGTCCCAAAAGAGTTGGGCCTATCGGGTTAATTTTCGACCGTTAGATCTTAGGAATGAACAACCCAAATTTAATGATGGAGCACTGAAAGGAATATGAGGCAAGGGATCGGGCGAAGATCGAGAGCAATGTAGATCGTTGATCTGAAAAGATCAATGGTGGATCTCCATCGAAGAATTATACTGTGGGGCTTATGAAAAAACAACAAAGGAAAGTCGGGTTAGATCCTGGCCGTTAGATCTTTGGAATGGACGGCCCCGATTTGATCGCAGGATTGCATCGGAGGAGGGAAAGGGAATGGACAAAAGGATTTTTGCGATGCAATGAGGTATTGACTGTCAGATCAAAGGATGATTGATGGTCCAGATTAAATCAGAGATCGCATTGGCAGGAGGCAGTATGAAGAATGGGCACGATGCGATGAGCCGATGGCCGTTGATCGGTTTAGATCGATAGTCAATATTTGTTGTAAATTCGAACTGTCAGGTTTTATTAAAACACAATGAAAGGACGGGTTTTATGAAATACAAAGGAAAAAGGGGTTTGGGGAAAGGTTTTTTAATTTTTTTAGCACCCGATGGTGGGGCTAAGGTCCTATGAAAAGGATAAGGAGATCGAGGTTTTTTAAAAAGAAAAAGGCTAATCGCAATCAAAGTTTTCAAAGTAAAAGGAAATAAGGAGATAGAAAACCCCGATTGTGATTGCGCGATGGGGGTTAACTCCAGGTCATGGCTCTGGGTTTTATGCGAAGAAAAGGAGCTAGGCTTAGGCCAAAGGGGCTTAAGGCCTAAATGCAAAAATAATGTTTTTTAGGATTTTTGAAGGAAATTTTGAGGATTTTGAGAGTTCCGATAAGGTTAAAAAGGAGTTTTAAACCTCATCAAAGGGAATTTATGAAGGGAGTGAAGGAAAATGAGGGAAATGGAGGAATTTTATGAAGAAAAAGGGGATGAAAAATGGTGTTATTAATGAATGGAAGGAGGGGTAAAATGAAGGGGAAAATGGGTTTTTTGAGCAGTCTTTCTTCTTGCAAACAATAGCTTTTACAGGATTATGAGGAAAATAGCAGTGATGATTAACTAAAGGATTAGTTATCATCATAAGACTTTAAGAACTAACAATTTGGCATGAAATTGTTTCTTGAAGGCTTAAAACAAATCTAGCCACCATTTGATATGACAAATTTTTATAGGTGGCTAACAGCAGCTCCAACTTGGGATGGCAGCTCCTTGGAGGTGTCAAGAACCTCAGACATGTCTTCTCTAGAAGCTGATCAATGCCTCATCCATTGGGCTGCAACTTTCTTTACTTTTCTGGTCTTCTTTTGCTCTGATAATGTTATGACCATTTATTGTTGGGTGTGGAGACTGATTATCTTGTTTACTTTATATCACAACATTGGACCCCTGTACCTTAAAAGGGGCGGCAACGCCGCCCGTAATTAATCACTGCCGTGGGGGGTCGGAGCCCCCCCCTGGCAGGGGTTTCGAGGGCAGCGCCCCCGAAGCTAAAAACAAATGTAAAATTGCCTTGTAAAAGTATAGTAATTTCTAGTCAGTACGGGCGTTCATTAGGCGAATGATCTGACGGTAGAAGTTATGTTTAGATTAGGGTTTTTTGCCCTAGAAGGCAACCCCCTTGTATATATGGGGGCATTGTATTACGGTTGTGTATTATGTGTGTATTCTCGGAGCGAGAAACAGAGAGGGAGACTGTGAGAGAGAACGGAGGATATTACAGCGGATCTGCTGTAGGTTTTGTCTCTTCATTTTTGCTGGATCATAGAAAGGAAGGACTGGCTGTTCGGGGTGGACGTAGCCCAAACTGGGTGAACCACGTATATCTGTGTCTCTCTGGTTTTATGTGTTTTGTGTGCTTGTATTTTTTGCATATTTTATGTGTTGCATTGCTCCATTATATATAATTTTCTAACACTATTAAAAACAATGGAATTCTATCAAAACAAGCTTTCTACTTACCCAATCCTAATGATCTAACATTTTTCTTTCTTTCAGAGTGCATTTGGATTGGAAAACTCTTTTTACAAACATTTTATTCTTTTGTAAGCATAAAACTAGTCTATTTCTACCCTTATTTCTCCATGAACTCAGATTAAGCAGTTGAGTTCATAAGCTTCTCTACCTAACTACTATCTGTCAGGATTAGACTGTCTGACAGATTTTATTCTCTAATTTGTAAAACAAGAAATTTAAAAGCAAACAAGCCAAGATTGAATAGCCTAACTTTTTGCTGATCTATGGCATAAAAACAAGCTGCACATAGACTAAAATTGCAGAAAAGTAAAGCAAAATGGTGAAGGCTTAAGATCTGAAAGTTTAAGAACATCCTTCTCTTTTCTTCAGCTCTGTTTTTTTAGGCTTGTTTGAGCTGTTCTCTCTTTTTTCTCTGGTTCAAGTTTTGGGCATATTAGAACCAGTTTGCTTCTATCTTTGGCTCAATATTTAAACAGATTAGAGCCATGCATCTTTTTGAAACTCATAGGTTCAGATTTTGAGCTTGTTTGAACCTTTTTTCTTCTATCCTAATCTACCTAACTGATAAGCCAAGATTAAGCTATTTGGAAAATCTATTTCACTAACCTATTAGTAGTAAATTGAAAAATAATTAGCCATGATTAGGCTATATGAATAACTAGGAGTGTGTTTCTTAGGAGTGGCATTTGAGCTTGCACACTTTCAGACTTTGTTTCTCTTTTTGGTATGGGGCTGTACCTTTCTTGTTTTTACAATCTGCCCTCTTTTCTCTTTCTATTGTTTTTGTATTTTTTCATTTTCTAACTTTGAATGCAATGATGAGTATGATATTCACAATGCAAAAAAATAAAAATGCTTCCAAACTTATATGGTCAAGAGAAATAATGTTTGAGCATCCTGCCATTGACAGGACTCCCAAACAGTTTAACTCCATTCAATTATTGTAAAAAATAGGCATTGTTATCAATAGTAGAATGAATGAGATAAGGGCCAAGCCATAAGTTATCAAATTTCCCATGCTTGCCCTTATCTTCTCTCCTTGAATCCCACTTTAACACTTTGTCACCAATGTTGAAATCACTGGCCTTTGTCCTTCTATCAAACAACTTCTTGATGCTTTCTTGCTTTTGTAATGCTCTGTTGTAGACTTCCTCTCTATTTTGTTGAAGATGTATGGTCTGATTTATTCTTCTTTTCATGTCATTTTCTTCAGACAGTACTTCTTGGATCAACTTCATGACTGGCACTCCTAGGCTGGTTGGAAAAATTGCATCTACTCCACAAACAAGCCGGTAGGGTGACATTCCAATTGACTTCTTAACTGTTAATCTGTCAGCCCATAGTGCATGTACTAGCTTTGTGTACCATGATTTATTATTGTCTTCCAGCAACTTCTTGATTATGTTCACTAAACTTTTGTTTGAGGATTCTGCCAACCCATTACCTTGAGGGTAATAAGCAGTAGAATGAGCCAAAGTAATCTGATATTTGTGACAGAATTCCACCATATTTTTGGATCAAAATGCAGCAACATTATTAGTGATAATATTCCTAGGATAGCCAAATATGGATAGGATATGATTTTCAAGGAATTTTATGATGACAGAGTCATTGGCTTGCCTAGAAGGGATGGCTTCTATCCATTTGGTAAACTAGTTTGTTGTAGTGAGAACCCATCTATGTTGGGCAGATGAGGGTGGATGGATTTATCCTATGAAGTCTATACCCCACTGTTGAAAAGGCACTTCAATAGTGATTGGATGCAAGGGTAAGGGAAGTAATTTTCTTTTGCCTTCAAAGAGTTGACATTTATGACAAACAATAATCATTTTATGGACATCTTAAAAGAGGGTGGGCCAAAAGTAACCAGCCCTAAGGATTTTATTGGCAGTTGTCTTCTAATAGAGATGGCCTCCACATTCTCCTTCATGGAACTCATGCTTGATCTTATCTGCATCATTCTCAGGGAAAAATTTAAGAAATAACCCACTAGCATTTTTCCAATATAGAAATTTATCTAAAATGCAGTAGTTAACAACTTTTAACTTTAAAAATCTTGCCTTTGTTTTAGACAAACTAGGAGGTGTATTCAAATTGAGCAAAACATATAAAATATCAGCATAACAGGAGGAATTCATAAAATGATCTTCAACAATGGGAGTTGAAAATTCCTCCTGTTCATCTAATGCATTTATCATGTTTATATCAAGAGCTTAAAAATTAGATTCAGCAATTAATCTTGCTATTCCTTGGCCTTTTATGAGTTTAGTGGGCTTGATTTCTAAAACATATTCAAGTATCATAGCTATCCACTTTCCTCTTTTTCCATCTAGGTCCTATGTTAGAATGTCTTTTACAACTGAGTTTGGCACAAATTCAATTATGTGGGAGTGTAAAATGTAAACTCTGAAGTCTTTTAAGGCTTTGACTAAGGCAAAGGCTTGTTTTTCCATGATACTGTACTTCAGAGGTGCATATCTCAATGCCTTACTAAAGAATGTGTTGGGAAATATACTGAGAGGGGGGGGGGGGGGTGAATCAGTATATTGTGCAGACAATCAAACTTTTTACTTTTTCCTTTCTAAAAACCCATACGCTACTTTACTGAAGGAAACTAGCGTATATACGCGGATATCCTTTACAGAACTCGCGTATGTCCAGAGATCTACTTATGTGTTTTGAACCTTAACTCAGATCATTTCATTATTCATTCATCAGATGTTTCAGAAACAGTAAACAGGTGCAGACAAAACAGAATAATCATCACACATATGCAACACACATGAACACCAGGATTTTTAGGTGGAAACCCAATTCGAGAGAAAACCATCGCTGCCGTTGTTTTAGCCTTCAAAATTTATTATTAAGAAAACTTCTTACAATCATGTACTGGTGCAGACTCAAACCAGCATGCAGGCACCCACCTGCAGAAGGCTACAACCTTCTCTCGTTTACCAACCTCTCCTAGAAGGGAGCTACAACCCCCTGCACTCGTTTACCAGCCTCTCCTGGAAGGGAGCTACTACCCCCTGATAACTTCTACTGGAAGAAAGCTTCCACTTTCATACTGAAGGCTTCAACCCTCAGATCCACTGCAGACCACGTTTCATAAATTTTCAAACTGGATCAATCAGCTCCATTACAACCCTTTACTTGTCAATAAACAACCTTTTCCCAAAGCATCAAACAGAATAGTGAAACCACTGTAACCAGAATATCAGATATAACCCAGACTTCAGAATAGATATGCAGGAACACATTCAACCTTCAGCAACCATTAGATCAAAAATCATACGCGCTTTTATTTAATCAGACCCGCGTATATACGCGCTTTTCAGAAGATGAACTCGCGTATACTTCAGTACATTTTCCAAAGAAAACCCTAACTGCGCATACGCGCTTTTCTTTCCACATACCCGCGTATACATGCGCTTTTCATCAAACGAACCTGCGTATAGATCTATAAAAGATAAACTTTGCAGTACAGACCAGATCTATAAACTTACCCAGATTTCTTCAATCTCTTCAACAGGATTGCGCCAGGTCTTCTTCACTTCTTTTCAGATCATCCTTGACATTCACCATTTCTAGATCTAGAGATCTTGAGCCTTCATCATGTTCCTAGGAGCATCATAGATTCAGATCTATTAATTAGGAACAGAGTTCACCCATACAGATATACTTCAGAGTGAAGTATTCATCAAAGCCCAGACTCATGCACACTCCTTGCACAATGATTTTCTTCTCCTTATATAGGGTTACCCTTCATCAATACCATGAGTAAAAACCACATAACTTCCAATGGTATCACTGGACGGGATCACATAGGTGAACCATCATTCAATACAATGGGTCAATACCATGGTAGTTACCCCTGGTTTTACAAATTTAGAGCGCTTTTTCCCATACGCGACTTGGCACGTTATTTCCCGCGTGCATACGCTGCTTCGTCTAGAAAAATCCGCGTATGTACTGAGACATACTCTTTTCATCATGTTCTGGCAAATACTGACATTCCTTCCATCATTACCTTCTGTAGTCATTGTATATACATCAGATTTACATCATTTGACAAGTTCATCAAGTCAAGAACAACTTCGTCAAGTAGGTTTCCATCATCTTCATCAAGTGGGTTTCCATCAAGGACAACACTCTACATCATATTGCCAACAATCTCCCCCTTTGGACTTGATGGCAACCACGATGGTGTTTGATCACCATAACAGATAGATACATTAAGAACAACCATTATTCAAACACCATGTCACTCTCCCCCTTTGACATCAAGGGCAAAGGGCGGATCAAAACCAACACAAGGTTTTTCTCATCATGTAGACATAAGAGCTCTGCAGATCTGATGTGTACTGACGTTACCATGCTCCCCCTGAGTTCATGCTGAATCTTAAAACATATTTTTCAATGAAGTACATGACTCTATGACCTTCCTATCACCAAGACTCATACTTACATCAAATATCCAACCAAGTGGATTTACATATGCGACTCAAATACCCAACCAAGTGGGTTTACAAATTTTGACTCAACTGCCCAACCAAGTGGGTTTACAAATTTGAACAAGTCCTTACATGACTGATTATTACAATTTACATCATGGGTCTCAACATGACCTTTTCATTAAATTACAAGTATGAATTTTCACAACCAAGACCAAAAAGACCTCAAGAGAGAGATCAAGTTTTAGAACCATCATAATGTCAACAATGCATTATTCTCAGCCAGGCTAATGCTCCCCCTGAAACTGTGCATCCTTTCCATATGACCTAAACTCCTCCTTAGCTTGAGTAACCAGAGAAGCCATACAGCCAGAGATATCAGACAGCACCATAGCTTGTGCTGAAGAATGCTGACCCAGAAACTTTGTCAGCAACCACCCATATGCAGTTTTCTGTGTATGAACTCACGTATATACACGACTGTCTTTCAGGAAACCCGCGTATCCAATTTGATCTTCTAAAATTAAGCAGTTCTAATTTTCTTCACAGCAGATACTACTCCCAGCTTCTGTCTGAGATATTTGAATGCTTCCCTGGGTAGAGGTTTGGTAAATATGTCAGCAACTTGTTCTTTGGAAGGAACATACTCCAACTTCACCTTTTGTTCAAGCACTTGTTCACGTAAGAAGTGATACTTGATGGGAATGTGCTTGGTCTTTGAATGCATAACTGGATTCTTTGAGATACTGATGGCACTTGTATTATCACACATAATGGAGATAGGAGATGTACATTTGATTTGAAAATCTTGCAGGGTTTGCATCATCCAAAGAAATTGAGTGCAACAAGACGCGGCAGCCACATATTCTGCTTCTGCTGTAGATAAGGAAATAGAATTTTGCTTCTTGCTGAACCAAGACACTAACCGGGGTCCCATATAGAATGCACCACCACTAGTGCTTTTCCGATCATCAACATTTCCAGCCCAATCTGCATCAGTGTAAGCATGAAGAGTAAGATCAGCATTCTTTGGATACCATATCCAAAGTCTTGAGTTCCTTGCAGATATTTGAATATTATTTTAACTGCATGAAGGTGAGACTCTTTTGGATTATCTTGGAATCATCCAACAATCCCAACTGCATGCATAATGTCTGGTCTAGTCCCAGTGAGATAAAGTAGGCTTCCTATCATTGATCTGTATTCTAGTTGATTCACCGCGGGAGAATCATCATGAGAACTGAGATTACATCTGGTTATCATTGGTGTACTTACAGGTTTACATTCTTCCATGCCATATTTCTTCAGAATTTGCTTAAGATATTTTTCTTG